>CM034153.1:366629220-367035944 GCA_019776745.2 Taxus chinensis | reverse complement strand
GGAACTTATTTGCAAGGCATTCCGTTAGCGATCAAAATCTTGATGGTAACCCTGAACTTGGAAGAAAAAATGATGGCTAGCTAAACCCCACCATGCATGGGGGAAGGAATAGGTTTGGTCAAAGATGGTAGACCTAGCAATAGAGAGGAAGAGAGAAGAAAAACAACATAATTATAATGAGGCACGCGAGAGGGAGATAGAGAATTTGTGTGATATTGTAGAGTGGATGGCATTGAGGAGAGATATAGCTTGTGAAGGATTTGAATCTCACGTAGGAGGCGTGGAGCCAGAGCATTTAGAACTCCCCCATTTAGGAAATCATAATAGGGAACCCTGCTTGGCCTTAGATGGGAGCATGGCAACATATACGGTATGGGCCGTGGGCGTGCATCTGAATCTACCTGACAACCTAGCCCTTGTGCTTATATTTCTAATATCTAGTACAACCAGTAGTTAGCAAGCTAGTTTGGGAGGTAGAAGAGCATGATTAATTTTGATAGAAAGTAAATCTATGTTAGGGAAAATGTCTTCTTTGTTGTTTGGTGGTACCCTTTTAGGTGCATCATAAGCACAGAACTCAAGCGTGCAAAAATTTGGACTCACTTATGGGAGTAGTACCACTTCACAGACTATAAGAGTTTAGTTTAGTACCACTGTTGGGAAGTACATCCACTGGTTTGCTTCCAACTACATGTGGAGGATCAAGGGGCATAGGTGGCTCTAGTTCTAGTGGATCTGGTGGTTCTGGAGGTAGAGGTAACACATGTGGTTTTGGATTAGGTGGGAAGGGTCCACACCAACCCTAGAATATTTACATCGAGATGTCTCTTCATCTTCCAGAGTATAAGGGCATAAAAGATGTTGTTGAACACGTGCACATGTGTGAGATATTGTGGCGTACAAAAGGAGTTACGACTTTTGAGTGCAAGGTAAGTCACCTTGTAACTACATTGTAGGGATGAGCACATAGTTTATACAGAAATTTTGACCTTGATTAGACTTGTATAGATTATGCAGCATTAGAGGATGTTTTCCTTAAGGAGTTTCATATACTTGAGTTTGAGCATAAGAGTATAAGCGCGCACAAGGATATTAAGTAGGGAACTACTAAGAGCATTTAGGAATATGATGCCCATTTCAAGACACTGTTGTCTAAAATTTCTTATGATATTTATGCAAGCCAACATGCACAGTGGTTCATTAGGGGCTTGATCACACCTTTTAGGAGGGTACTGTCACATAAGACTTATATAGACCTGTACAAAGGACTTGAAGAAGCTTTTCATGCTGAGGTAGTTATAAGTATAGACACTGGAGTGAGGCCATTCTTGGAGGCACATATTGTAGCTATGGCAAAGGATTTGGAGAAACTATCATCAAATTCAGCACATGAGATGCTCACTGGAATTTGGTGTACAAATTGTTAAATGGAAGGCACACCAAATATAGTTTTCCTCACATATCAGTGTGTTATTTTCCTTTGGATTGTGAGATTTTTCATTTGGACCATGATGCAAGCCGCTGCCCATTATTACAATGCATAATAAGGAAGAATGTATATTGTTATTGTAAAAGTTGTCAGTTCATGACTCACGATACAGAACAGTGCAACTTAATTGGTTAGATCCATGATGTCATAGATATTTTTGAGTGACAGATTGGAGTATCAGATAATTATAAAGGAAAAAGTGAGCACCATGATCATGATCACACTCAAGTGTGCTATGATCAGAACGAAGGGAACTTTGAAGGAGTTCATGGTAGAGGTTGAGGATACCATGGCAGATTCGAGGGTCAAGGCCATGGTGGTGGATGAGGTAAGTTCCCTCATGGAATGTGTTTTACATACAGATCTCCTGAGCATGAATACCATGAATGTACTCAAAATATTACTTTTTCTTTTTGTGGGAAGAATTATAGCTATGAGGAGTGCCTAGACTTATATGAGCATCTTATAAAGAAACATAAATAGGAGAACAAAGGCACAAGGATGGTTAGAATATAATGTGTTGTGGAAAATCAATGGATGCCAAATCTAGCACTGGAACTTAAGGTATTACCGGTGAAGATTAATACACGCACTGAAGCTACGCATGCCAGAGAGGCATTACAACATAAGCCTACCATCACCAAGGAGGAAGTTTTACATGCAAGGTACATAGATCCTACACATCAGAAGGAGAATTATCATGAAAGTATGAAGGTACTCAAAAATATAGTGTTTAAAGGAACATTCATGGAAGTTAAAACAAAAGAAGGAAACAAAGATAGTTCAATCAGATATTGATGACTTACAAGAGGTATGAAAGATGTTGCACTAGGAGAATATAATTTCATTATTAGGAGAATTGGCTAAATGGAAACACTCCACACGTAAGTGTAGAGAATGGATGGTAGATCCTACATGTTAATCTTCCCCCTCATAACTTGTACTATGATAAGGATATCACTCTAAATGATGGTGTGGATGGGTGGCTCTTGAGTAATATATTGATTGATACAAGTGCAAAACTGAATGTGCTTAATTTGGATGCATGGGTACAGATGGGAAAACCTCCATTACAGCCATCCTCTAATGTAATGTTCATGGCCAATTGAAATAAGGCCAATCCCATAGGATTTTTAAAGGATGCATACATTGCTATATAATGGGCCAAGTTAACAAGGGACTTTGAGGTCTTAGCATTGGCAAAATAAGACAACTTCCCAGCACTATTTGGGTGCCCTTACTGTTATGCAAATAATTATGATCTACGGTTCAACAAGGGGTACATAAGTTTTGAGAACATGGAAGAAAGGGTATTTATCCCTTTGACAGATGGGAAATATGTGCCTTATGTTGAACCTTTGAGCGAGGAAGACCTGAACATAATTTATGCACACGCCATTCGAGACCTAGAAGTACTTGAGCCATCAAAGGAAGGAATCCTCCAGTGGGAAGATGCATATTCTATTAGTGATACTACAAGTATTACTTGTGACGATTGGGCACATGGCACCTATGAGATGGTTGGGTGCGAAGTAAGAAGCACATTTTCACGAAGAAGCAAATCTTGATGTATTCGGAGGATAGGTAATAAACTTGTACCTAGGTACACTGGAGAAGGAGATCCTATGGTATACCTGCACACCATGGAGCAGAAGTGAAAAATCAAGTGGAAAGAAGGAATATGTTAGTATATACCTTGTGTGGGACAACAACACGCTGGTGGATGGTTCACAAAGATAATCTTATGGAATGGAATGAAGTCAAAATTTCTCTAACCACTCATGTTTTTAGGATCAATGCACCTACTACAATCTATATGTATCATGGTAATTAACCTATTTAGCACCATGTTCAGCAGTGTGAGAGAATCTGGATAGAGGGATAGGAAGCTTTACCACCTTCATTTTGGGTGCATAAACTTTATTCCACTTTAAAAGGCTGTAAACGAGCCTGATATGTTTATACAGAACTACATAGGGAGACTAGAAATTGGTAGGAATTGATTATAGGAATGACCCAGACTTTTGACTACTTCTCTACTAAACCTCTGGTGGATGAGGCATTAAGGGTTATAAAGCATTTAACTATGGGAGATAGTACAAAGACTGAAGAACTATTTCAAGAGTTATTTGGTGAGGTAGAATCAGAAGCACATTTTGATGAAGTAGAAGAGACAGATGCCACACTAATTAAGTGCACTTACTGTGAGAAAGAAAAATGAAATATGGTCTACATAGTAGATGATGAAGAAGTATAAAATTTTGATATAGATCATTCAGTAAGTACGCATAGAGTGTTAGATAGTAAGGATAAGAATGCGTGCACATATCATGAACCTATGAATACTAAGAAAGTGAACATTGGTAAAGATGTTGAACCTAAGGAGGCAACAATTGGGGATTATTGGACTGATTCTGAAGTGACAAAGATAATTGAGTTACTACGGGATTTTTAGGACTTATTTCCTAGGGGCTACCATGAGTTAAAAGGAGTGCATGAGTCATTAGAAGAGATGAAGATTAAGATAAAGGAAGGAGCATGCTCAGTCAGGAAGAGACCTTATAGGGTGAACCCTAACCTGTGTGTCAAATTTAAGGAAGAAATTGACAAAATGTTGAAATCTTGCATCATAAAGCCCCTAGAGGAATCAGAGTGGGTTAGCCCCATGGTGATTAGTATAAAGAAATATGGTTGGATTAGGATTTGTGTGGATTAATTGGAACTGAATGTTACATGTGTGATCAATCCTTTTCCTACACCTTTCACAGAGGAAATACTAGTAGGCATTGCAGAGCATGAAGTTTATTCTCTTACAAATAGAGTCTCTGGGTATCATCAGGTTAGAATTACACAAGAGGATCAAGAGAAGATAAATTTCACCACTAAATGGGGAATCTTTTCATATACTATAATGCCCTTTGATTTGAAAAACGTGTTTGCTATATTTTTGCACATAGTTGTTCAAGCATTACAATATTTTATTCAAAAATTCCTATAGGTTTACTTGGATGATTGGATGGTGTATGGACTTGTTAAGGATCATTGTGACGATTTGTGCTTAATGTTTGAAAGATGTAGACAATTAATCATCTCTTTAAACATCAAGAAGTGCATGTTTTCTACACCTTTTGGAACTTTGTTAGGGCACATCATCTACAAGGACAGTTTTTTAGTGGATCTAGCTAAGGTTACAGTTATTGTAGGTCTGGAAGAGCCTACCAGTTAGAGTGAGGTGTGTGGATTCTTCGGTCACACAGGGTATTATATAAATTTTATCAAAGGATATTCGAAGATTTTTTCACCCCTGAGAGAGTTACTAAAAGGAAAAGGGACATTTTTTGGGGGAGAACCGTAGTAGTGTGCATTTGATGCATTAAAGGAGAGACTTACAAAAACACTTATTCTACATTTTCCTTCATGGAACCAACCATTTCATGTACATGTGGACACCTCTAGAACAATCATTAGTGTGGTGTTAGCTCATCCTAGAGAAGGTATTATAGATCATCCTATCTATTTTACTAGTATAAATTTGACTCCTATAGAGAAGAATTATACAACAATAGAGTACGAGGCCTTTTCTATGATCTACGCTCCGCATAAATTTAGACGGTACTTTCTAGCAACACCTTTTTAATTCTATATTGATCACATGGAATTAAAATACTTGGTAAACAAGCCCATTTTACAGGGGCACATATGTCGATGGATGATCTTATTCTAGGAATTTGACTTCACAGTTGTTGGTAAAACTAGATAAAAATAATTTTGGCCTAGACCACTTATCAAGGATTCAGTCAGGGGAGGACACACAGATAAGTGAAGATATAATGCAAGATGCATAGTTGTACATGTTACATCACGTGCCTTCAGAATTAGAGGATATTGTTGTATTTTTATGCATGGGCATTGGAGAAGAAACAAATTGCAATTCACGCGACACTCTTTATGTTGATCAGTGGAGATTTATACAAACTAGGCTGAGATGAAGTATTACGCTAGTGTATACTGGAACATGAAAGCATCAATATCATGGAAGAGGATCATGGTGGTATTGCAGGTGAGCACTATGTAGGTGATGCCACTACGCATAATATTCTACTAACTAGATTATGGCGGGAGACCCTATACAAATATTGTAAAGAGTATTGTAAGGTGTGTGATCACTATCAGCGCCTTGACAAAACTGGGCAAATAGATGAAATGCCTTTGAGGCCTATTGCTAGTGTAGATCCATTTGAGAAATGGGATATAGACTTTTTAGGTCCTATTTCACCAGCCACACGTAGAACTGGATCACACTATATCATCAATTGCACATATTCTATTACAAGGTGGAAAGAAGCAGTACATATAAAGGATTGTATAACAACTATAGTAGCTAGGTTCTTATGGGAAAATGTTCTTACTAGGTATGGATGTCCGCTGAGCATGACAAGTGATAGGGGCACACATTTTTTGAATAAGATAATTAGAATATTATTGGATGAATTTATGGTTATGCACCACAAGACTACACCCTATCATGCTTAGGAAAATGGTACTGCTGAGGCCTTTAATGAGATATTGAGCCATACTTTAACAAAAATTTGTGATGTTGGAAGGAAAGGTTTGGATGATAAATTTTTTGTTGTACTTTGGGTGTATAGAACAACCTATAAAAGGTTGAATAAGGCCACACCCTTTCAGTTGGTGTTTGGCATAGAAAAAGTTCTTCCTATGGAATTCATGTTACCTTCTTTGTGTATTGCACACACTGGAGGTCTAGCTAATGAGAAAGAATTATAAGAAAAAATTGATAGGTTAATAAAATTGGATGAGATGTGCGCCATAACACATTGGAGTCAAAAGCAAGAAAAGGCCAGGAATAAGGCATGGCATGACCAACACATGAGGGAAAAGAAGCTTGAGGTTGGAAAGATGGTACTACTTTATGATTTTAAGTTTCTACGCCATCCAGGAAAACTCAAGGTGCATTGGTTGGGACCATTTGTTATCACTCATATACTTTACTCAGGCACTTTTCAGTTAGAGGCACTTGATGGAATGCGTTTACCTAGTTACTTTAACGGGAGTAGGCTAAAGCCCTACTATAAATAATTATTCTTGGTATTTGTAATAAGGCATTGTTTCCATTTAGTATAGGTTTCCCTTTTTGTATTTCCTTCTTTGTCACTATGCTTTTTCAATTTAGTTTGGTGTTTTGTGTAATAAGCACATTTGCACGCTGGAAGCTAATTACAATCTGAAGTATTTTTATGCACAGAGGACTACACATACCATTGGTGTGGGGTGGTTATTATTTGTTATTCACAAATGGGTACACATGAGAATACTGTTATAGGTGTTATTCAAGTATGGAAAGGAGATGTTAGAAAGGAAATTACCTCTAAAGAAGACCATAGATGGAAATGAACTAAGGGACAATATAACACGAGGTAAGCAGCGGCCATGGAAACTAATATGAGAAGGTGTAGTGGCAAGGTACTTGGCACATGGAAGCATGTGGAAGAGAATTCTATAGCCAGAGGGTAGTAAGGAACACTAGAAGGATATAGCTGGGGCATGAAATTGTAGCACATGGAAATTTTTAGAAATTTTGAAAATGGTCAATTAATGAGAGGATTGTTAGTAGGTAAAGGAGCAATAAATGCACTAAATTTTTGAGAATTTATATAAGGACGTGATGTGGGTTTATTTTTACCTTTGCAATCACAATAATTCAAGTGATATAAGTGCAACTGATCCAAGTGAATCATGTTGACGTGTAGAGATTTGTGAAACTAGATGTGTAGAGAAGTTTTGTGTGTGGAAAAGGCTTACGTCCCCATTGGTGAAGGGTTTGAGCAAAGAAAAAGCATTCAAAAGGAGCTAGGGCACGCAAGTTCAAGTTAGGGCATGCGATTTAGAGCTAGGGTTTGAACTTACTCGATACAGAAGAAAAAAGGTGGAATTTTTGTAATGGCACCAAAGAAAGCACCTACAACAGGCACAAAAGAAAAGAAAAAGGTGGAAGTTGAGGTTGAAATTGCTCCCGAGAGCAATTTTTTAGAGATGTAGTACCCATAAGGAGTAATAGTTGAATAAAATTTGGATTCCCACATCCACAAATGAAAAGTAAATGAATACAACCACTGCACCACTCATAACAAGGGAGAATTATATGCTTTGTTGAATAAGAAGACCAACAAGAGCATGGTGGAAGATATGTCAGTGTATGATGACATTGGGGAAACATTGCTTAAGCAGGTAGGAGTTTATCAACTGTATAAGCTCCCATATTTTGGAAAATAAGAACTTTATACCAATGGCTTATGAGCAGAGTCCATGAAGAATTATTCTATTTTTTCAGATAGAGGGGTTAGGCTCATAGTGGCCCTAATTGTGACATTAACAAGATTGAAGGACACAATGACAGACATTATTAGTGATCTAACTGATAAATCAGCGGTTATAGCCACAAGCAAGGAGTTGGGGTATACCAAGGGTCTGCACGGAATGGACATCTACATAATGAGGAAGTAACCTATGGTGCAGGAAGCTAGACATCTACTCACCAAGTTGAATGATCAAGGGAGATGGTCATAGGTAAATACAATGTTGCTTTATGTTGTAAATAAAATGTCCCAAAGAGAAATCTACAACTTAGTAGGCTATATTGTAGAAACCATTATCGAGGAAGTGTGTGTAGGAAAAAAGATAAGTTTTGGTACCATCCTCTTATCTCTTGTATTTGTAGAAATTAGAGTGCCCGATGGGCCAAAGAATAAAATTTGGGAATACCCCACTAAGAAGAAGTCTCTCATAGAAAGGTTCGAGAAATATTTATGTGAAGGATAAATGAGTGGCCCATTCAAGCAAAGGGAAAAAATTTGGTATGACCAAATTTGTGTGGTGTTTAAAGAGGAATGGTGCATTCTAAAGGAACCGCCTTCGGTAGAAGGCAAGGCAGTACAGTTCGCGGTGTATCAACACTTGTACATTGCATGGTTTGCTATGAAGAATGGGACATGGAGTCTATGGTGAAAACTTCTGTATGCCTTCATAACATGCTACTTCCAAGCCTCATTTCATATATTTTCTGATGTGCACAGGCTGAAATTCAATGCAGACAAGGTAGATTGTGACTACCACACTCTTAAAAAAACATATGTATATCTGGGTCGGTCTGCCTACATTGAGAGGCTCATTTTAGACATAATAAGTATGAACCCAGTAAGTTTGGCTATTGGGGACAATGGAGCCACAGTCATATATCTTCAGCTCAAGCCTAGGCTGGAGAATAATAAGTATGTAGAGAATGATTTCATGCTCCCAAGGCTCCCTAAGGGAAAGCACACAATGGAAAATGTGCCAGCTCCAAATCCTAGTATGACCATATAGATAGATGAGGAGGAAGAGGAACATGAATATAGTGGAGGCTTGAATCATAGAGGCTAGAGGAAGCCCACTAAAAAATTGGAGAGTGAGCATGTAGATAATCCACCATAGGTGCAATAAGGAGAAGAGGAATTTGATGTGGATGCAGTCCTTGAAGAGAGCCAGTTTAAGAAGGTATTGAGAAGAACCAAAACCCAAGGCGCGGGAACACCACAACCTGTAATAAGATCAACTAAACTCTCCCCTTAGAAATAGGAACTTTAGAATAAGGGAAGGAGAAATTTGAAGCTAGATGAGGAGGTAGAGGATTCTGAAGATAGTGTGTTTGGAACCCTAATGCACCTATAAGATATGGAGGAACCTAGAGATGAAGAAATGATATATGAAGAGGAAGGGGTGAATGAAATAGAAGATACAGTGTAAGAACAACCCAACGCACATGTTACTACTTAGGAAGAAGAAGGTCCAACCCCAAACCTTGGTGCTCATGTTCCTAAGGGGCAAAGAACAAAGAGAACAAGTGAAGAATATGTTGTGCTAAGTATGGGTTATGCTGAGGACACAAGAAAAATAATTTGCACCTGATTTTAGAGCATAGTAGGCCTTAAGGAATTGTATGGATGGGAGCTGATAGATCCATACATGGACATAATGCACACAAGGAAATAATTATTCTGGTCCATACAAACCCATATGGATAAGCCATATTTCGACGTCTTTGAGGAATCTTGTGTATCAAGGAGAGTGAAGAAGGAACCCCAAAACAAACATATGATAGCAAAGCATACTCTAATTTTTGATGAGTAGGTGAGAAATTATTTGGTTAAAGTATATGAAGAGGTGGAAAGGAGGAACATTGATAAGGCTACCACCATTAGATTACTACTTGAAGATAACATGGCAAAAACTGTAGACATAACATTTTTAAAAGGAGAAAAGGACCTAGAATAGAAGAAGAATGAGGCCTTCATTAGCATGGCAGAAGAAATTGGTGACTACATTCTAAAAACAAGACCTCATCTTGACTCTAAGGTACTTGAGAAGTTTCCTTCAACTATACATTATGTGCACACATTGGTTGATTTGGTGCTACAAGATGGATCAATTTGAATGCCAATGCCAAAGGATCCTGAATAAGAAGCAAAAAGAGCAAGGGCCTCTGTGGTTAGGAAAATTTAAAATTATGAGGTGTTGATTCAAACTCTGAAGGATGAATTTAGGAAATATGACCAAGCTCTAAATATTTATGCGGCACTAGAAGCAGTGATAAGGATAAAAACTCTGGTTGAAGATAATGACGTTTTGAAGGCCATGAAAGATGAGACACTGGGATGCACAAAAAGATTGGAAATTGTGAAACAAAATCACAAATCCCTTGTAGTAGCTCAAGACCCACATAAGGAGAGAATCGATGAGATTGGAAAGCACATAGCACAGAATATGAATATTCTAGAGGGAATGATGACTACTATGACCAATGTTGTCCAAGTACTCCAGAATGAGAAGGAAAATATTACTCAGGATGAATTGGAAGCCATTGCCACAAACATTCCAAAGAAGATAAGGACTGTGATGGATGAATGGTAGACATTGGATGCTGAGATTAAAACAAAAAATCTATAATTTATCATCCCGGTTTAAGAATAAGGTGTTGTAGAGTAAATGTCTATTGTTTTGTATAATTATTCATTATATTCTTTCCATTCTTATTATTTATTATTTGGGAACATCAGAAATAATCCCCATTGTTGGGATGAAAATTTACTTTAGTGTGGGGTAATGTTGAGGAGACAATATTTTCCTAAGGAGAAGATACACATAGGATGTGTGCACAGGAACAAGGTGTACTTGAAGGCGTAGAAGGATAGGGAAGGAAACGAGCATCAGGACTAGCTGATTTGGGACTTAGCCATTTTCATGGATGCGGATTATTTGTGGAAGATAACATGTGGAGCACACATCAGGATAGAGACTTGTGTGACATGAAAATGGTATTTTGGGAATGGTCATCTGATAAGCGCCATGCATGGGTTCAAGATAATAATAGGATTACTTCTTCCAGTTAACTATAAGATGTCTATTATAAATGCACTTGCATGTGTGCATTTTTTTGTAAAGGGACATGGCTATTATCATCATGAAACCTATTTTGGGAAGTGCATAGGTGGTGAAGGGAAAGTACCCACCCCTATAAATATGTAGTGAACTGTGTAGTTGAAGAGAGGCCAAATAGTGAATTATTGTAGAGTTATGTTGTTGGATCTGATATGTGCATAACTTATGGTGATGCTTTATAATGTAAGAAGAATCTATGTAATACATTGTTTAATATAATGGAGTATATTGGATGGATAATGGTTTTAAACATGATTGTAACTAGTTATTACATGGTTAATATTATTATGGTTATCGTTTAATTCATGATTATCTAAGATCTAGATCTAGAATATGCTATGTGGAATGTTTATGCTTATCTAAGGTTTTGAATATGTTCTAGGTTGTATCATTGAAGATTTCAAAGTTTGGATCAATCTACAGATGTATCAAGTTAACTCCATGCCCAATGGATGCTTAAAGGCCACTAGTCACACATCGAGAAATTAGATGTCCCCGAGAGGTCACCAAAATTTAATCCCAAATTCACCCCCCGAGTTAATTTGGATAACTCATTAAATATGGACTTAGCCATTCAAATTGTGGGATGTGTGGGAGGCTAAAAAATTCTTCCCTAGGTGTTAGAAGAGAAAAGATGCTGAGGATGGCTTGTAAGTCAAAATTAAGATAATACGAGTTATCTAGAAAGTGAGGTCATGTGGAAAGTTGGCTCATTGTGAAGAAGGTTTGGAGCCATCTTCTTGACTCGCGTCAACCATGTGACAACTACCTTCTAGTCACATGAAAAATTCCTTTCTGACATGTGACAACCACCTTCCTATCGCACAACGGCTTTCATGTTGCATGACAATTGCCTTCTTATCATGTGACAACTGCCTTCCCATCATATGATAACCTCCTTCTTATCATGTGACAAATGCCTTCCTATCACGCGTCAACTACCTCTTACTGATGTGCATCACCGATTTCCTCCTGTCGTATGACAACATCCCTCACTGTTGTATGAAAATCCTTCCCTCTTGTCACATATCAACCTCCCCTTGTTGTCATGTGAAAACATTTCTTCTTCTTGTGTGATAAATCATTCCCTTATTGGTGGTGACTCCTTTTGTTGTTATCAATCATCAACTGGTGGTTCATGTTGGGCATCAACAAGGAGTGTCAGCTACGCGTCATGAATTAATGGCATCGTACAAGGTAACTTAAAAATTATTTAATGAGGTATGACACCCATATTCATTGTGCAAGAAAAGTACTATTGGAAAGTGAACCGATATAGTTGCCCATACCTCCATACAGGAAATTAATGAAGGATGTCAGGTGGTAGCTCCCTTTCTTTATATATATGTAATTATGCCTCATTTATAGGGGAGACATTCTGGGAGCTGGAGAAACTCTTGCTAGTATGTTCCTTAACTCCATTGATCTACAAGCCTTATCTTGGGCCTAGAAGTGTTCTAATGCCTCTATTTAATCATGTAATGGACTGTGCATACTTAAAGAGCAATAAAATCTTTTTTTGTGGCATTTTTCAACCCTTGCATTGTTTTATTGTATCTCTTTGCCTCTCTATTTCATTTTATCTTTCTGTGTGTGTATTTCTCATTTGCAGGTGCAGGATGTTGTGTTTCATGGAGATTAAGGGTTTTTATCATAGCTATTTGGCCTCTCCCTACTACATTTTCCTTCATTTTCTCCCTCAGCAGAATATATCGCTCGTTTTCTCAAGTGCTATCACCACTCCTTAGTTTAGGATTTTCCCTTTTTTCTTCTTTCTAACCCTCTCTCAATCTTTGTGGTCCCTTGGAATGGTTAGTTTAGGACTAGTTAGAGACATTTTCCCTTCTAAGAGTATTTTTTACATTAGGATTAGGTAGAGGATCCAGCCTTCTCCGGAGGTCCATCTCAAGTTGCAAGTCCCACAACTTGAGAGATGGACCCATGTTAGCAAAATTACACCGAATGATGTTAGGATAATATATTATTATCCTAATTAATTATGCATTCCATAATTATTAAATTTATTAATTATTGTTTTATGGTTATATTTAATTATAACCATCCTTTTGTTTTTATTTGAATATTACGGGAACTGTTATATTGTTTTAACAGTAATTTCATTTGTGCTTCCCGGATGTTATTGGAAGCTTGTGTATTTTGGAATATGGTTGCACCTATGGAACTTTGTTTCATGTTTGTATTTGGCTGTGCAATATCTATAAATATTACAGCCCATTCTATGTAATGCTGGTTAATAGAGATTAATAAAATTTAATCAGGATTCCGCCCCTGTTGCTGAATAAACATTTGGTACCATAGTGAGAATCTAGACTTGTGAAGGAGTGGAAAGAGAGAGAAGCTGAGATAGAGAAGATTGGAGAAGAGTATGTAGCAATAGAGAGCCTATGCAGCCTCCTGCAACCTCCTAGCCTCATCCCTGCCTCTGCACATCCCCCACTGTGTTCCAGATGTTTGGAATGCAAATTTTTTTCTGCACTGGTGCACCTAGCACTAGGAAAAACTTGTTGCATGTATTGTTTATAAAAAAATTTATTATTTTTCTCCCCATTTGGGGTTTTATCTCTAATATTAGAGATATTTTTTAGTCTCTGCTTTCTTTTTATCAAACCTCTACATTTAGAGGTATATTTGGTTATTGCTGTACATATTAAAGGTCATTGGTAAATATAGTAGTCTGCTAAGAATTGGAGGAGATTCAACACTATTTCCATAGTAGCAACATTTCCATAGCAAAGCACTAGCTCTTGGACGTGTTGGAAGTGATGATGCTAACAAATGGTAGATCCTGCACCCAGCAACCTGCATACAAAATACCATCCATGAGCTATTGAAAGGTATATTTGCACTTTCCATGAAGTTGTGACCTCCTCACGCGGACCTGCACGCAAACAAACACATTAAAAAGCGGCCAAAGCAAAAAAAAAAAAACAGCAACCAAGCAAATATCATTAAAAAAAATGGCGTGAGGTGTGCCTAGGTACCAAGGTTACATATCCATTTTTTGAGGCAAGGCATAGCCCTAAACCTGCGACCTCCAAACTATTCTCTATTCTCCAAAGCAAACTTGTGACCTACATAAAAAATACAGTGGTTAGCAAACAAAAAGCAGTGAAAATAATTAAAATACAGTGAGAAATAAGGAAAAAGCGGCGGCCAAAGGGAATACATAGGCATGGAGATAAAAAAATGTCTTAGATCCATATTTGGAGAAAAAATAAACCCTAAATCACATTCTTCTCATGTGCAGCCATGTGGAGCTTCATTCAAGTCGTATTTTCAAAAGGTAAGTCACTTTTACCTTTCATTAAATACAAGTTTGTTCATTTCCATATCAAGCCCCCTTAAGTGGCCAAGTTGGATAGAGGGAGAGCCTTAGAAGTGGGAGGTACATGGTTCAAATCCCACCCACAACTTGTTTTTCGAATTTGGTGGATCCACTAAATTTAGTGGAAAAATTCAAATTTAGTTATAACTAACTAAATTTAGTGGAGAAATCCCTAATTTAGGGTAAATTTTTTTTCTCCCATTCGGCCTATTTTTTCATTCCAGGCCACTTTCTCCAAAAAGGGGATACCTAAAAATTGCATTTTCAATTATTTTTTTGCAATTTTTTGCATTTTGGGTCATATTGGGCTCAGGAGGCCACCATGGCCCGCCAAACAAATTTTTTTTGCCTACCATTCAAATTTTCCATATTTTTGAATGTAATTTTTATACTGCTTTATATTGTACTAATTTATAGGTTGTCATAGTCAATTGCAAAATTTGTAACTGCTCAGAAACTGGCAAAATTGTAATAAAAACTAATAAAAATTGGTTCTGTAACACTCACGAGATCCTAAATCTCATTCGAAGTGTTCGATATATACGGTGCCTCTGGGAAGCACTTACGGGTAAAGCCATCATGACTACTACTACACTTAATTCCTAATATAGCTGCAACAACGTCATCTGGGCATCGTCCCTATAAATCGATGGGGAGTAATAAGGTCACAATACACACACTATGAACCATCCCATCCATTTGTGAACGATTACATGGCATAAATCCGGACTGAGAAATTATCCAAGTATATAGTGAAGTTACATGCACGTATGAGGATATTTCTTTGAGTTGGTGTCAATAATCACACAGACCCCATCAGTACTGTTTTGGTACCACGTATTGAATTCTTTCACGTAAGTTAACTCCTCTTTCACGTACCACCTAGTATATAAAAAGGGCGAGCTTCTTCCATGTACCAATGGGTATATCAGAAGGGCGCATATATAGAAAGGTTCGGTATATCAGACTGACAGTATATAGATTGGGAGACCTAATACCTTGAGTGATAAGAGCCAAACCCTGTCAGTGATCTCTGAAAAATGGCACCAATGCCCCCAAATTTTTTCTTCTGGATTCACAATTGCTCAGAGGAAATAACTATGTTGCATGGAAGACTAAAATCAAGACACAACTTGAGTTTGAAGATATCTGGCCTACTGTGAATGGTACTCTGACCAGATCAGCCACTGATACAACACAACATTGGTAGTTTGATAAAGTAGATCAGAAGGCCAAACTCATCATCTTGTTTGGAGTGTCTGATGATGTGTAACCCCACATTCGAGATGTGAAAATAGACAAAGAAGCATGGGATAAGTTGAGCACAATATACGAGGCCAAGAAAAAGAATTTTATACTCAATTTGTAGAGTTAGTTACATACAATGAAGTTCAAACAGAATGAGAAAATTGAAGCTTTCTTAAGAAGAGTTGTAGAATTGAGGGCTTCACTTTTAGCCCTAGGAGAAGCAGTCACAGATGACGCTCTCATTCCCATTGTTTTGAGAGCACTCCCCTCTTCTTACCACATTTTTGTCACAACACTAAACATGTCAGATACAATAGTTGGTTTTGACAAACTGGTAAATGTACTGCAACAAGAGGAAGCATTACACAATAAGGATGATGAAGAGGAGAAGGCACTATCTTCACATTAAAAATGAAAAGGAAAAGGTAAAGGAAAACCTAATTCCTATCAGAAGTCCCAAAATTAAAATCAATATCAAGGGGACAGACAACAAAAGAAGCAATGTCTAATTTGTAAAAGAGAACATAACCTACAAGATTGTTAGTATAATACTTACAAGAAAGGTTCATCCAACAAATCTAGACCTCAACAACAAAAATCTTACAAGGGACATTCTAACAACAACCACGGGTAGAAAAAGGGGAAAGGAAGACCCCACTAGCAAGGTAATATTGTTGAGCAATAAGAACAGTCAGATAATGAAGAATTCGTGTTCATTTCTCGATCAAGTGAACCATCCATTTCATCTAGTGATGTCTAGTATGTTGATTTGGGATCCACTTGACACATGAACGGCCACAGAGACTAGTTTATTTCAATGAGGGACATGCCATAGAAAAATCATGTTTCGTTGGTAGATGATTCTTCATATACAGTTCAGGGGATTGGGAACATTTCTCTACCCCTTGGTTCACACAAATGTAGACTATCAGATGTCCTCTATGTCCCTGGGTTGACAAAGAATCTTCTTTCAGTTAGTCAACTCCTAGATCACAACCTAAAAATTGACTTTGATAGTCAATCCAGCAAGAAAATGTGTTTGATTCAAGATAAATCAAGAGGCTCGAAAGAATTACAAAAGCCTCCAATGTGGGACGCATGTTCCAACTTGATTTTGTTCACAGAGATGATCAAGCACTTATGGCTAAAAACTCCACCTTAGCACAGTTATGGCATCAGATATTTAGTCATGTAAGTTTCAAATATCTCAAAACACTTTGCTAGTGTAATATGGTACATGGGCTACCATCTCTTCAGAAGGATACACACAAGTGTCCTCACTACCTAGCAGGAAAACAACACAGAGCTTTGTTCCAAAGGAGTACATTTCAAGCTCATGGTAAACTTGACCTAGTTCATACCGATCTTTGTGGTTTGATGTAGCCAATTCATTATGGGTTCTAGTACTTCATGATTTGTGTTGACAACTATTCGTAAAAAATGTGGATTTTCTATCTTCGCAAGAAAAGTGAAGCATTTGAAACCTTCAAAAAGTTCAAAGTAGCAGTTGAGAAAGAAATTGGTCATCACATCAGAACTCTCTACTCAAATCAAGGGGGGGAATTCACCAGTGATGAGTTCAGAGACTACCTACAAACTCACAGGATTCATTGAAAAATTCCTCCTCCACACACACCGCAGCAAAATGGTGTTGTTGAGAGAAGAAATCATACTATCATGGAAATGGTGTGATGCATTATCAATGATTATGGACTTGCAAAGACATTCTGGGAAGAAGAAGCAAAGACAACAGTGTATTTGTTTAATAGAGCACCCACAACTACTCTTGATGGAATAACACCACAAGAAGCATGGTAAAAAAGGAAACCATCTATTGCACACCTCAGAGTATTCGGGTGCAAAGAAAGCATGCACATACCCAAACAGAACAGAAAGAAATTGGACATGAAGTCACAGAAAATCATCTTCATTGGGTACAGTGAAGAGACTCTTGGGTATAGATTGATAGATCCTAAGACCAGAAAAGTCTACACCAGCAGAGATGTTGATTTTTTCAAGAAGAAGGAAGTAGAGACTCCTCCTCCAGACTCACAAGATGTAGATTTTTCACCTGTTGTAAAAATTAAAGCTAATGTTCCCTTAGAAGATGAAAGTAATGATGGGGATGATGGTGTTGATCAAATAGAACCACGACCCATGGGAATAGTTTAGCGTATACCTAAATGGTGTATAAGTACATTACGAGATGCAAGATTGGATGCTCCATCGGATACATCCACCCCTGGACCATGGACTCGCAGTAAAGCAAGAGAAGAAGTTAACTTTTATTTCATGAGTAGAGTTATTAAATCAAATGAGCCCTCTACATTCCAGGAATCACTACAGTTAAAAGCTTGGAAATATGCCATGGATTCTAAATATCAATCAGTGATGAAGAATAGCACTTGGTAGCTTATCGATCTTCCACCAAGGAAGAAACCCATTGGATGCAGATGGATATTTAAAACAAAGTACAAAGTAGATGGGACAGTGGACAAGTACAAAGAAAGACTTGTAGCAAAGGGGTATGCACAAAAATAAGGCATTGAATATGAGGAGACATTCACTCCCACAGCTAAGATCAAAACAATCAGGATGATTTTTGCTCTAGCTGCTCAGTTTGGATGGAAAGTTCACCAAATGGATGTAAAAAGTTCCTTCCTAAATGGAGATTTACAAGAAGAAGTCTACATGACTCAACCTAAGGGATATGTTGTACCTGGTCAAGAAGCAAAGGTATGTAGACTCAGGAAATCTTTGTATGGTCTAAAACAAGCACCCCGGGAATGGTACATCAAGATTGATGAGCATCTTGTACAACATGGATTTGTTAGAAATCCATACGATCCCAATCTCTAACTCAAAAAGAAATGGGGGGAGATGGTGATTTTTATTTTCTATGTCGATGATGTAGTCATCATTGGAAGTTCAGGGAGGATGATCAAAGTAACGAAGAAAGATTTTAATCGATCGTTCGACATGATCGATCTTGGGCTGATGCACTATTATCTTAGATTGGAAGTGTGGCAGAAAGAGAATCATATTTTTGTTTCTCAGATGAAATATACCAATACTATGATTGAGAAGTTTAGGATGATGGATTGCACACCGATTACTACACCCATGGAGAATAGATTACATTTATCTTGTTTAGATCCATCTCTTGAGGTAAGTGCCACTCTTTATCGACAGTTGATTGGGATTATCATTTACCTAACCTTCACTAGACCAGATATCAGCTTTGTAGTGAGCTATCTATCCAGGTTCATGCAGGAACCCAAATTTTTTCATTGGAAAGTAGTAAAGTGTATTTTGAGATATCTCAAAGGATCAGTGGATCTTGGTCTAGTTTACAAGAAGAACAAAAACTTCTTCTTGACTGGATATTTGAATTCAAATCATGCAGGTAACATTGATGATAGAAAATCCATGTCTGGATTTGTATTCTTTATGGGATCTGGACCAATATCATGGGGAAGCAAGAAACAACACTTTGTTTCTCATTCTTCCATAGAAGTCAAGTATCATTCTGTAGGAGAAGCTATCTGTGAAGTGATTTTGCTATGTCACATACTGGAAGGACTTGGAATACCATAGGACAAACCTACTACCATGTATGTTGACAATGAAAGTGTACTAAAACTTGTTTGCAATCCAATTTTTCATGAGAGAACAAAGCACATTAAGGTACAGGTTCATTTCATACACAAACATGTGTTGAAGCACAACATCCAACTTCAATTTTTTCTAATTTCTGAATAACGAGCAAATATTTTCACAAAGTCACTTGCACGTGACAAGTTCGAGTTGTTCAGATAGTTCCTCTCCTCATCTCTTCAGATAATGCACAATTAAGGGGGGGAATGTTAGGATAAAATATTATTATCCTAATTAATTATGCATTCCATAATTATTAAATTTATTAATTATTGTTTTATGGTTATATTTAATTATAACCATCCTTTTGTTTTTATTTGAATATTACGGGAATTGTTATATTGTTTTAACAGTAATTTCATTTGTGCTTCCTGGATGTTATTGGAAGCTTGTGTATTTTGGAATATGGTTGTACCTGTGCAAAAAAGTTTCATGTTTGTATTTGGCTATGCAATATCTATAAATATTTCAGCCCATTCTATGTAATGCTAGTTGATTGAGATTAATAAAATTTAATTAGGCTTCTGCCCATGTTGTTGAATAAACAAATGCCCCATTCACATGTTGACTATTTGAGGGTGTATTAATTTTTTGATAACATGTTCTTATACCACATTACACCTCCATAATGGATATTTCAAGAGATAATAGGATTTAAAATGGAAAACTCACAAGGGAATTTCTATGGAAGTGATTAAGGAAGAATAAATGGTAATTGTTTATCCTATGATGCCTTCCCTCTAGAGGCAAGTAACTGATTATCAATTTTGTAACTTCATCAAAGGAGATAACTAGAGATGTTATCTGAATTCCTTCGAGGACCTATGTTAAAATATCTCCTTCACCCAAGAATATTGCTTCTTTCTTTGCCCTGGTAATCTTTTTTTTGAAAAACTTAGATACCTACATGCTCATTCTTGTAATGTGAGAAATTAAGCCCTTCGAGATAGGGATTCTCTCTCCTCTAAACAGGAAAACTCAATTATTCCACTCCTAAAAAAAATGAGAAGATATATGTGGGTCATTTCCTATGACCTGCTTGAGAAATGAATTGAATCTCCCCACACTGACAATATTCTAAATTCATTCATCCTCCTTTATCTCACACCCTAATATATTTCGAATCATGGATAACTCTAATACTTAAATATATTATAATAAATACATAAAAAATTTAAAATGTTCCTAATCACCTAAACCTAATAAATATTGTTGGGTGGATATTTTTTCAAATACAAAATATGGTTCTCAATCGTAACATGTAGGAAAAAGTACCTCCTCGAATAACAGGAGGCACCACGTTTATTGCTAATCTAAAACAAAGGAAGAATATTCACAAGATATACACTACTCTAATCTTGGGATGAGATCTCATCCTGATAGATGCCATTTTAGGAAGAAAATATTTTTAAAATAGAGGGAGAGATTTTTTAGAGATTTCTAGAGTGATAATAACAAAGAGAGATTTAATAAAGAATTGTGCTTTCAAATGTATAACAAATATCCTAATTTAGTCACACAAGTGGAGTAGAAGAACAATAAAGTGAACTGATTCTAAGTAATAAGAATATGGAATTATAAGGAATTATAATGTATTCAACATAAGAACAATAACATAATATCAAGGGTAATTTAAACACAAACTTTGAAAGCTTAGTTCTCTTAATTCATTTTTTGTAAGAAAAGTAGAACACATATGTTTTTTCTCACAAAAATCCTAGAAAAATAATTTATACTCCAAATATGTACAAAATTCCTTACTTAAATTCTTGAAAAGTATGTCCCTAAATTATTTGAGCATTCTTAGATTTATAGACAAGAGGATGAGAGAGAAAATAGCTATATTTACACCCCTTTACCAATTCCTAGTACTACAAATAGTAAAGTAATAAATTTACATAATTAAAGATCATTAACTAGTTCATGAGTAAAATGAAAAATTCAATTTACATGTCAATATGAGGGATGCAAAAACATATTGAAAATTTACATGTCCAATAAAAATATGAAGTTACACAAAAAATTTCAAATTTCTTTCTCTTCATATTTCTTTGTACTCCTTGATTAGTCAAGACATTGATGACCTTGGCACTTTTCCTCTATCGATATTCATAGTATATTTATATCATATCTTGGACTAGTTTTTCATCTAGATCATGAATATAAATTGAGAACATCATAGGTATAGGACACACTATTTAGTCTTCCTAGAATCCTTTGAACCTTCTTGACGACCTTTGCTAAATGTTTCAAAACATTTTGGTACAAAACTAGTTTATCAATTGATGGTAAATCAAATATTTTCTTTGATCTTGAATAAAATTTAACCAATAATTTAAACTCACCAAATATGGTTTTAGTTGGTAATTTTTTTAGGTCATTATCATGAAATTCACATGACAACTTGGCTATTATGGTTTTTTTTTTATTATTGGCAAATAGTTTTTTGAAAGAGACTATACCCTTGATTACAAAAGATGGCCTAGAAGCCAGGATAAGAATGAGAACCAAAGACAAAAGGATCAAAATCCAAATGTGACAATGAAGTTCAATATGTTACCAAACTTGGCTATTATGTTACCAATATCAGAGGTTTCATTTATTCCTTCTCTTCTTTCCTCTTGTAACTTATCATTTGCTTCATTCAAAATCCTAACATAGAACTCAATAGCCTCATAAAATTTTGAGTGTACACCCCTTTCTTAAGTCATTTTATCTTTAATTAGGGTATCGAAACCTACCTTCTTTATCTTTCTTAGGGCCTTCAGAGTGAGTTCCCAATTATTTCATTTTTATTCAAACTCATCACTCATTCTCCCAATAATTAAATTTTCATTTTCTATGTCATTATAGACCTTTACAACTTATTATATGAGTTCTTATCAAAATTTTAGAAGTCTCTTGATCCATTCATTGATAACCCTTCGTTATTGCCCTATCTTCTCAACTAGCATGATAGACGATGCATCAATTTTTTTGTAAGAGTGGTAGTTTAGGTAATCTGAGTGGTTTTATATAACAAGGCTATTAATTTATCCAATTTCTCCTTTATTTCATTTTTGTGACCTTATCCTTTTTAATATTTCTAAATAGATTATTTATGGCTGATTACAAATCCTATTAGACTCCTTTTTTAGTATATTTTTCCAGAGAAACCTTTATGATCTGATAGAAGCAATTATATCATCCTTATTCTTATCCATAGAGGACATAATGATATCAATAAATATTTCTCTAGATTGATCAGTGGTGATATTAGAAAGTTTCTTGGGTTTCTTCATTGTGTGGGAAGGATTTGGATCTAACATGATAAAATTGAATGATTTTGGAATAACTACATTCTTCATCTTCTTTGAGGATTCTTGTACTAATGAAGACGGAAAAAAAGAGGGAACCAATTTCTATTGTGAAGAGGGTGTGGATATGTCCATGGGATTGACATAAGAAAAGAATGTAGACAATGTGACCAAGAGAGGAGGATTTGAAAAAATGGCCACGGGGAAGGTAGAGGAAGAAATAATAGATGAAATGGGAGGAATAAACAAAACAAGAATGGGATCGGATGATGGATAAATAAGATTATTTGGGGGAGAACCCAAGAAAATAATGATCCCATGTGAAAGTGATGGTAGAGATGAGAAAACTTGATCCCTAAGAGAAATAGATGTGGAAGAAGTGGGAGGAGAAGAAGTGAGGATGGAAGACGTGAGGATTAGGGATGTGAGAACAACAATAGGTGCTACTAATGACAAAGTTATACAAGAGGAATGAGGAAGAGAGGAAACATGAGGATCTAGGGTGAAAAGAGGGATGAAATGCGTGATTACAAGTAAAGAGATGGATGTGAGCTGCATGACCTTAGTACTACTTGGAATTCCTTGAATTTATTGGGTGAAGGAGAATCCAAATCCAAATCTACTATTATATTTTAAGAGGAAGGAGACTTCCCACCCTTCCTAAAAAAATTGATTTTACTGGCTTCATATGGGCCTATCTTTTACCCTTAGGATCCTGGGAGGGACCCAATTCTATTGAAATTTTCACACTTGGTTGACTTGACAGATGATTTTTGACATGCTTAGGTTAGATACCCAACAACATAAGCTAAATATTGGTTTGATTGAGAATAATGGTGGCACATTATCTCATAGAGGTGCATTATTTGATTGACTAAGTTAATTGGAGGAAATAAATTCAACCATCATAGAATCACTCAATATATATTTTGAGTGAGTTATACTCACAA
This sequence comes from Taxus chinensis, assembly GCA_019776745.2. Taxonomy (NCBI): domain Eukaryota; kingdom Viridiplantae; phylum Streptophyta; class Pinopsida; order Cupressales; family Taxaceae; genus Taxus; species Taxus chinensis. The sequence continues at coordinate 367,012,463 of CM034153.1, read as the reverse complement.
AAAAAACTAAACTATAATCCTACAAATAATGTGAACACTATTAATATTCCTTACATAAAAAAAAAAAATCTCTATCCTTTCTGAAATACCTAAAAAGGGATTTGTCCAATATGGTTGAGATTCCCCAACCCCTAATTGAGTTGAGAGCTATCTATGTATCAAAACACCAAAGAGGGCTCAAAGAAATGTATTTATCCCTCTTAAAATTTGTGTGAGAGCTTATCAATGTGAAAGATAAATGATATTCCATAAAACTTGTGGCATATGATGCAATAAGGATACTTCAAATTTTACAAATAATAGTAATCAGCTTTGTACTTTAATGTGTAAATGATCTTGATATATTATATATTGAAAAATATCTTATAAATAGGTTTCCCCCTAAACGGTTCCAGATAAGTTTCTTAAATATAAATCAATCCTCAAATTTGGAACCTTTTGGAATGCAACTAACTTAATCTCAAATTTAAGATAAGTAAAATAACAACCCAAATATATTTTATTTTCAAACTTTTGAGTAAAAAGTAGAGGGTAGAAACATTGTCCTAGGATAATATCGATGATATTTTTCCTAGGTGGGTGTATTTGTCTAGAACATAATAGAATGATCAATGATGGAAATTGAAAGTGGATATCCATAGAAAACATATAATAAAAAAATGAATATCAAGTAAGTGTTTAGGAAAATTAATAGAAGAAATAAAAAAATTCAATTAGTACACATGAATATTATCATTTTTATTCAAGTAAATACACATATATGCACAAAACCACATTAAAATACAATATTAAAGGGCTAGTATAAGTTTTAGGTGTCTACAATAGTATAGGTAGGTAAAGTGGGAGGAGAAGGTTTTGAGTTCAAATTTGAATAGTAAAAATAATTTCAATCAAAAGAAAATAAAATTATGTTATATTAATATTAAAAAAATTAATGGTAGTATAACTCATTAATATAAAATTTACTCACTCCAAAATTACACAAATTTCTCTTATTATTGAATATGTGTGTGTGTGTGGGGACATATTTCACCCTCTTATTTTTATTTACTTCTCATTGTATATTATAATAATCTATTTTAGCTCATAATAACTTTTTTGATTCTTTATATTTCTACATGCATGTATTTTTGAAGAAATAAATAGTTATTTGAGATGTAATCCTAAGTACATTTATAGGGGAAGAATTATATACTTAAAAGGGAGTTCATAAGTTTTCAATCTATTAAAGGTAATGTATATAAACATTTGTGAATCATAGTTAACTACCTCCTGCAACATATGCTATAAACTACCCTACAAAGGAGCACCCAAAATAGGGAACATTAATTTTGTGTGTTTGTTTATTATATATAATGATAAATTATTGTTTAAGATTTAACAAGAAAAATAGAGTAGATCATTATAATATTGAAATTTATCTTTTTAATAATTTAACTTCTAGTCATTAGTATACTAATTTTATTCTTAGGTTTATCTATGGTTTAGTTTACAAGGTATTTTTCTCATATAAATATGTATACATATGTATCCAAACACACACACACACATCTATGTATATATACATACACACAAACACATACACAAACATATGTATACATATATATACACATGTATATATTCATGTAGTATCAACCCTAATTTAATGTTATTAGTTTAGAGTTGAATATAATATAACTGGTGTTAAATGTATTGATGTTTTTATTTTATACATAAAAAGAACATATACATAATAATATTCAGAAGTACAATAAGCCACATACAACTTGAAGTGAAATTATGGCTATAGGAGTGACTTAGTTGGTTCACAAGAGCTTTAGGATGTGTAGTTGAAAAAATTAGAATAAATACAAAGTCTAGAAACTAGATAGATCATCACCTGTGTATTTATAACTAGTTGTAGAGAAGCATACAAAAGTGCTTGGACCAGAAATCGTAAAGTGAAAAACTTGAATGGTTTTAGACCAGTGAGTAGTGGGAATATGAAACTTTCTATTTTACTTTGTTTCTTTCATTTCCACACTCTGATAAGCTAAATTTTATATGTAAACCTTACCTTTGCACATGTTTCTTCCAAAATAATCCTATCTATCGTGTAAAAATACACAAGAACTCATTGAATTTAAAAATAAAATATGTAAATGCTTGAGTTAGACTAAACTTAGTGGTTACTCTATTTGCAATTCACCAATTGATGCACTATATTTTAGACTCAATGTCACTCTCCTAGTTGTTTATGTATATGTTCTCAAAACTATCCCTTGACCTAGCTTGACCCTTGTGCTTCCAAATTGGTAACAAGACTAGCTACTTCATTGCAATAGAACCCTTTTGTACAAATGATAAAAATAGATTTATGCCCTTCTATGTTGTATATGTAATATGTAAAGTATCACTTTCCTTATTAGTTCAGTATTTGGTAGATAGATATATTATTTCTAGGTAATAATTATTGGTGTATATGACTTGTTTTATCGTCATTTGACGACTTTTCCACCATAGATGGTTAGTCATCTCTTTTAGCGATAATAGGTTAATATGGTTTATTAGGGTTGTGTACATGTGTCATGCACATGAGTTACACAACACACCTATATGTACCTCTTATTTTTTTACCTATGAGCATTCTAGACACAATGTTGTCTTTTATGTACTTGTTTTTCCTTGTGATTCGTGATCTTGCTGATTACGTGAAGTGTTCTCATCACCATTAGAAGTTAAACTATCTTTAATGTGCACAAGGTTACATATTTATCCTTACATAATAATATGATATGGTATTAGAGTGTATTTTTGGTAAATGTACACTTGTTTAAATCTGGTTACTTGGTACTTCATTTTGGTTTTATCACTTCTCAGGAAATTTTTTTGTTCATTTTATTTGGAATCTTGTTAACACGTTTGAAAATCTGGTTTGTTGGAGTTTTTTTGGATTTATAGTTTACATGTATAGGATACAAGTGTTTTCTAGCTAAATCTAGCTAGCTACAACCAAATTTGGGGGAACCACTAAATTTAGAGGTTGATTCTTCATTTCTGATTTTTTGTCAGAATTTTTTAATTCGAAGTGAAGTTTTTTATTATATTTTTTCAAATTATAAGTGATTTTTTTTGAAATCCTATTTTTTTTGCTTCCTGATTTGTACCCCCGCTGCTCTTCCCTTATACCTCCCCACCGAGCTCTGCAACAAGCTCCCTGGGTGATTTGGCTGGTTCTCGAGATGGTTGGAGCCTTAAATCGTTCCTTGTCTTTACACAGTTGTTTTTTTTGCATTCTCACTCCTACTGAAATGAGCCCTCTATTTTATTGAGCTTGATTTGCATTGCATTGTTTTGCATGCATAAAAATCATTTTTGTTTTGGTTCATTTCTTTGATCTTGTTTGTGTTTTCTTTACCCTTATTGGATTTTCTTCCTTTGGCATCAATAATGTTTTACCTTGTTCAATGGGGGGAAGGCTTAGTTTATGTGCCTACATTTTTTCTTGTCAAGTTTGCATTCTACGCTGGCTTGTTTTTTTGTTTTGATTTCTTCTAAGCCAATCGAGCCACTTTCGGGTTGATTTACATCATTTTTAGGTAATGTATTCACGAGTTGAGTTTTTTTTGTTGTGGTTTTACTCAACCTAAAATTATATGTCATCTTGTATTTGAACCCTTGTATGATCTATTTACTATCTTCCTGATCGTTCATCCTCTCCTACTCATACTTGGCTTCCCTAATTATTCATTGTGTGTGTTGGGCCCTAAAATATTAGCTAAGTACCGAAGGTAACATGCGTGTAGGACTAGTGAGAAGGATGGAACTCAAGGGAAAGAACACAAGAAAAAGGGGTTTAAGAAGTTTTAAAGTGAAACTAAGGCATGGGTGGGAGGTAGAACATGAGTTTAAAGGACTTAGCCATATTTGGAATTCTAGGGGCACTTGAGGAAACGTGTGAGGACCCAACTAGGCATGATGAGTGGATAAAGTGCCAGCCTAGAACCTTGGAGATCAAGAAACGGATATTACCCATAGGGAATATTCCCAAAAGACATCATTACAGAGAGTGGAGGGTTTGTAAAGGGATAAGCATTCACCAATGGAGGACCACATCAACACTTGGCACATGATTTTCTCAAGAGAAAAGGCATAGTGGTGGTCGATGATCTTATATAAGTAGATTCTTGGGCAGGACTAGAGACATGAGAGGGGAAATAGATAGAGGGAGAAGAGAGACAGACAGAATAAAGAATGCAAGAGAATTTAGAGGAGAGAATGAGTAACAAAGTGTTATAGTAATGTTAGGGTTTAGAGCACTTAGTGCTAAGGGTTGTAAGGGATGCCATAAGCATATGTATGGGTACTAGGATTTGTAACAAGGGTTAAAATGGGAAAAGTATATTTAGGGTCTCATATCAAGGAAGATTTACGGGAGTTACGTCTCTGTCATTTATTGTATATGGTATGAGATGACCCTTTTGACTATAATGTGGCTACCTAGAACTATGTTAAATCAATATATATATATATATATATATATATATATATATATTTATATTTCATTCTATATCTTGTTTATGGGTGTAAACCCTCATGTTATATGACTTATCATGGCTCATTCTAGTTTATTATGCTTCTTACAATGTTATTTAGCTTATGTAATGCATTAAGGTGTGGATATATTCGTAGTATATCTTCTACCTTTTTAAGTAAATAAATGTACTTATACTTCTACAAACCATCCTCTATTAATGGTGGAACCTTCTCACAAAGCTCACATAAAGGAGGGACTTGGCACCTGTGCGTGCCTTGGGTGAGTGCCCAATGCCCATTGAGTGATAGTCCGGCGCGCTTGGGGTTAGAAAATAGTATTAAGGGTAGATAAATGAATACATCTTAGTTCTGTTGATGGGACCTATTTTTAAATTTTTTATGAGAATGGTGCATGATGACAGAGAACTTGAGCTTGGACAGTGTCAAAACATGGCTTAAAATCATGGAGGATGAGTTTTCTTAGAGATTTAGTGATGGACTTGAGTTTGATGCACGTAAATGGGTAGAAGAACATATATATCATGAGCTGTATGAGACCTTATTTTGTTGTTTTCTAGTGGAGTTGTATGAATGGATTTCAGCGTATGCATATAGATCAATTTGGTACTATAGACCTCATGTATGGACCTAAGAGGAGTATCAAAGGCTACATGATGTTGATATGACTTGGACACGTGTTGTTGATCATTGGTGGAGTAGAGTGTTGACGAGTTACACCTTGGAGTACATAATTTCTATAGATTCCTATCCAGAGATTGTTGAGTTTGAGTTCTTGAGGGAGCCAAGAGGATCATTCTTGCATGATATCCCTTTAGCTATAAAGATCTTGATCATTACATTGAGTTTGGAAGCATTTCCTATGGTCAGCTAAGCTTCTTCTGAGTGTTGGGCAAGGAAGCTAGGGTGGAGGAAGATGGTGGACCTTGTGGATAAGAAGGAGAGGGAAGAGAGATGAATCAAGTATAATGAAGCTAATGAAACTTGTGAGAGGGAGTTAGATAGATAATGTAGAAGTTCAAGGGACTCAAATAATGACTATGAGTAGTCTGGTGGCTACCCAATCTTAAGAAGCATCAAAGAGAGACCCCTTCATCTTTTGATGAGATCTTGTCACTAATGGAGAAAGGAGAAATAGGAATGCATCTGAACCCACTATAGGTGACCAACCCCTGACACTTAGTTTTCCAAATCCAAATATAAGTATTACCAACTGAGTTGGTATTGGTGGAAGTAACTGATCAGAACCTAGGAGGTATAACTTTTCATTTGGAACATCTATGGTGCATAATCATTTCCTATATTTGAGGTATATTTTCTGGAATGACATTTGGGAAAAGTGTGGGTACACAAAGCTTGATTATCACATCTAGAAGTGGCACAGGAAACACATATGATAGCGGTTCAATATCACAGACTGTTGCCATGCATTTTAGTGTGACATTGGGGACACAAGGCATGACCACTTCATGACCCTTACCAGCTACGGGAGGTGAATATGGGTGGAATATCCTAGCATACCTACATGGACCTGGAGCATGGTCATGGTGAAGGACTCTATAACACCTTCAGACTTTGGGTCAGCTCACTAATGCCTACTGTTTCATGGATCTAGTGGTGGAGGAAACACTCGGAGTGAATCCTGAGGTTCTGGATAAGGCAAGACAAGGGGCCTCAACTTGGCAAGTATTTTTTGAATGTCTTTGCATAACCAGATTAAAAAGGTGTTAGAGGATGCTGTGAAAATGTACACAAATGTGAGTCTGCTATGGGATGCAAAGGGGATCACTATCTTTGAATTGTAAGTTGTTTGTCAACTTTCATGTTGTAAGGATGCATGCACATAGTTGGTACCATAAGTTTGACCCCCACCATGTTTAGTAGATTATACCGCGTTGTTAATGCACTTCTTAAGCTTCAAATTCCTTATTCCTGAGTTTGAACTATAAGAGCATTATTTTTTGAAGGAGATTCAATAAGGTATCTCTAGAGAGTGTGTGTTGAGTATGACAGGGTTTTAAAACTCTCTTATCAAAACTATCTTATGATATTCATCCTTCTCAAAATGATTAGTTTGTTGGAGGATTAATAACACCTTTCAGAGAGATGGACTTTATGCATAAGCATTTCACATTACCTGCATGAAGGCCTTGGAGGCTTTATGTGGAGGATAGGAAGTGTGGATACTAGATCACTCTGTGCTTGACCCTTGGATCTTGGTAATGCAAAGGAAACTAGAGAACCCTCTACAAACTTCCCATGAGACTCACAGAGGCTCATGGTGGACATGGATTGGAGGTAGAGGAGCAGTACAAAGTTACAATTTTCACATCTGAATCCACCTGGTGACCAAATCTTGGCACTGTGAGTTTTCCAAATCCAGAGATAATGTATTACTAACCTAGTTGGTATTGGTAGAAGTAATCGATCAGCACCTATGAGGTATAACTTTTCATTTGGCACATTTATGGATGCACAATCATTTCCTATGTTTAGGCAGGTCATATTGTCTGGAATGACACCATTGGGATTGTAGATTTTGAGTACATAAAGCCTTGGGTATCGCATATTTTTCAAGTAACGTGGGACACACATGTAGTAACAGTGCAATATCCATAGGCTATTGGTACGTAATTTAGTGTGACAGTGGAGACACAAGGCATGACCACTTCAGAACCCTTTCCTATAATGAGAAGTGGATCTAGTGGGTTAGGTGGAATAGGAACAAGTGAACCTGGTCAACCTAGTGGATTTGAAGGATATGGTGGATTAGGAGGGACAGGTGTTTGTTGATCTAGTGGATCTCGTGGTGGAGGAAACACTGAAGGGAATAAAGGTTTTGGATCATGCAGATAAGGGCATCAACCACCTCACAAATTATTTTTTGAAATGGGTCTTTACATCTACTAGCATTACAAAGGTATGACTAAGGATGGATTGCCAAGAGCATGTACATAAATGTGATTTGTTATGGTGTGCAAAGGGGATCACTACCCCAGAACAGAAGGCAAGTCAGTTTACAACAATTTTACAGGGGTGCACGTATAGTTGGTACCAACAGTATGACCCCCACCAGACAGTAGTAGATTATATCACGATGTGTAATACCTTCTTAGTTGAATTCCATATTCCTGAGTTTGAACAGAAGAGAATTAGCGTGCTAAAAGAGATTCAACAAGGTATGGCAAAGGGTGTGTAGGAGTATGACGTGCATTTTAAAACTCTCTTATCAAAATTTTCTTATGATATTCATCCTTCTCAGCATGCTCAATGGTTTTTTGGAGGATTACTAATGCCTTTCATGAGAGCACTTTCACATAAGACTTTCATAAACCCACATGAGGCCTTGGATGCTACCCTACACACTGAGGCCATAGGAAGCATGGATACCGGTGATAGTCCTTTTCTTGAAGCTCATATTGTTGTAATGGAAAAGTAACTAGAGAAGATATCTGCGAACTCTACCCATGAGACTCGTAGTTTCCTATGATGCATGAATTATGAGGTAGAGGGGCATACGAAGGACAATTTTCCTAAGAGATCGGTATGCATCGTGAAAGTAGACTATGAGATTTTCTATGAATATCATGATACAAGTAGGTCTCCGCTACTACAGCACATGATCTGTAAGAATGTGTCTTTCTATTGCAAGATTTACACCTCTACTACTCATGACACTAAGGATTATAGATTGATTGACTAGATACATGATGTCATTGATATTGATGTGTACCAAACCATCATTGCAAATAATTTCAAGGATGAGGGTCATCACTATGAAGGACACACAGATGGAGGAGCTCGTGGAAGAGGCTTTCATGGAGGATTTAGAGGCCATGTCAATCGTTGAGGTGGAAGAGGTGAATTCCCTTGCGGAACTTTTTATAATTTTGGGTCCACAGAGCATTACAAGCGTGAATGTCCTTACCTACTATAGTGCTCCTGGTGTGGAAAGAAGCACAAGTATGAGGAGTTCTTAAATCTATTTGAACATATGATCTAGCAACACTGGAAATACAAGGGTGTCGAGATGGTAAGCATTAAAAAGACTGACTCGTGATGGATGCCAAGGGTGGCGCATAATTTATAATTAGAACATGTCTAGTGACAATGCGAGATAAGGTTGCATGCACCAGGGAGATACCAAAGAAGAGACCATCAATTACAAGAGAAGAGGTGGTGTATGGGAAGTATCCATACCCTACCCATCAGAAGGAATTATATCAATAGACCATGGATGTAGTCAGGAGTCTTCAAGGGGAAATTCAATGTCTAAAGCAGCAATCCAGGAAGTTAGGACAAAAGAAAAGCATTTAGGTTCCTCAATCAAATATATATGATGTCAAAGAGGTGTGTGAGATGCTCCACCATGATAATATCATTCCTCTATTAGGAGAATGGTTGAGGGATAAGATACTAAGTGTTGGAGTAGAGCGTGAGAAGCAAGTTTTGCATACTAACCTTCCCCCCCACAACCTTGACTACAATATAGAGATTAAATTAAATGTAGTTATTGATGGACGGATCCTAAGTAAGATTCTGATTGAAAAGGGTGCAGAATTCAATGTTCTCACCCTGGATGCCTGGAATCAAATGGAGAAGGCCCCCATTACACCCATCTTCAAATGTGTTATATATGGCCAATAAGATAAAGGAAATGCTTATCAGTGTTTTATTAGTGTTTTATAGGATGTTTTTACCACTATCCAAAGGGTGAAATTCATTGGAGACTTTGAAAGTCTTAGCACTTGCTGAGGTGGACAACTTTCCAGCATTACTTGGGCGCCCCTGGTGCTATAACAACAATGTTGATTTACGTTTCAATACGGGGTATATAGGTTTTGATAACAAAGAGGAACATGTTTTATCATTACTTTAATAGATGGGAAGTCAGCACCCTATATTAAGCCTTTAGGGGAGGAATACCTAGAAAAAATTTATGTGTGCACTATCTAAGATCCTAAATTTGTGTAACCAACAAAGGAAGGTGGTATTCAGTGGGAAGACACTCAATCTATAAGTGATACAATAAGTGTGGCATGTGATAATTGGGCACACAGGCCATATGATTTGGTCAGAAGGTAGTTACGAGGCTCTATGATGAGAGTAACAAAGGCACACTTAGTCAAGAGACCTAAGAGGAAAGAAGTTTCCACGTTATTCTGGAGGAGCCAACCCTGATAGTTTTCATATGAGAAATGGAGACCCAGTGGAGATGTGAGATCAAAAGGAGAAGGATGCTCAGTTATACCTTGCTCAGGACTGGAACATGTTCATGGTGAAAACCCATTACGATAACCTTCTAGAGTGGCATGAAGTGAGAATCATGTTCTCTGTTAGATTTTCCCAGAGTAATGCACCTACTATCATACAAGATTATCATGGGAAGGAACCCACCTTGTTTCATGTCCAAGCATGTGAGAAGGCCTTGATGGAAGGCATGGAAGCCTTTCCACCTTCTTTATGGGTGCATAAGTTTTACTCCACCTTACAAGGTTGTGTACGCGTATGGTACATTCACTTAGAGATGTGACATTAGATAGGAAACTGACAGGAGTTGACGGCTAACCTCCTTCAAGCTTTCAAATATTAGAGTACCAAGCCATCAGTGGATGAGGTGTTGTAGGTTGTTAAGTGCCTAAATATTGGAGATAGTGCCATGGCAAGGATAGAATACTGGAATTATTGGGTGAACCTAGCTTAGAAGCACACTTTGATGAGGAAGAATCATAGGAGATATATTTGAGCATGCATGCATGGAAAAAGAAAAAGGAAAGTTGGTCTATGTGATCGATGGTGAAGAGGTGAAAATCTATGATGTTAACCATACTATGGGTACGCACAAAGTTATGGATAGTGTTGATGAGCAAGTACATGCCTACCATGAACCCTTGAAAACCAAGAAGGTTAACATTGGTTCAGAGGCTGAACCTAAGGAGGCTACTATTGGAGATTAATGGATAGAAAAGGAGCTTTTGAAGATCATCATCTATTGTGTGAATTTCAGGATTTATTTCCATATGAGTACCATGAGCTTAAAGGAGTTCACTCCTCCTTGGGGGAAATGCAAATCAAGTTAAAGGAAGGTGTGCCCAATTCAGAAGATACCTTATTGAATGAATTTGAATCTTCGTGTCAAATTCAAGGAGGAGATTGAAAAAATGATCACATCAGGCATCATTGAAGCTCATAAAGGAATCAGAATGGATAAGTCCAATGGTCATAAGCATTAAAAAGGATGGGAGGATAATAAATTTTGTTGAATACAAGTATTTGAATGCAGTATGTGTCATTGATCCATTTCTAACCCCTTTCACTAAGGAGATCCTAGAAGGAGTAGCTGGGCATGAGATCTATTCCTTCACAGATGTCTTCTCTAGATATCATCAAGTTAGAATTGCAAAGGAGGACCAAGAAAAGAAAAATTTCACACTGAATGGGGAAGATTTTCCTACACGTTCATGCCTTTTTGACTGAAGAATGCCCTTGCTGTTTTTTCACGCATTGTGGTCCAAGACATTTCAAGACTTCATCCATAAGTTTCTTCAAGTCTACCTTGATGATTGGATAGTATGTATGATTAGTGAAAGGATCATTGTGAAAATTTATGGTTGATGTTTGAAAGATGTCCAGTAGTTGAGGATATCCCTCAACATCAAGAAATTTCTCTTCACTACTCCATTTAGAACCCTTTTGGGCCATATCATATGTAAGGAAGGTTTGTTGGTGGATCCCGCCAAATTTGTCATTATTGTGGGATTGGGGAATCCTACCAGCCAGAGTGCATTGCATAGATTCCTAGGGCATATGGGGCATTACCGAAAATTTATAAGGGGTATGCCAAGATCGTCACATCCATTGGAAGGATTGTTAAAGCACAAAGTTGTACATTCATTAGGGAGAGGTGTAACAGATAATGTTTGATACATTGAAGAATAATCTTATCACTGTGCCCATATTACACTTTCCTTCTTGGGATAAGCCATTCCATGTACATGTTGATGCTTCAGGGATAGCGATTGGGGAAATCTTAGAACAACCTAGAGAGGGGATTGTTGACCACCCCTTGTTTTTTACTAGTAGAAAGTTTATCTCAACATAACAGAACTATACTAATACTGAGTGCAAAGCATTGTCAATGATCTATGTGCTATAAAAATTTCAGGCAGTATTTAATGGAAACACCATTTATATTCTACATGGACCACATGGCATTGAATTACTTAGTAAAGAAGCATGTTTTAAAAGAGCACATATTTCAGTGGGTTTTTTTGTTTCAAGAATTCAATTTTATGGTTGTTGTGAAACTGGGTAAGAGTAATTTAGGACTTGACCATTTATCGAGGATTGAATTAGAGGAGGATGCAAAAAAAATCAATGATATAATGACATAGATGCAAAATTGTTTATATTGTGGTGTGTGCCCTCTGAACTTGGAAGATATTTCTGTGTTTATCAAAATGGGTGTAGAACTGGAGGGAATGAAGACTTTGGAAAGAAAGTAGTTAGCCATATGCACCGTGCCCTACATGTTAATTGGTGGAGACTTATACAAGCTAGGTCATGATGAGGTTTTTATTCGAGTGCATGTTAGAGCATGAATGCGTTGTGATCATGGAGGAAGCACATGGTGGAATTGTAGGAGGACACTATACAGGGAATGTAACTATGCGCAAGATCCTTTTAGTAGGTTTTTGGTGGGAAACCATTTACCAAGGATTGTATCAAGTATTGCAAGGCCTCTTACCATTGTTAACACCTTGGTAAACTAGGGAAGAAGAAGATGAAATGCCATTAAGACCAATTGCTCAGTTCAGAACCATTGGAGAAATGGGCCAGTTGACATTGTAGGCCCTATTTCCCCAGCTACGCAAAGGACATGTTCACGCTATATCATTACATGCACAGATTATCTTAACAAGGTGGGTAGAAGTGGCACATACAAGGGATTGCACAACAGCAACAACAGCTAGGTTCCTATGGGAAAATATAATCAGTAGATATGGATGTCTATTGAGTTTAACAAGTGATAGGGGTACTCATTTCTTGAATGAGATAATTAGGATTTATTGGCATAATTCATGGTATCCCACCATAAGACTACTCCCTTATCACCCACAAGATAATGGGACTACTGAGGCATTTAACAAAATTCTGAATCACACATTAACCAAGATTTTTGATGTGGGAAGAAGAGATTGGGATGATAAAGTTTCTAGTGTTATGGTCATACCAGGACTACTTATAAAAGACTGAATAAGGCCACACCTTTTCAATTAGTGTTTGGTGTGGAAGTAGTGTTACCTATTGAATTCATGTTACCATCACTGCGTATAATGTGCACATGAGGATTAGCTAATGAAAAAGCGCTTAAAGAGAGGATTGATAAGTTAATAAAATTAGATGAGAGGTGGGATATTTCTCACTAGAGTCAAAAAATAGAATAAGCCGGAAAGAAGGCATGACATGATACACACATCAAAAATAAATAGTTTAAGGTTGGGTAGATGGTTCTATTTTATGATTCCAAGTTTTTATGCCATCCTGGGAAATTCAAAGTCCATTAGATGGGCCCATTCATTGTATCCTATATACTTGATTCAGGCACTTTTCAGTTACAAGTGTTGTATGGAACATGGTTACCAGGACATTTCAATGGGAGTAGGCTGAAGCCCTACTATAAATAAGTCTTCCTTGTGTTTGTAAATAAGGCATTATTGCCAATTATCCTAGGATTTCCCTTAATGCATTTCCTTTCTTTGTGTTTCCCTTTCTCATTTCTTGTTCCCTTTCTTTTTATTATTGTGTGTGTGTTGTGCACTGGTAACCACTTACAATTTCAAAAGTTTTCTATGCACAGAGGACCACGCATCTATTTTTGTGTGGGGTGAAGTGATGTGACAAACACTAGAAGTTGGTATTAGAAGTTGTGTTTCAATGGAACGTGTCAAAGGATCAAAAGTTTATAGTTTGGAAGAGTGCACATGGAAAAGGTGAACATGAGGATTTTGGTGTCAGGAACAAAAACCATGTACAAGGGTGAGAAGCCCAACAGAGGTAAGTGATGTCAAAAATCAGGATAAAGATAGAAGAAGTGCCTTCGGTGCTGAAAGCATGTGCGTAAGGATATTCAGTTAGTAAGGATTTTTGTGTGCCAAAAGGTTGTATACATTTTCCCATAGGATTGGGCACAGGGGTAAAAGTGCTGAAGGTTGGTAGTAGGAAAAATCCACCTTTATTACAAGAGTATGTTGGTAGGTGACATGGAATTTATTGTAGCAAAAAACAAAAGCTATAAGTAGAAGTTTAGGGTGCATTATTGTTTACCTTGAATTTTTGTTATCAAAGAGCTCTTGTGAACTAGGGAATCCTTAAGGAATTTTTTTTTGAAAAAGGGTTGTGAAGATTTGCATTCATAACAAGTTCAATTAGCAAACTAGAGTGGAAAAATAAGTACATGGGTGTAAGAGGAGAAGGTTATGAGGAAGAATCTCATGGGTGATTACATCATCTTGTGGAAAAGGGTTTTCCAGGTTATGATTATGTATCTAGGGCACATGATTGAGGGTATTTTCACAAAAGAGTGGAGCCACAAAGTTGAGAAGAGCCAGGATCAAGGGAAAGGAAGAAATGTTTGTGACCCGACGGAGAAATGGCACCAAGGAAAGTACAAAAATGTTTCACCAAAGAAGGGAAAGGTAAGGGGAAACAAGTTGTTTCCATTAGTTTCAATGAAGAATGGTACACGGAAGATGCAATATCCAGATGACGTATTTCTTGGAAAATAATGGGTGTCTCATGTTAGAAAGATGACCATGAGTGACTACAACCATCAAATGAGAACCAAAGAGAATGAGATGGCATTAGAACTAGTTCACCCTACAGATAAGAGGACACCAGATGGAATTCCTATCTACGATGATGAGGTAAAGGTGAAGATGGAGAAGTCTGGGTTATTGCAACTCTATGAGTTGCCCTATTTTGGCAAACCTGAGTGACTATACTAGTGGTTAATGTTATGTGTACATGAAGACAACTTCTACTTTGTAGGACGAAGGATGCGAATAACTCCCCAACTGATTTCTAAGTTTACTTTTCTTATCTGCGAAGGATAATATTTTGACGATGACTTGGATGATAAGGAGGCCATCAAGAAGATTGTTGAAGCTTATGACTACAAGAAGGGTTCACGATACTTTGAAATTTCTGTGATTTCTTACCCGGTAATGAGGATGGCCGCGCGCTTGGTCATAAAGTTGAATGGGTAGGAGAGATGGACATAGATCAACAAGGCTTGGTTGAACATTTTCCGTAAGATCTCGGAGGGGACCATCTATAATCTATCGGATTTTATCGCAGAATAAATCATCAATGCCATGTGCGATGGAGAAAAGATCATGTTTGGTAATTTCCTCCTTACCATTGTCTTTTCGGAGATTGGAGTGCCTAATGGGTCAAATAAATTTGTGTGGGAGTACCCAGATGAGAACCCTTTCCCCACCAAAATATTTGAGAAATACACTTGTGACACCATGACAGCCACCCACAAGGCACGCCTAGAAAAATGGTATAAGTGGATGTGTGACGCATTCGGTGCTGAGTGGAGAATACCTGAATAGTTACCTATTTTACTACAAGGTGAGGCTGAATTCACTGTGTACCAACATTTTTGTATTAGCAGGTTTACTCTGGCAGATGGTGCCAAGGGTCGCTGGTGAAAATTATCATTCTCCTTCACAGCACAATACTTCCAGGCCAGGGTCAATCAATTCAAAGAGGCAAAAAAGCTAAGGTTTGACCTCAGCATGGTATACCAGGATTACCATGAGGTGTGTAGAACATTGATAAATCCAAATAAGTGCAAATATGTGGAGAAATATGTCTCCCGTGACGTACATATGTTGAAGCCAGTGACATTGCTTGTTATTGGGAGGACCGCAACAAGGGTATACCTACGCATAAGGCATAAGTATGAGAAAGGGGATTATGTTGAAAATGATGTCTCTATCCCAGAAGACCCCACCATAAGGAAGAAGGCCAAACTAAGGAAAAGGGAGAGAGAGGAGTACCCTAAGAAAAAGGCACCAAGTACACATACAACACAGTTTATAGGTGCGCAGGAGTCGGGCATAAAACCAAGCACCTATGCATGGAGGAAGAAGTCCCCCATAGAAGAGAAAAGAGAAGACACCTGAGGAAGAGGTGCCAGAGAAAGAGAAATCCCCCTACAAAATAAGAATCACTAGTGAGAAAGAAGTTACTTAGGGAAGAAGAAAAAGAAGAGTCTCCTATATTGGAATCACCAGTTAGGAAGAACCAAAGAGTAACAAAAAATGTAGAATCAAAAGAAACAAAGAGCATGGAGGATGACAAGGGCGGCGAGGATGATGAAGAGCACGGTGAGGCTCCCAACCATCTTGTGTATGATGTACATGAGTCATAGGAAGAGGGGAAATGAAGAGAAGGATGAGGATGAAAGAGGCACTCATGATAAGGGGGGAAGTGAAGAATTCAACATGAAGGATCAAAAGACTCCAAGCCTGACTAAGGAGTAGATAGAGGATTCCATGTAGAGAGGGAGGAAGTAGGAATTATGAAGGACTTGGTGGATCAAGAGGTGGAGCGTAAATGCCGAAAGAAGTACTAAAGGAGACAGAGAAAGTGAAAGTGTGGGAAAGTAGTATAGGAAGCATGGGTGGAGATCCCATCCTGGCAAGTAAGCTTCCCAAAGGTAGCACACACAGGTGGAAAGGGTGTGGTAGCAGTGTAGGAACAAGGAATAACATTCATCAATCATCCAAACAAAGTACTACATGCATGTTTCCAAAGTACCATACCTTCAAAACAACTCCTTGCATGGTCTTATTTCAATGAAGAGGGTGCATATCTGCACACAAGGAAGATGTTGTCTTGGGATTTTGAGTCACATGTTGATGAGCCTGAATTCAAGGTCAACCATGAGGTGTTGATGAAGATAATAGATGCCAAGGGATTAAACCCTCTTGTGAATGCCCAACAACTGTCTGATGAGCAAGTTTGCAACGTTCTCAACAAAGTATTGGTAGAATTTTAGGTGAGAATCTTCGGAAGAAATGATATAATAAGGGTCTTGGAGGAAGATCTTGAAAATAAAAAATGAAGATATCATTGAAAAAGATAGGGATTTAAAGCAGGAGGATCTGACCAACACATAATTAAGGCGCGAGTTAAGGGAGGGAAAGACAAAGGTGTGTGAGATCCATAAGAAAATAGAGGTTGTTTTAGATGCCATAATCTTGAAGCACCCGGACATGGCCCTGCTTGAGAAAATATATGAATCAACCGTGCAATGCTTGGAAGACTTGACCCGCATCCTCACCATGGAAAGGCATCCAGCTCACATTGGAATTTTTAGAAGAAGCAATGGTGCACCAGAAAGAGGAAGAAAAACTAAAAATTAGGGAGACAATTACTAGTTATTCCAATCTCCTTGCCATTGTAAAGACCTTCGCGCAAATGGATGAGGTTGTTTATGACAATTGCGCTAACATAGACAGGGTAACAAGCATATTGGTTGCTACGCATGAGGCAAATCTGAAGGAATTTCAAGAAAAGAACAAAGGAAATAGAGTGGAGTGTGATGAGATCCTAGCCGAGGTTGAGAAAAATTGAAAGCAATCAAAACCTTGTGGGGTTCGATTAAGAATATTCTTAAGGTTAAGCCGGATTAAGGAGTTGTATCCCTAGACCCAAGAATGGATATGCTGGATGATCTTAGAAAACAACTAGAAGGCATTGTAGATACACTGAATGCTAAGAGCGATGAATTCAATTTTGATGAGGTGAGCACTCTAGTAGGTGACCTACTTCAGCAGGTGCAGGGTGAGGTAGATTCCTAGGAAAATATTGAGGCAACAGTGAAGAAGGAATTCCCACTCCTCCTACAACAGTAGCAGATTTTTATATTCTTTTATTCTTTATTTAGATTTTCCTTGTTCCACTATTCTTTATTCTTTGAAGAAGCAAGATGTTTCTGAGGATGGAGAACATGCTTAGTGTGGGGTGATTTTGGGCCCTAAAATATTGGATAAGTACCAAAGGGTGTGTGCACACAGGACCAATGCAAATATGGGCGCTTAGGGGAAAGCACACTAGACAAAGGGGTTTAAGAAGGTTTTAAGTGAAAATAGGGCACACGAGGGAGGTAGAACATGGGTTTAAAGGACTTAGCCATATTTGGAATTCTAGGGGAACTTGAGGAATATCGTGAGGACTTGACTAGGAGTGATGAGTGGATAAGGTGCCATCCTAGAACCTTGGAGGTCAAGAAAAGGATATTCCATGCAAGGAATATTCCTAGAAGACATCATTATAGAGAGTGGAGGGTTTGCAAATGGATAAGAATTCACCAATGGAGGACCACATTGACACTTAACATGTAATCTATTCAGGAGAAAAGGCATGGTGGTGGTCGATGATCTTATATAAGGAGATGCTTGGGCCAAAGATAGAGATATGAGAGGGAAAAACATATAGATAGGAGATATACAGAGAGATAGATAGACATGCGTAGAGAATATACAAAGAGAAGGAGAGTAATGCTACAGTAATGCTAGGGTTTAGAGCACTTAGTGTTAGAGGGTTGTAAGGGATGCCATAAGCCTATGTATGGCACTAGGATCTGTAACAAGGGTTAAAATGGGAAAAGTATAGTTAGGATCTCATATCAGAGAAGCTTTGCATAGGAGTTAAGTCTCTGTTATTTATTGTGTATGGTCTAAGATGACCCTTTTGACTATAATGTGGCTACCAGAACTATGTTTAATCAATATATATATGGGTTCATTCTGCATATCTTGTTTAGGGGTGTAAACCCTCGTGTTATATGACTATCATGGCTTATATATGGTTTATTATGCTTCTTACAATGTTAGTTAGCTTTTGTAATGCATTAAGGTGTGAATCTGTTAGTAGCATCTTCTACCTTTTCAAGTAAATGAATGTATTTCTACATTCTGTAAATCATCCCTCCATCAATGGAAAAACCTTCTCACAATGCTCACATAAAGGAGGGGCCCGATGCACCTGTGCGTGCCTCGGATGAGCGCCCCCAGTGCCCATTGGGTGATAGGATGACACGCTTGGGGTTAGATAGTTAGCTATTTAGGGTAGATAAAAATGATTACAATCATAAGGAGTCCTACCAACTGGTCGCATAACAGTGGAAAAGAGGCCCAATCAAGAAACAGTGGTGAGCTGTCAGTAGCTATGTTGATATGTGTTACTAATCAAAACAAATTATGCACTACTGGTCAGTAGTGCCTGAAAGCAGTGCCTCTTGGGTTATTGGCCAACATTAGGTCAAGAGAATGCTACCATATGGGGGGGGAAATGCATGTGACCGACTGAATCACATGAACTGAGTCAGGAATGGTCAGCCATGCATTAATAGAAGCAGTACAAAGGTTGTTCAACTACCAGTTTAATGAGCTATGGCACCCAGGACTGCTCATTTTTTTAGTCAAAGTTTTATTAACTTTATATGGTGGCCCATACCTCCTTAATGAAGATTATTGGTTGGTGAAGTAATTCCATGTTTCCTTTCTCTATATATTATAAAATTCACCTCATTTTGAGATGTGGAGACATTATGAAAATGTAAGGATGACTCTTATAAAATTGGATTCCATAATTTTTTATGAGTAGAAGACCTCAAATTTGGGATTTTATGTAAAAGAAGGTGGGTTTCTTGTGTCTCAATTGTAATGGATTGTGCAACTTAATGAGCATTAAAATTCATGTTTTGTGACAATTCCAAGTCTAGCTTGTACATTTCTTACAAAAAAAATTCCATTAGCATTTATAGGTATTTAGTGCATATTTTGTTCTTATTGCAGGGATCAAAGTTTATTGAGCTTTGTGAAAATGGAGATCATTGAATCCTGGTTTGGACAGTGACACTTTAATTCAATTCCCTCTTATGACTTCATTTTATTCCCATTTAGTCATCTCACCTGAAATAAATCTCCATCCCTATTCTTGATGTTATCACCTCCCTTAGCTTAGTGAATTTACTTTCATGCATCTCTCTCTCTCTCTCTCTCTCTCTAGTCTCTCTCTCTCTCTCTCTAAAATCTAGCTCAAATCTCCATGGTTCCTTGGATTTATAGGTTAGTCTTAGTGGAGGTTGTATTCTCTAATTGTGTGCTAGGAGTAGTCTTAGCATTAGGATCTAGGTAGAGGAATCTGGCCTTTTCAAGAGGTCTTTCTTTGTTCAAGTCCCACTACTTAGAGACAGTCCCCAAGACTCATCTCAAATGTGCCCGTTTCCTACATTATTCAGGGACATGTGCATTATTTGAGCTCAAAACAGTACTAGTCCAAATACTGTCATTTGCAAGAACGTATAAGGCAAGATTAAGGGGACATCCTTGTATGGATGGAACATGAAATGAGCTTTCTCACAATAGGATTACAAACTTATGCGCATAACCTTATATTGTCAAATTAGTCCAAAGCCTTGGAGACAGGGTTGATTTGTTAGGGATCAACAACATTTGATTGAAAAAATCCTTTCTTGATCATTAGCTTACCGCTTTGATTACAAAACCAATGATCAAACATTATTTTAAAATTAGATCTACACCGGATTGTATCAAAGAAAACATAACTATAAAGTGATAAACAATAATGAAGGTAGTAGTTCGAGAACCCAATGAAAATGCCTGGGGTAAAACTCATATCGTTGCACCACATAAAACACATTCTGGACAAAACATTAACTTTCTGCATTGAATGCATGTCTATGGTTTATAATTCCCACCAAAACACCAAATTTTCTGAGTGGTCAAATTAAATTATGCAAATGGATGATTTAACAATGGTAATCCACAATAAGGGGTAAAGATTGTAATTCATCATCACCAATGTAAGGTTCCCTCCAAGATTCAAAAATCAACGATGATTTTAAAAAAATCAAATGGTTGAAAACCGATAGTCAATGAAGGAAACTTAGTTAATAGACCTATGTTTAAAGGCACATCACTGATAGCTATATCACTTCACAAATCGAAATTTCTATGTGCCATATAGTATGTGCCCAATTATGCATGGAAAATGTTAGCCTGATAAGGCCGCGATATGCAATATTTAAAACGTACAAGGCCATTTCTCTATTTCCAAAATGAGTTACTAGCATCTAAATCCTTTTAGAGCATATGAAACAACCTATCAAGCATCCATTGCAAAAAACCCAATAAACATTGAGAACCTTGTTATAGGAATGCAAAGTGGAAAAGTCATCATTCTCTATTAAGACCTTGCTGATTTCCTTAAGCACATAAATATCAATCAGGTCAGGGAGCTGCAATACAATCTCAACCATGCTATCATATCAAACTTTTACGCTACAGAAATTATTTTGAATTAAACAAAGAGTTTGCCCCCATGGCCACATTAGATGACACAATTCAAAAAAAAATAGAAAGTTACAGATTTTTGACAATGTGAAATTTTCATAGGGGTGCCAAATTTTTTGATAGCTAAAAATATTTTATGAAAACAATGTCATATCTAGCTTGGTCATTGTTACATGATCAAGGGTATTCAAATTTGAAATTTATAATTCATAGAATTTCAGTTATTTGTAATTTAATTAAAGAATAATGACATAATCCACTTATTGTTTTAAATTTATTCCACTTACCATCTTATAGTTGTACATATCTTAGAGATTGAATCAAACATGGGTACTATAATTTTAAAAATAATATGAAGATTTTCATTGTACCTCCTAAAAAAATAAATTTTTGAGAAGATCAACTATCTAGCCAAGTCTTGATGCTCTTAAATTATCCTTTTTAATGAACATCAATTTAATACTAATTTAAATTGTATACATTAACTTTAAAAACAAATCATAATAAATTCGTAAGTTATAAAACAATCTTCAGATTTAATTGTATTTGAACAAAAGATAAGAGTTTAAGTTTCAGTTGTGTAACCTACTCCTGCTTGGGTGACTCTAATTGGGTCGTTAGTCTTCATGTTTTGATGCCAAATTACAAACATTAAGAATTTTTATTCTAAATTCATAATCTTTGACGCAAACATGACTTAAAATTAGCTGACGCAAAAAGTGTCAACACCAATACACCAGTGACCCAATTTGGAAGACCATCTATTGCCAAAACTAAATGGTAGAATTCATTGATGCCAAAACATCGAGACCACTAATTTTCTTTAACTGTAAATAACATCTCAAAAAAACAATGTATAATATCACTCACCACTAAACAGTTTGCACGTTGGTTGAGGTTCATGGTCCATATCCTTATGAGGGCTATGTTATATGATCATTTGCTGCTATGATCAATATGTAAATTTTAGTTGTGAATTCACATTTGATCTTCACACTTAGCTGTAACATGATTTTAAAATTTGGTCCTAATTTGGATATCTAAATGATCATGAAATAAATCTAGACTTGATGATATTTATGAACTATAGAAAACTCAAAAAAAATGAATTATCTTCTATATTGGCTGATTTCCATAGACTAAGGGGACCCCACCCTGAATAATCCACCTCTCATGATACCACATATTGCATGAGACATTTATTGATCCACCTACATATTTGGAAAAGTACAAGTGTGGATAGGGATCAAGGTACAATGATTCAGGACTTATCGATAATATGAGTGAAGTATTCAATATTTGATTACATGAGATGAAACCTACAAAATCAATCATGCATTACTTCAGAATTCATCATGATCTTGGCATGGAGATAGTTAGAACTTCTACCTGCACATTTAGAGCATTTGTACTTTAGATAGGAACCACACTTTGATCATTTTAGGGTTATTCTTCTTGGACTTGATATAGAGGATATCTTTGCACATGCATTCTTGCATAATTGGGAGTTTGCATAGTGTTTCTTAATCTGATGTGAACTAGTAGAAAGATTGTAATAAATACCATGAGTACCTTTTAGGCCTTTAGTTTTCTGGGACTCAAATTATGCATCATAAAAAGGTTGTTTAGGCATTTATTTTATCTGACTTGAAAAGTGGATTTATTCCAATTTGAAAAACCTAACGTCAGAAAAATGGAGGTAAAGTTGAGAAAATGCATAGGAAAGTTCATGGCCAAAAATCTCTAAGATGGTTAGGTTTGTGGCGAAACTTGTCCAAGGGAATAAAAACTTAACCCAAGGGTTTGAAACTAAAAAACAAAAAATGGATGAATATTATGTATCTAGGTGAAATGAGGTTCTTGTATATAATGCAAGTGATCTTGAGTGTGTCGATTGGACATATGAGGGTGACTTGGTGGATATGAGGGTGATTAGAAGGAGGGAATTGTTGGTGTATATGAATAGACTTTTCGTCATTCAACATCATGTCCACCTAGTTGATTAGTTATCTCACTTAGTGAGAATAGGTTGTAGTTGAATAGTTCATAGGGTTGTGTACACGTGTCATGCATAAGAGTTACACAACACTCCTATATGTACCCATTATTTTTTATTTATGAGCATGCCAGACACATTGTTGTCTTTTTTGTACTTGATTTTCCTTGTGATTCATGCTCTTCGTGATTACATGAAGCATTCTAATCACCATTGGAAGTGAAACTATCTTCTATGTGCATGATGTTTCACATTGATCCTCGGAAAACAATTCGATAATTAATTCCTATAGTGTAATTGAATATATATAAGTTGTTTTATTTGAAATTTAGACCTTAGTGGTGGGAAAGGATGACCCAATACATAAAATATGAAATATAAAAGAGTAACAAAGGGGAAAAATAATAAATAATAAAAAAAAAAAGTAAAGGGGTATAGGAGTGTACAACTTAGAGAAAACCGTAATAGTCTTGACCTAGTTATAGGGTTTTGGAATAGAGTAGAAAATAAAAGGACAATAAATTGTAATTACTAGAGTCTTTGAGACTCAACTTCAAAGAAGAGAAGTGGGGGTGGGCACACAATTAGAGTTAAATCAAGCAATATAAAGTGAAGCAAAAAGAAAACATTTCACTAACTCCTAGTTTTATTATTGAGAATTTACATACACAAAGTCAAATAAAAGCATAATGTAATAATGATTTTGTGTACATTTTAGTTTCAACACATATATACATACACACACATGTATATATACACATAGACACACATATACATATGTGTGTGCATGTGCATGTGTATGTATGTTTACATGTGTATATGTGTGCATATAACCTTGATTTCTATTATAAGAAACGTTGCTACACTTAAATGGTTTTAAATTCACAAACACTTATTTTATAATTCTAATAAATAATTATATAAATTTGAATAGTAAAGATATTATATGTTGAAAACATATATGAGTAGATATATTATTTTATAGCTTAAATATTTTATCATATTTAGGTCAAGAGTACAAATTATATATTTTAAAAATATTAAAATGTAAGTATCTTAGATGTTTTTTAGGAGATAGGAGACATGTCTTTGAGGAACACTAATTTGGGTTTAAATACATAATTATTATTTATTTTATGAATAAAAAAGATATGTAGGAAGTCTCATGAGGGAAAGAAGGTGATGTGAGTGAGATATATGTAGGGTCTAAATAAAAAAATATGGAGAGATAAGATATAAAGGAAAGTTACGAGGATACTATAAAAATGGAAGAAAATAGGAAGATTATGAATTAATTTCAGGAAACATTAAAATATAAATGTTGAAATGTTATTATTGATATTTTAATATAGAATTAAAAATTAATTTTAGTTCAAATTAGTGTAGTTCTATGTAATGTATTACTAGTCCAAATTAATATTTTTTGGAACATATTTTCCTTGTGATGTTCCTATATGAATTTACCTTTTTGGAATGTTAACCATTAGTAGATTCCCTTTGACATGTTCTCATTTTTTCATTAGGTAATATTCCCTATAATGTATAAGGAGTTTTACTTATGTTAAACCAAGGAATTTTACCTATGTAAAAATTAAATCTTACCTATTAGGAAATTTTATTTCATATGTCCATTCAAGGCATGCAATTTTTATATCGATTAGGATGTTGGCGCTACTTTGGTAATAGATAGTGTTCCCTATATAGTAATTAGGAAATTTTATCCTTTTATCAGAATGGAAATTTCTCCTAGTGATAATTTGAGAAAGGTGCCCCATATTAATGGAGTATACACCTACTTCAATTTTTAAATCATGAGGATATTTTAATATCTTTCTTGCTCAATCTTGAGGTATATTCAAACACATATTTTGTTTTCTTGGACCATGGTATATGGTGTGTCCTAGAGTCATGTTTTTTTTTCATGGTAAGGAGTAACTATTAATAGAATATTTAATAGCCATTAGTTCTACCCACTCAAGTAGCTATGAGAAATAATTATATAATGTTGTATATGAAGGACAATCACCTTCAAAATAATGGATAAACCAATTTCACATATAAAATATCTACATGGTATTTGAAATTTTATTTGGTATGTAGACAACACTCAAATGATTTGGTGTCAAAGCCTAATTTAATTACATATTTTATGGATTCTTATCTAATATTATCAACCCCTTAAAGGAAATTACTATTGTCTAAACATGGTAGTGTTATGATTTTGGTTTTTTTATTTGTTTAACCACTGATGTCACATTAACCATTTATAAAATAATATATATTATTGGCATTATTTATTCATTCCCATTCCTTAATTCTACAAATAAAAAATCTAAGAAATGAATGAATGTATTATACTGTAACACCCACTTTTTAATAATTCAAATTACAGGGAATTATTATTATTTTATTTACCAAAATAACTTTTTCCTTCAATGATTTAAATGTACAACATTAATTTTAAATCCAGTAACTTTATAATTTCCATTCATTAGATAACAAATCAATAAATTATGTGCATAACTATGGGTTGATTAGATCCACCCAATCCCCCATAGAGTACTCTTTAGAGTCAGTATACAAGTGTTACCCTTCTCAGCATACATTTACAAGTAATGTTTTCCAACTGTCAAATGGGAACTCAGTCAATCAAATTCCATCTGATATCTCACGCTATTATTTCGAACTTGGTGCATCTTGACAGCATAATGAATTACAGTAATTCGGCCAAATTTTAAGAGGCATGTTTGACATGCTTAGTTTCATGATGTCACATTTTTCAATAGAAACATGTACCATCGCCATGTTACTTGGTTCAGTTATCAAAATTAAATTGGTTCGTTAAGTTAAATTGGTTGCGAGCTACACACATGGTACAAACATATTCAACCTTTGCAAAGAAGATTTTTTTTGCCAAGTTAGGATTCCTATGGGAGAGAAAGTGCTTATGTAATGAATTTTGTCATTCCCCAACCATTTTATTCCTTTTCATCAACATAAGTTGGTACCAAGGTGGCTTGCTCATGCAAGATAAACAAATTTGTATCCTTAGCATAGCACACATTATTTAAAGTATTGCAACTTACATAATAATTATACCTTGGAAGGATAACCCAGGGTATCTGCTATATGACAATATTCAATTAATGACCTCTGTAATTAATAAGATAATTCCTTATAACAACCACCTGAAGTTGTCCTGTCAAGTTCCATATATTAGTAAAGTCGTAATACTTAACTAATTATTTAGAAATGAATTATTGTACAAAATATTCCCCTATATCACAACGATACTTTGATCGTATCAAAATACGTTCCCAAGGTCCTTAAATTATTTTTGATATAGATCATAATTATATTTAAATTTATTTACTTGAATCCATTATGCATCTTGAATGTAATTTAAGATAGTCTGTTGCATTATTATCATAGTCCTTAATTAACTATTTACGATGTTGTCTTATTAATCCAAAATTATACCTCTAATTGATCTTACTATCAAAGTAGTTAACTAACATTCATATTTGTAATTGTCCCTCATGTATAGTTATATCATACTTAGTTATTTCTCATTAAACATGATAACTTATATCACAATAAGTCCATAAAGCAATACTCAACATATTCCATATAAGGCTAAGCTCAATAAGCCACTCGATATAATATACAATCAATTTATAACACTTAAATATTAATATCCCATGAATATGAAAAGTTTAAATATTCATTTTAGAACAGTACATCAATACACATGCAATCGATGTTGATCCCTTTACAAATAATTGATCATTATTATTACATGTCAAAGATCCCTTTTCAATATAGTACATTATCACTTATAGGCTAAATTACCTTTCAATGAAATAGGGCAGCGAAGCTCATGCTCGCTATATAATAATTCCAATCAAATGGATCAACTTAAAATCATAAGAAACCATATTCAAATCAACAAAGAATTTTTAAATCATCCGCCAATATAGACTTAATTTCAGCCATCTGTAAAATGTTAGAAATTGGTCACTTCAAAATAAATGGCATGAAAAGTTTTTCCACATCTTCTCTACCTTTTTATAGCACTAAAATATTTCAATCATAAAAATACCGCAGTGAAAGAACATCATAAGTCGAATAAAAGGAATAAAAAAAATTCATTTTTTCATCTTTTTCCTTTCTTTCTAAATTATTTTATAAAAGAAAACAATTATGTTCAATTCACACTACACACAAATGCATTAATTAAAATTGACTGAACTTAAATAATTCCAAATGAATTAACCAAATGGATTCATCACAAGTAATCTACATGATTGCTAGCATCTTGTTTATATAGAGATCAAACATAGCCATCAAGAACAATATTAACAAACATTCCTTTCCACGTTTTATCAACATGTAAATCTATGTTTCATAAATAATGGATATTTAATTTAATCAGGTTGACTACTAATTAAACCTTAAATCGTCCATTCATTGAGTAGAAACCAGTTTATCATAAACGATCTCAATAATGATAAAATTCAAAATATTGAATGTAAAAATATATGATATTATATCATCACCTTAAAATTATCAAAATTACCTTAGTAAATCTGAAATATAACTTACATCCCATTAGAACCACATGAAATATTCACGGTTTGATTTAGAATAACCCAAATGTTTCTAACAACTCATACAAATATGGCTCAAGTCCTTACATCCTCGGCCCAAGCCTATCCATTCACACAATAATATCTATGAACTTTTATAGACTATGTTCAACTATACATTAATTCTTATCAATAACAGTCTATGAAAAATATCAACAACACGTATGTATGTATAGATACCATTAAAAAAGAAAATATGTGACTGTATAAAAATATACACTACCGAAAACAATCAAACACGTAGCTTTAAAAGCCTGAACAGTGAACAGTTCACTGTTACCACGTTCACCTCAAGGAGAAAAATAACACAAATCCCAAATGGGTTTCGAGACTAGTTGACTGTAAGAAACCATTCAATAGAATTAAAGAACATGTACTCCTCCTTATATCTAAAATGGTGATTATAATGTACTAAACACGCCTAAACAAAAACACAAAAATGAATACCTTAACCTAGATAGGATCCAATTTTTTCATACCCATAACTAGTCGAACCAATTGTTCATTTTCTTTTTGTGTTTGCAGGTCAATAATATGGCAATACCATTTGCATATGTGAAACCACAATAGTATAATGTTAAACCCTAACTTAATCCCCAAGACCAAGTATAACTTAATCTAGGTATTTACCCCATCCTCACAAAATGGAAGTAAAACCTAAGTGCAATAGACATGAATATAAAACAAAAAAATCGAAAGCCCATCAAACAACCATAGTTGATTCTCACAAAAGAGAATAGTCATATTCATCATATCAAACATGATCAAATAGAGTGTATTTCGTGTAAATACCTACTTGAAAATCATTCATAGTCACAATTATAAACACATAAGAATGATTATAAACCACAATCATTAAAACATTTGAATTCTATAAATAATAAATATTGGGGGGAAATGATTCATGCCTGAAACGTTCACCCAAAATACTTTCAAGCTTCCCTTCAGGTCGAATGGGTGCAACAATATCTCTTTCAACAAATTTCACAGGTGATCTTGAAAATCCAAGCAATAACTATCTTCAAATCGAACAAGAAAACTCATTCTTATCTTAACATCCATCTTAAATAGCCCACAAAAAGATCACAATAGTTCATGCATATTTTCAAATCATGCATGAGGTGTATTTACAGTTAAACAAAAATAGCTCCAAAAATTTGTTACATGCTGTTGGTCGTCAAATAGGACTTCACGAAGAGCAAAATTCAGGGGACAAGAAGTCCCCCTCTTTAATGAGAGAGGTTCCCTTATTCAGAAACAAACCTATTTGCACATATACAAAACATGATTTTCTTGTGGAACTTGGATATTTATGAAAGTGTTTTCTATAAGGATCATCAATTACAAAAGGACTGAGGAATGAGAAAATGAGAACGAGCAGAAAGGCACCATTTAGAATTACAGATGACAGAGTAATTCTTTATGCATGCGAAGGTACAGTGAATTGAAACAAGATCATTTGTATCATACTAATAAGATGAAATTTGAAAGACACAAAGTTCTATCAATAACATCTGCAAGAATACAAAGCTTCTTAATATAATATAGACAAATGACCTTAACAAGATTAAATGAAAATCTTAGGGATAAAAGAGATCAGATAGACAAAGAATGAAAAGCCCTTCTGTATTGATTTCTTTATGATTTATTTACACTTTCAGAAAATAAGCCAAGTTCTTCCTTTTTCAAAATGGTGAGGAGAGGCCATTATATAGTTTAGAATTCAGTTACTCTCAGTAACTACTTCTTTTAACTAAAGATTAGTTAAGGATTGCCAATTGCAATACCTCAACTTATTACAATAAATCCAAGAAAAAGAATTGGAAGAGAAGAGAGGAATAAGGAGAAGAAGAAAGGTGCTTACGACTGGGAGGGACCCACTGACTTCAAAATCCGCTACCTGAATCTCTTCAATGCCTCGGCTATGTCTCTGCCACGTGTATATTGGTCAATTCACTTGAATCAGGGTTGAAATGAGCTCCGCATGAAAGCATTGTATCTGCACATTGCACAGAGATTGGGAAACCACTAGCGAAAGCCAAACCGCTGTCATGAATCATCTGTGCCATTGGCGTAGGGTTTGTATCTATCATCCTCGACCAAAAGTCACTAAAGTCAAGATGGCGAACTTCACTGTCCCCGATATCGGGAATGACAGACTCTAGTGGTGAGATTTGTTCTTGCCCTTGAAATTTGATCTTCATGTTGGTAGGAATTCAAAGGGCGAAGCTACAAGCTATACTTGGGAAGGAATTGCAGAGGAAAATGGATACGCACGTAGGAATTTAGATTACAAAGGTTCGAGCAAAAGATAGCAGGAAAGCAGTGTGCAAAATGTATAGGGGGTTCGATCGTTATATAGCCGTTTAGGAGAGAGAAAGGTAATGAATGTGTATTTAATACATACCTACCAAATTGAATAAGCAAGATATTTGGGTAGAGTGGGAAAAATTAGCACGAATGGCACTTGGTTCATTTGGGACATGTGGGACGTGAAAGCGCGAAGTACACGGCTCGGCCGATTCAGGTGAAGTGGGAAAAAGACACATAAATGCTCTTGGAACACGCGGGAAAAAAGTACGTGAAGTACGCGGCTTGGCCGAGTCGGACGAAAATGGAACAATTGGTCTGGGCAAACTTGGGACATTTGGGACAAAAAGTTCCAACGGGCCCAAAAAGAACAGACTTCGGGTGAACCAGCCGATCGGGGAACAGAGGGCCCAATTGAACTTGGGACACGCGGGACAAAAGTACGTAAAGTATGTGGCTTGGCTGAATCAGATGAAAATGGAACAATTGGTCCAAGCAAACTTGGGACATTTGGGACAAAAAGTTTCGACGGGCCCGAAAAACACACAAAATGACCCAAAAACGCAGATTTCTCAATTTATTTGGCATTTCACATTATCATTACAACAGAGAAAACACTTAAACTCAAAATTTTAAATTTTCACTTTCTTAAGAGCAGGGGAATTTTTAGTGGACAACAGTTGGCTCCTTCTGGGAATGACTTGGCATAAATTCAAGGAATGAGACAAGGCAAGAACTTAGAAAAACTCGGGGAAGTAGACCAGTACCTTATCCATTGGGCAACGGAGTCATCGAATCAAAGCAATACAGAGGACAACACACCAAAAAAAAGGGAAAGAAAAACAAAACGTTGTACAAAATATACAAAGGACTCCCTAATCACCTATGACTTGAACAATTTCAGGTACTGCCCACTATAAGGAAGTGGGAGAGAAGAACCATCCATATAATCAAGGTAAAAATAATTCTTACCAGCAAAGTGTCTGATCTTGAAAGGTCTGAGCCAAAGGGAATCAAACTTGTCATGGCTGCCACGAGGTTCATGCCTTTTATCCCACAACAAAATAGTGTCTCTAACTTGGAAATATCTGAACCTGACTTTCTTATCAAACAGGACCTTAACTTTTTGTTGATGAGCAGATATCTTATCAGCAACTTCCAATCTATCCTCATTCAATTTATGAAGGTACATTATTCTCTTATCCAAAGCATCATTGAAACTGGTATCTTCAATGGCCTTCATTATATGCAAGGCTGGCAGCTCCACTATTACTGGCAATTGAGCTTCTACTCCATATACCACTTGAAAAGGAGACATTCAAATGGCTCTCTTAGGTGTGATCCTGTCTGCCCAAAGAGCATCATAGAGTTTCTTGTGCCAGTTTCATTGAGACTCATTGACTAATTTCCTTATTATGGTCACCAGATTTTTATTAGTGGATTCTGCTTGTCTATTTCCCTGAGGATAGTAATCTAAAGAGTGAGCCAGAGAGATGCCATATCCATAACAAAAATCCATCATCTTAGTTGAAGAAAAATTCGAAGCATTATCTGTCACAATCTTGTTTGGTACACCATACCTTACCAAGATGTTTTCTTTGATGAAACTGCACACCACTTCAGAAGTAGTACTCTTTACTGGAATGGCTTCTACCCATTTTGTGAAATAATCTGTAGCAGTTAATACATGAGTATGACTAGCAATAGAAGAGGGATTAAGTGTTCCAATGAAGTACAAACCCCACTGTTGAAAAGGTTCTCTAATTACAACGAGCTTAAGAGGTAAAGAGGCCAATTTGGGTATACCCATGAAAGTCTGACAAGCCTCACATTTATCAACCCACTTGGATGCATCTCTGAACAAGGTAGGCTAGTAATATCCTCCACGAAGTATCTTATGAGTAGTGACGGTTGATGAGTAGTGCCCTCCGCATGCTTGATCATGAAAAGCTGAGAGTAGCTTTTTCTGTTGTTCCTTGTCCACACATTTCAAAAACCTTCCATCTAACCCACGTTCAAACAAGGCATTTTCCCACAACACATATTGCATTGACCTTAGTTTAACAGTCCTCTTTTCTTTGGTAGTCAAATGAGAGGGGAATTCTCCATAGGTGAGAAAATGGGTGATATCAGCATACCCATTCGTCAACTGAGCTAAGAAACAGAACTCATGTCTAGCTCCTTTAGCAATGAGTTCACAAAGGCCTTTTCCACGGACGAGCTTGGTTGGTTTGATGTCAATATCATATTCTTGGACCTTGGCCACCCAGTTCCCTCTCTTGGATCCAAATTCTTGCTGTGTAAGAATTGACTTAACAGATGTATCTGGTACCAACACCATGGAGTGAGAGTTAAGAATGTAAAAAAATGGAACTTCTTAATAGCTTTAACCACTGCAAAAGCATGTTTTTCCATCATGGTATATTTTAACTCATGATCTTTCATAATATAGCTCATAAATTCAATTGGGATTTCATGATCATTAGAATCTTCCTGAGTCAAAACCGCAGCCAAGGTGTTATCTGTGGTGTAGCAATAGATAATAAAATATTTACTAAAATCTGGACATGCTAAAACAGGAGTTTTAGCAATGGCTCTTTTATTATCTTCAAAGGCTTATTTCCCTTCAGAAGACCAACCAAACGTTTGTTTTCCTTTCATCATTTGGGAGATATTCAGAGTTACTTCTGCAAAATCAGGGATGAATCTTCTTAAAAAATTGATCTTACCAAAGAAAGAGTGCACGCCCTTTTTGCTGGTTGGGAGAGGAATTTGCTGAATAACTTGAACTCACTCAGGATCAATTTTAATACCATCTTTGGAGATGATGTGCCCTAATAATTTCCCCTCTATGACACAAAAGATGGATTTTTTAGGATTCAAAGAGATCCCATGTTCTCTACATCTTAGCAGAACTGTCTCCAGTTGCTGAAAATGATCTGCCCTTGTTTTAGAATACACATTCAAGTCATCAAGGTATACAAAAATACACTTCCCTTTCAAACTTCCAAAGGCCAGATCCATAGCTCTCTGAAAAGTGGCACCAGCATTAATGAGCCCAAAAGGCATTCTTTTGTAAGCAAAGGTACCCCAAGGGGTAGTGAAAGTTGTTTTGTGTTGATCTGCAGTATTAACTTCTAACTGATTATATCCTGAGAATCCATCAAGCATAGACAACATTTCAGATCATGTTACTACTTGTAAGACCTAATCCATCATAGGTAAAGGATAATTATCTTTCAAGGAAGCCTGATTCAGATTCTTGAAGTCAACACAGATACGAATCTCGTCATTTTTCTTTCTAACAGGTACAATATTGGCAATCCATGTTGAATGATGGATAGGAAAAATGATTTTGGCTTTCAACAACTTTTGTATTTCTTGAAAAATGGTGTCAGCTATTTTGGGATTGTATTGCCTCTGCTTTTGTTTAAAAGGCTTAATTCCAGGTTTGAGAGGAATAAAATGCTGCATCTCTTTTGGTTGGAAAGCTTTTAAATCTTCATAAGAGTAGGCAAGAACATCCTTATACCTCTTTAAAAGATCAATTTCTTTCTTCCTCTCATCTGCTGTGCAACATTTTCCAATTTTCACGAACTTAGGGTCAGTAGAACTCCCAATATTAATTTTTTCATATTCAGCTGATTGTTGAGGTCCAGTAGAAGCTCTAGACTTTACATACCTGTCATGTTTATCAAACAGTTCCTCTAAACTTACCAATCCTTTAGGGATCTTGTTTCCCTTGAGTTTGATACATCCATCCTGATCCGTTTCTTCTCCTTGAGTGGCTGCCTTGTCAAAGGGCACACTTTCACGAGGTAAGTTATCACTTCCTTTAAAGTATAGCTATTCAAAATTATCTTTGAGTTCTAAGAAAGAAGGCAAATGTTGATCATTATTGAAAACTTTCCAATTATTTGTATTATCAAGTACACTAGGTTGATGGATCATCTCAATGGTGAACTTAACTTGGGAAAAGTCACGATGAGGTATAAGTAGTGACCCAGAGACTGCTAATGAATCAACCCTAGTATTCTTCTCCCTAGCTAGTGCTTCGATGGAAAAAGCATTGAGAATGGAATCCCAAACCTGATTCCTGTAATGTTTCAACCTTCCATTTTTCACCTAGAAGAGGTTTCTAACTTTCTTTACAATCAATTCTGCATCCCCACGAGCTAGAAGATTCTTCACACCTTGTTCTTTTGCCACTTGTAGTCCAAGAATGAGAGCCTCATACTCTGCTATATTATTGGTATTTTCAAATTGCAACTTGAATGAGAAAGGATGAAGGCTTCCTTCAAGTGACACCAGTATGACACCAGCTCCAAAACTAGCTGAGGAACAACTTCCATCAAACTCTAAAATCCAAACACCATTAGAATCTTTAGGTGATACTTTAGGGAGTTGGATTTCTTCAGGAGACATAATCATGTAGTTGCCATGCCCCATATCCTCATAGAGTATTTGTGCTTTGGGATCATCCGTTTTTTGTACAATATACTCATATTGCTTCTCAGGAAGCAACTTCTTCATTTGTCCATTAACAGGTATGAGGGCATGTGACCAATCCATTTGAATTTCTCCACCCACATCCTTACAGAAGTTTCTGCTTAGCAACATCCCGTATGAAGGAGGAATATCTGCTACTAAGATGGTAGCCAAAACTTTCTTCTCAGGCAAAGCAGCAAAAGCCAATTGTGCATCTTTAATTCTTCTGACTAAGGGCACTTCCTTACTCTCCATAGAGTAACAAGATCCATAAATGCGTGTAAGAGTCAAGCCTAAGGCATGAGCTACTTTAGCAGGCATCACATTATCTGATGCTCCTGAGTCTATGACGCAATTGTTGGGCCTATGGCCAGCTATAAGAAGTGTCACATAGAATGGTTTGATTTTGTCACTGGGTGAGGTTACAGTGGCTATCAGATTAGGTTGTGGTGCAGAAGGAGTGGGTAAAAGGCCTTTAGAGGTAGTTTTAGAATGGGAATTGACAAAGTGAATCATTTTAGCAAAAGCCTTAGGATGGGTTTGATAATATTCAGCTTCTGAGATTTGAACCTTAGTCTTTTTAAGGTGATCAGTAATATCAAAAGACCCAGAAGTGGATGGGCTATCATCACTTGAGATCCTAGGTTTATCAATTTTAGGGGAAAAAGAAGTAACTTTAGTAGCAGAATTGACAGGACTCACCTTTGGTGTAGATGAAATGGGAATAGGAGATCCTCTTTTTGCAATTACGAGGATAGTTGTCGACTGCTCTTAGATTTCTTGGTGGGCTGCATCACTTTCTCCCTCTGATTTTTCTACTCTCGAGTCATGACAGCGTATGATTCACTATTCATGTCTACTACTATTTCATCATAATCATCCTCATCATCAATGCCCTCAGTGGTGAAGAAATTAACTCGAGATCCCTCAAGTTCATCTGCTTCATCATCAACCTCTTCAAAAAATTCCTCACAATCTTCATTAACCTCTTCATCCTCAGGTTCCTCAACTTCACAGGTTGCATTGATGGGAACTTTAATAGGAGGTCCTTCAAGTGCTAGCCTTGTTTGAGTAGCAGGTAAATGATTTCTGGGCTGAAAATTCCTCCTTGGAATGTCTGCATAGGGAGCATGCTGAGCCAATTGTTTCTTAATGGCAATGAGATCATTTGCAAGTTTTTGTACCAATGGATCAGTATTAGGTCCAGGGGTGGAAGAGGAGGAAGAAGCAGATTTATATTTAGAAGGGTCTCTCCTCAACTTCCCTGACATGATTAAATCATCTTCGACACTAACAACAAGAGTTTGATCTTCAGCCAATGTTGCGAGATTAGCCCTTCTTAGTGCATAGCTAACTTCAGGTGATTGAGCATTTAGGAAAAAACATTTTTTAATTTGATCTACAGGTCGAGTATTTGGTGGAATTTTTTTAATCAACCTGTTGAATCGGGCCACAAATTCTCTCATGGGTTCTTGTGAATCTTTCTTTATTTGAGAGATTTGGGCTAGCAAGGCATGCATGTCTTCTGCTGGCTTGAACTGGTTTTCAAACCTAGTTCTCATTGTATCCCAGCTGGTGATAGCACCAGCCGGAAGGTGATAGAACCAATCAGCAGCATTATCTTGTAAAGTCTCAACGAAAAGTCTTACGAAGACATCTTCATGTTCAACTCCTAGAACTCCGCATGTAACTATGAAGGCTGCGATGTGTTCATCAGGATGCACTTTACCATCTCCTTTGAATTTAGGGATGTTCTTCCAGTTACCTCTGGGTAACTCATACAAAGGTTGAGGAAGGGCAAGGGGCTTGACACGATGACCCCAGGGTAGTGGTACCGCAATTCTTGGAAAAATGGCTTGAAGAGGAACTGCAACACCAACAAGAATCAAAGCTCGAAGATTAGGACTGATTGACTCTGAAAGAATACCACCCATAGGGATTCTATCTTGGACAGGTGGAGTACTTGTTGAATGAGTCTTTCTATTTCTTGTTGAAGGGAAAGGAAAACCCTGCTGCTCCAAAAGCTGAAATTACAAATTTTCAATACCAAGGGCCCTTCTCCCTCGAGTAAAATGTGGAGTCACCAGATCAAAGGATGATCAATAATTACAGAACTGGAATATGATTTCCCCAGCGGAGTCACCAAAAAATTATTGGTCGTTAAATAGGACTTCACAAAGAGCAATAGTCAGGGGACAAGAAGTCCCTCCTCTTTAATGGGAGAGGTTCCCTTATTCAGAAACGAACCTATTTACACATACAAAACATTATTTTCTTGTGGAACATGGATATTTACGAAAGTGTTTTCTATAAGGATCATCAATTACAAAAGGACTAAGGAATGAGAAAATGAGAACGAGCAGAAAGGCACCATTTAGAATTATAGATGACAGAGTAATTCTTTATGCATGCGAAGGTACAGTGAATTGAAACAAGATCATTTGTATCATACTAATAAGATGAAATTTGAAAGACACAAAGTTCTATCAATAACATCTGCAAGAATACAAAGCTTCTTAATATAATATAGACAAATGACCTTAACAAGATTAAATGAAAAGCTTAGGGATAAAAGAGATCAGATAGACGAAGAATGAAAAGCCCTTCTGTATTGATTTCTTTATGATTTATTTACACTTTCAGAAAATAAGCCAAGTTCTTCCTTTTTCAAAATGATGAGGAGAGGCCATTATATAGTTTACAATTCAGTTACTCTCGGTAACTACTTCTTTTAACTAAAGATTAGTTAAGGATTGCCAATCGCAATACCTCAACTTATTACAATACATCTGAGAAAAAGAATTGGAAGAGAAGAGAGGAATAAGGAGAAGAAGACAGGTGCTAATGACTGGGAGGGACCCACTGACTTCAAAATCCGCTGCCTAAAACTCTTCAATGCCTCGGCTATGTCTCTGCCACGTGTATATTGGTCAATTTGCTCGAATCAGGGTTGAAATGAGCTTCACATGAAAGCACTGTATCTGCACATTGCATAGAGATTGGGAAACCACCAGCGAAATCCAAACCACTGTCATGAATCATCTATGCCATTGGCATAGGGTTTGCATCTGTCATCCTCGACCAAAAATCACTAAAGTCAAGATTGTGAACTTCACTGTCCTCGATATCGGGAACGGCAGACTCTAGTGGTGAGATTTGTTCTTGCCCCTAAAATTTTATCTTCATGTTGGTAGAAATTTGGAGGGAGAAGCTGCAAGCTAGACTTGGGAAGGAATTGCAGAGGAAAATGGATACGCGCGTAGGAATTTAGATTGCAAAGGTTTGAGCAAAAGATAGCAGGAAAGAAGTGTGCAAAACACATAGGGGGTTTGATCGTTATATAGCCATTTAGGAGAGAGAAAGGCAATGAATGCATATTTAATACATACCTACCAAATTGAATAAGCAAGATATTTGGGTAGAGCGGGAAAAATTAGCATGAATGGCACTTGGTTCATTTGGGACATGTGGGACGTGAAAGCGCGAAGTATGCGGCTCAGCCGATTCGGGTGAAGCGGGGAAAAGACACACAAATGCTCTTGGAACATGTGGGACAAAAGTATGTGAAGTACGCGGCTCGGCCGAGTCGGACGAAAATGGAACAATTGGTTCGGGCGAACTTGGGACATTTGGGACAAAAAGTTCTGACGGCCCGAAAAGAACAGACTTCAGGTGAACCGGCCGATTGGGGGACAGAGGGCCCAATTGAACTTGGGACACGCAGGACAAAAGTATGTAAAGTACAAGGCTCGGCCGAATCAGACGAAAATGGAATAATTGGTCCAGGTGAACTTGGGACATTTGGGACAAAAAGTTCCGACGGGCCCGAAAAACACACAAAATGACCCAAAAACGCAGATTTCTCAATTTCTTTAACATTTCACATTATCAGTACAACAGAGAAAACACTTAAACTCAAAATTTTAAATTTTCACTTTCTTAAGAGCAAGGGAATTTTGAGTGGACAACACATGCAGAGCTCAATAGAGCCGAAAAGGGATAACTGAAAAATGAACCCTAAAAATAACAATACTATCTCTATTATCTTCTTCGAGAAGCTTCTTTCTTATTTCAAGGAGAGTAATGGTGTATTGAATGCATGTCAGGACCACTAATAGTTTCCACCACCACCCTTTTCCCACCAAAACTTCCAGTTAACTTAGTGATTTTCAGTTAGTCTATCATTAAATCAAGGCCATACAACTGGGGGTAGGAAGGCATCAAACGGTCGAAGATTGTTAAACAAAATAACCAAATTTAGCATGGTCGGTCCAAAGGCCCTCACAACTTCCAATGTTTATGTTTAACGTAGCTTAGGTGGTCTCATTCAAGACTATAAAAATAATCACATTTATATTTGTAAGTCCAGGTCGGTACTCGACCATTATATATATATATATATATACATGTACAGATATAAAAAACATATATATATATATATATATATACACATGTATGTATGTATGTATGTAACACATATTCGTTTTAATATGTGATTTAATTGATATTATGTCAAGTATGTCTTTAATATCATGGTCGATTGACCATTAAAGAAAAGTACAAAATATGAAATAATAAAAGGTACATAACCAGACAAACCTGCAAGTCCATCCTTCAATCGATTATCAAAATACCTTAACTATTCATTAATTCGGTAATCAATGATAATATAAACTTGTTTCATATGGTGGAAGACCATTGATCTATTTGCAAAATAATATTAAGATCTCAAGTTATAAATACTATCACCGTTATTTATCAACCAGTCAAACCATAACAAAGGAATATAATTTGTTCTTACCAAGGTCATTCATACTACCAACCTAGTTATTAAGGCTTCATCCTTTTCTTGAGTAGTGGCAATGTTGTGTTCAACATTAGAGAAACTTAGATCAACAATGATATAAAAATTGTAATATAATTCTGACATAAACCAGAATATTTAAAAAATATCAACAAGTATAAACAATCGACAATGAAAATTTAACAAGCTCATTTTCATCCAAATAAATTTGTTTTACATTGGTTAACTTAGTTGCACAATAAAAAACATAACTGTAATTACAGTCCAAGCATCACACAAGAATAAGATAACCAACATATCATTATCTATAACAAGATAAAATATACACTCATCCAAAATGAAACCAACAGGGATATGACACACTCCCCCTTAATTATCATCGTCCCGATGATTAATTCCATCAATGAATAGATTCTAAACCAAATCATAAGGAATATACTTATTTAAAATGTTAAATATTCAAAATATATAACTGAAACTTGTAACATCAAGCTTTTAGAGTTTTAAAACAAAATTTTAACTAGTTGTAACAACCCATTTCAACCAAGTTTTTTCTAAAACAACAAAATTTATGACATTTTTCAGTCTTTTAAACAATAACAGATATCAAAAGTATATAAAATTTCATGTTTTATCAATGGAATAGGTGTGGAAATGTAGTTTTAATTTCCTCTAAATTCTCCCAAGTTGTACTTTCTTCAAAAAATTGGTCCCATTAGACCTTGCACTAACTTATTTCTCTATTTCACAAGTGTAGCTTGTGATTTTCCAGCACCCTTACGGGTTCAACCATGATGGAACTCAGATCCTGAACCTGTAATGAGTTCCAGTTAAGTACATGTGATAAATCAAATACATACCTTTTAAGAAAAGAGATATGAAAAACATCATGCATCTTGGAAAATGTAGGAGGAAACACTAGTCGGTATGCCAAAGGGTTGATTACTTCAATAATTTCGAAAGGTCCAACAAAGCGAGGTGACAACTTGGCTGATTTTCCAAATGAAATTGAACTTTTCTTAGGCTTAACTCATAAGAAAACCTTATCTCCTTGTTCAAATTTTCTATCAACTCTCTTTAAATCAGCATAACTCTTCTTCCTATCCACAACCTCTTTTAATCATTCACAGATTAGTTTGACTTGTTGTTCCATTTCAGTCAACATTTTAGGTCCTACTACTTCTCTATCTTCCACACTATCCCAACTGATAGGTTCCTACACTTTCATCCATACAATGCCTCAAATGGAAGCATTTTCAGTGATGAATGAAAAGTATTATTGTAAGAAAAATCAACTAGAGGAGGATATTCCTCCCATTTGTATTGTTGATCCATGCAGTACATCTTGAGCATGTCCTCCATTATCTGATTTACCCTTTTAGTATATCCATTTATTTTTGGATGGTATGCAGAACTGAAATTCAGCTTTGTCCCTAAGGCTGAATTCAAAGTTTTCCAAAAATGAGAAGTCATCCTAGGATCCTGATCTGAAATTATTAATTCAGGTACTCTATGCAATCTAAAAATCTCATGCATGAACCTTTTTGTAAGCACAGGTGAATCATCTTTCAGATTCCCTGGTATAAAGTGAGCTACTTTTGTTAGTTTGTCAACTACAATCAAAATGGCATCTTGCCTATTTTTAGACATTGGCAACCCTTTCACAAAATTCATGCTCATTACTTGCCATTTGAACCTTGGAATGTTGTGAGGATACAACAGTCCTTGCAGGTGCTTATGTTCATCCTTAACACACTGACACTCCAAACAATGAGATGCATAGTTTACTATGCCCTTTTTCATCACTTTCCAAAATTTTTGTTGTTTTACATTAGTAAACATCTTAGTCACTCCAAGATGTCCAGAATAGGGAGTATCATGAAATTCCTTTATCAATTTTTCCTTAATTCATTTTCCAAGGGTACATAGACTCAATTTTCAAACCTTAAGACTCCTTCATTATCAAAATCTAAATCCTTTATATCTCTTATCATTAGGATTTGCAGTAAAGCATTGTTTTAACCTACTGATAATAAGAATCAACCAACATTTCTTTCTTTACCTCATCCTTGAATTGGGTTCTCAAAGTGACAAGGGTGGAAATGTGCTTCCTATGACTTAGCGCATCTTCCACTCTATTTTCCTTACCTTTTATATAGTTGATATCAAATTCATATTGTGATAAAAAATCTAACCATCTTCATTGTCTCACATTCAAATTTGGTTGCATGAAGATGTATTTCAGCCTGAGATGATCAATTTTTAGTTCACAGGGATTTCCCAAAAGGTAATGTCTCCAAACTTGCAATGCATGCACAATGGTAAGCAAGCTCCAAGTCATGGGGAGCATAATTCAGCTCATGTACTTTGAGTTTTATTCTCTCATAAGAAATCACGTGGTCATTTTGTAGCAAGATACCTCATAAGCCTTCACTGGAGGCATCAGTCACAATAATAAAGTTCCCATTTGGATCCAGAACTTTCAGAATAGGTGTTGAAGTTAATTTCTCTTTCAAAAAATTGAAATCATTTTCACATTTTTCAGACCAAACAAATTTCTTATCATTTTTCTGCAATAAGGTAATTGGAGCTGTAAATTTTGAGAAGTATTTTACAAATTTTTGATAATATCCAACCAACCCATGAAGCTTCTCACTTCATGTACGTTTTTAGGTGTTCGTCATTTAGTTATTGCTATAATTTTCAATGGATCTATAGAAAATCCATCCTTGTTTATTATGTCCCAAATATTTCACTTTGAATTTGGTAAAACGAACACTTTCAAATCTTACCATACAGGTTTTCTCTTTATTAACACATCTAAGAAAATCATAATATGTTAATTGTGATCTTCAATACTTTTAGAATAAATAAGAATATCATCCAAGAATATAAGACACAAACTTGTCTAGGTATGCTTGAAAGATATTATTCATTAAATTCATAAAATTTGTTGGAGCATTGGTAAGTCCAAAGGGTAACACAGTGAACTCAAAATGTCCATACCTTGTCCTAAAGGTAATCTTGTGAATATCATCTTCTTTCATTCTCAACTAATGGTATCCTATTCGAAGATCGATCTTAGAGTAAACCAGTGCACCATGCATCTACTAAAAAATCTCATCAATTCTTGGAAGGGGGTATCTATTCTTGATTGTGGCTTTGTTAAGCATCCGATAATCGATGCATAACCTAAGTGTTCCATATTTATTCTTTACAAAGATGACTGGTGCTCCCCAAGGAGAGACACTTAGTCTAATCAAACCTTTTGATAAAAGTTCATGAAGTTTTGCTTTCAACTCAATAATTTCAGTTGTTGTCATTCTATAGGGAGCCTTAGAAATTGGTTCGCTTCCCAGTTTGATATATATAGTGAAATAAAAATCTCTTTTAGGTGGAAGAACAGGTAGTTCTTCCAAAAATACATCGTTGTAATCACGCAAAAATAGATAATCTTCCCCAAAAACCTTACCTTCTTCACCTAAATCTGTAATTTTTACAGCATATAGCATGCAACCTTTGTTTTTAGCCTTCTTATGCTGTATGGATGATATTTTTATAACTGTATAACATCATTTTACTCCCTAGATTTCTATTGGTTTTATGGTAGGTCATCAAGACATTTTGATCCAATTTTCAAGTCATTTTACTATCACCTTATGTTGGGCTAACCAGTTTATACCTATGACTATGTCATAAGAGCCTAGATGATCTAAGATAAAGGTCTACTTAAGTGGTAAATCTTATCAATTCCAATGTTGCACCAAACAAACATTATTTAACAATATGGACAACGTTGTTCCCATATTGAACATACCATGATTCTTTCATATAAACACATTTTATTTTAATTTTTTATGCTAATTTATTAGAAACAAAAAATTCAGTTGTGCTAGTATCAAATAAAATGGTTACAAGTAATCCATACAACTTACATGTAACTTCGATTGGCATAGCCTACTTTTCAGCTTGCTTTTCAGTCACTATAACATGTATGTGGTGTTGTTGGTTGTTATTCCTCTTCCTCTAAGGGAAATTATTATCATAATTATCTAGACCAACATATGTAGCACCCCTCGAAGGTTCATTTATTCTCTATTTTACTTTCCTTATTGGATACATTGTTATGTCCCTTCTTCTTATTATTTGTAGCAATCTTAACTGTTGTGTTTTTCTTGCCATTTCCATTACCATTCTTGTTCTTATTGCCAAACTTATTCCATGTCACCTTTTTAGGTGCTAATGGTGATGGTACATTGAAATATTTCTTTTTCTTCTCCTCTTTATGTGCAGAAATAGCCTGCAATTTCTGTTCTTGTCTTATTTCCTTCTCAAAAAAAACTTCCATAGTTGATGGTCCATGGACATCAACTTCACCTCCTATCACTGGGTTTAATCCCATGATGAGACTTTCTGATGATGAAATTTATCATCGAGTTTGGTATTGAGGTACGTAATTTCAAAAGTTTTGTGAACTTCTCCCAGTATTCAATTACTGTCAATTTTCCTTGGGTTAGTGTTTGAAATTCTGACATCTCTTGATCATAGTATAGCTGGGGTAACCAACGCTGTCTAAAGTATGCCTTAAATTGATCCCAGGTCATATTTTCTTCATCCACAACTAGCTCTACCTTCCGGCTATCCCACCATGAGGATGCCTCATTGGAGAGTTGATAAGCTCCCCAAATTGCCTTGGTTTCCTTTGAGAAGTTTCTAATGGCAAAATAATTCTCCATTTATTAAAGCCAATTCTTAGCTCCATCACCTAAGGTTGTATCGTTGAAATTTGGTGGGTCGATCATCTTGATATAATTTAATAGTTCAGCTGCAAACATGCCCTCTTGTTCTAAGGGTGGTTAAATTCATTAACATTAAGATTAGTATTTGCATTAGTTAACATTTGTAGAATCATTATTTGCTGCATTAGGATCTAAAACGTCACTGTTTACAACATTAGGATGTTCATGAGATGGTTCAATTCCATCACTATCACCACAATTATCATTACCCATGACTTGCTATTCAAGAAAAAACATGTGGTTTCATGTATCATGAATGAAAACGAGTATCTCATCCAACTTCTGCACTATGGCTGCCTCACCAACTTCATATTGGTTATTTGCATGTTTACCCTTTTCTAACCATGTTCTCTGTTAGACAAGAATTAAATTTTAGTTAGCATGAGGACTCACTAGGTCTA
This sequence comes from Taxus chinensis, assembly GCA_019776745.2. NCBI lineage: Eukaryota > Viridiplantae > Streptophyta > Pinopsida > Cupressales > Taxaceae > Taxus > Taxus chinensis. The sequence continues at coordinate 366,968,086 of CM034153.1, read as the reverse complement.
AGAGCTACAACCTTTAGCTCTGATACATTCAATACTTCAAATTACAAGGATTTTTTTTTAATTTCCCAAACTAAGTTTTACATTTAATGATTTAAATATACAACCCTACATTTAAATCCAAAAAATTTATAAGTACAATTCATGAGATAACAAATCAATAAATTATGTGCATAACTATGGGTTAGTTAGATCCAACCGATCCCCCATAGAGTACTCTTTCGAGTCAACATACAAGTATACAAGTTTTACCCTTCTTGGCATTGATTTACAAGTGATGATTTTCTAAGTGTCAACCTAGAACTCATTTAATCGAATCCCATCTGACATCTCACACTATTATTTAGAACTTGGTGCATCTTGACAGTGTAATGACTTACACTACTTTGGCCAAAGTTTAAGAGTCATGTTTTCCATGCTTAGTTTCATGATGACACATAGCTCATCAGAAACATGTCCCATCACCATGTCACTTGGTTCAACTATCAGAATTGAATCAGTTAGTTAAGTTAAATTGGTTGTGAGCTATGCACATGGTACAAACCTATTCAACATGTGTGAAGAAGAACATCTGTGCTAACTTAGGTTACCAATGGGAGAGAAGGTTCTTACGTAATGAATTTCATCATTACGTAACTATTTTATTCCCCATAGCCAACATAAGTTGGTACTGAGGTGGCTTGTTCATGCATGATAAAAAAAACTTCGTATCCTTAGTGTAACATAAATTCTTTAAAGGATTGCGACTTACATAATAAGTGGACCTTGAAAGGATAAACATAGAGTATTTGTTATATGATATTATTCAATTAATGACCTACGTCATTAAGAAGATACTTCCTTACAGTACCCACCCGGAGTTGGCATTCCAAGTTCCATATATTAGGAACCTCATAATACTTAACTAATTATTTAGAAATGAATTAGTATATGACATATTACCTAATATCGTAATGATAATTTTATCATATCAGAATATGTTCCTAAGGTCCTTAAACTTATTTCTGATATAGATCATAATCATTTTAAATGTTATTTATCTACATCCATTATGCATCTTAAATGTAATTTAAGATAGTCTATTTTGTTGTTATCGTAGTCCTTCATTAACTATTTAAGACATTATCGTATTAATCCAAAATTATACATATAATTAATATCACTATCAAAATCATTAACATTCATAGTTGTAATTTTCCCACATGTACAGTTATATCATACTTATTGTTTCTCATTAACATGATAACTCATAACACAATAAGTCCATAAAGCAATAATCAACATATGCCATATAAGGCTGAGCTCAATAATCCATCCAATATAATATACAATCAATTTAGAACACTTAATTAATAATATCCCATGAATATGACATGTTTAAATATTCATTTCATAATAGTACATCATACACATGTAACCGATGTTGAGCACTTTACAATAATTGATCATTATTATTACATTCCAAAAATCCCTTTTCAACACAGTACATTATCACTTATATGTTAAATTGTCTTTCAATGAAATAAGGCAGCGAAGCTCATGCTTGCTATACAATAATGCCAATTAAAATCATAAGAAAACATATTTGAATCAAATATATCCTTTTTAAATCATTTACCAATATAAACTTAATTTATGCCATCTGTAAAATGTTAAAAATCGGCCAGTTTGAAAGAATTGGCATGAAAAGGTTATCCACCTCATCTCTACTTTTTATAGCACTAAAATATTTCAATGATAAAAATACAACAGTGAAAGAATATCATAAGTCAAATAAAAGGATTCAAATAACATTTCATTTTTCTCTCTTTTGCTTTTCTTTCATAATTATATTATAAAAGAAATTAGTTATATTTATATTCAAAATGCACATACACCCAAATCATCATTATACTAAACTGAATTTCAATTAAATAAATCCAAATGAATTAACCAAAAGAATTCATTCCAAGTAATCTACATGCTTTTTTGACATCCTATTTATACAAAGATCAAACCTAGCCAACATGATCTGTATAAACAACATTCCTATCCATGTTTTATCACGTATATAAACAAACATATGTTAAATAACTATAATTAGATGATTATTCACACGAATTAAAATCAAAACTATCAATAATTATAACAATCAACAAATTAAAAATTATGATATACTATTATTTACCTTACCAAATAGAATTTTAGTTTAACATAAATTTCCCCAGTGAAACTACATAGTAATAATAATTCTAACCACTCAGTCAACATTATTCAGTCCACTATCCATTCAACAATATTCCCTAAGAAACATTTAAGAAGATATGATATTATATCATTACCTTACAGAATTACCTAACATTAAATGTATGTACACACACACACACACACACACACACACTACACACACACACATCACACACACACACACACACACACACACACATGGTTCGGTTCACACACACACACACATACAGTGATTATAAACGCAACACGCACACACAGCATGCGCGCTTGCACGCGCGCACACACACACATCATGTATACAGCCTATACATTTCATACATACATACATACACACATGCAGCGACAAACACACAAACACACACTACACACTACACCACATCACTACACACACTATGACATCCTTTACACACACTCACACACACATTGTACACACACACCACACACACACACATACACACCACACACAGTTTCTAGAAGTGAAGTGCCAAGTGTATAATAACATACACACCTAAAATAATTTATAATAAATAGATTCAACAAGCTCTAACAGGTGGGACAATTCACTGTAGAATATATTTATACCTAGTTGACCACATGAATGTAATATAACGAAAGCCAAAATGGGTTTCGAGACCAAGTCCTTTACTTTATCTAATCATTTGACAGGAGTTATAAATGTGGCCTCCTCTATTCCATAATGATAATGACAACTATAAATATACTACACATACAAGCTTAAGCTATAACACAAGAGGAGTACATGTATACCTTCAACCGAGATGGGGTTCCAATATACCATACCCATATCTATGTTCGATCTAATTAGTTGTGTTTACTTTTTCGTGTTTATAGGTCAAGAAAATGGCTAATGCTCATTACAAAACTGTGAAATCATAATAATAATGTTTCATTTCCTTCATATAGTCCTATTCAAGAAGGGGAAAAATATTCATATATCTGGATATATATACATATATATCTGGGTATATATATTCACCAATTGCAATTAAAAATCAAACTAGGTTTTAAAACTAGTGTAAAACTAAATGTATGCAGTCACAGGCAGGTTTGAACAAAAAACATAAATACATTCGAAATACCCATCAAACGGCCACAAGGGCGAATCTACTCAGAAATACCACATTATTGTCATATTCGTTATGAGCAAACGAACATAAAAAAAAGATTCATTTCATATGAATATCTATTCGAAAATTGTTCTTTCTCCACAGTTATAACCACACTGAAGAATGATTTCAATGCCATAAGCCATAAAAATATTTGAATGTTATAAACAATAAAGATGGGGGGAGAACGAATTTCATGCCTGAAACGTTTTCCTAAAATCCTATTAAGCTTCCCTTTTGGTTTGTCTTGGTGTAAGAAGATCTCCTTCCTCAAATTTCACAGGTGCCCTCCGAAAAATCCAAGAAATAGATTATATTCGAATCGAATAAGTAAAACCTCACTTCTTATCTTAATATCCCATCTTAAATAGCCCCAAAAAAATATCTCACAAAATTTTTTTTAGAGTTTTCTAAAGCATGCATGAAGTGAATTTATAGTTTAAAACGAAAATAGCTCCATAAATTACTTGCATGGAGAGCTTGATGGATATGAAAAGAGATAATTGAAAAATAAACCCCATAAATAATCAATACTATCTCCATTAGCTTCCTTGATAAGATTTTTGACTTCTTTTAAGGTGAGTAATGGCATATTGAATGCATGTTAGGACAACTGTCCAGTTTCCACCACCACACCTTTTACCACCACAAAACCTTACACTTTAACTTAGAAAACTTCTAGTTTATCCTATCTTTTAATCAAGACCATAAAACTATGAGGTACATGAGAAGGAATCGAACGATCGAAGGTTGTTTTCAAAAAAAATAAATTAGTTTAACATGGCTTGTCTATAGGCCCTCATAACTTCCAATGTCCTATGTTTCTTAGTATCTTAGGTGGTATCATTCGAGACCTGTAAAAATATTCACATTTATATCTATAAAGTTTAAGTCGCTACTTGACCATATCATAATATATTGTTTATATATATATATATATATAATTTTTTAATATCAATTTAATCGATATTGTCAAGGTCCTTAGCATGGTCAATTGACCATTAAATAATATCAAATAATACAAGGTAAATAGTCATACAAACCTGTAGGTCCACCCTGTAATTGATTATCGAAATCCCCTAACTATCCATTAATTTGGTAATCAACCAGAAATATAAACTTGTTTCATATGGTCAATGATCATTGATTTATTTGAACAAATATTAAGATCTTTAGGTTTTATCACCTTTCTTTATCAACTAGTTAATCCATAATGAAGGAATGGTAATTTATTCTTACCAAGATCATTCATACTGGCTCAATTATTAAGGCTTCATCCCTTTCCTGAGTAGTAACAATGTTGAGTTTCAACATTAGAGAAACTTATATCAATCGAACACCACTATAAAAATTGCAATATAATTGTGACGTAAACCATAATATTTTAAAAATATCAACATATATATGTAATTGATAATGCAACTTTAATAAACTCATTTCTATCCTAATCACCATGTTTCCATTATTAAATTTATTTGTAATATTGAGAGCATAACTGTAATCACAGTCTAGGCATCACACATGAATAAGATAACCAAACATATCATTATCTATAACAAGATAAAATATAAACTCATCCAAAATGAAACCAACGGGGATATGACATATACTTTCCCTGGAATTATTAAACATTCTTGGCACCTAATAGTTTTAAATTAATGTAGTATGTACACATTATCTTTTCTTTTCCCCTTTTTCTATTTATTACTATTTAAAATAATAATTTTTTTGTGTATTGAATATATATTCTACTTTCATGTCCTATTATTTCTATATTTTAATGGTAATTATGATGTGATTTTATTTAAAATAATTTATTGTTTATGAACATCAATAAATCAAGTGTACCTTTAATTTTAATATTTATGCATTCTTTTTTGTTCTCCCTTAAAGACTCTTCCTTTTCCATCTTCTAATGTCATCCCTATTATGATTCTTACTCATGGTCCCACAATTGTTTCCTCCTTTACCTTTCCCATGCTCATTTTTTCAACCCCTACTCTCTTTTTTTCCACATTCATTTCATGTCATGGTGCCACTCCTATAGAAACATCCCCATCTCCTTCACAATAATTTCTTCTCTCTTCCATTACATCTTGGATAGAAATCCAAACTCTAGAGAAGAGAAAGATGGTAGTGCTTCTAGAGGAATTTGACTTCAACATGTTAGAATCAACCCCTTATCACAAAATAAATAAACCCAAGAATCTTTCTCACATCACCATTAACCAATATACATAAAGATTCACTGAGATTGGTATGCCAAATACAGATATTAGTAAGGAAGGTATAACTAATGTTGAATATCAGATCATAAACATTTCCATGGGAAAATTCACCATAAATGGAGTTCTAAAATATTTACAAGTGGCCTTAGATAATCTATTTGAAAAGTTCAAAAAGGCCAACGTCATACATAATGAATTAAAGGAGAAAGTGGATCAATTGACAACCTTTTTATATAAAATCACTTAGCATAACTAAATTACCACTCTTGCAATAAAAGTTTTTGATGCATCATCTATCACAGTATTTGAGAAGATAGGGAAACATGGAAGGTTTTTCAATGATTGGATCAAGATAATTTTTAGGGATTATGAAGGAATCATAGAAGAGCCCATTAAGATCCTAAATGACCTAGAAATTAAGAAGTTAATAGTTAGGAGAATGATAAATGAGTTCAAGGAAGAATGCAACAATTGGGAACTCACTCTGGAATCCTTGAGTGAGCTAAGAAAGATAAATTATGATACCCTAATGAAAGAGAAAGTGAATGAAGAGATCAGTATACATTATGAATTCTACAAAGCCATCAAGTTTTAGGTCCAGATTTTGATAGAGACAAATAAGAAATTAAAAGAGGTGAGAAAGGAAATGATAAATTCTTCTTTCAAAATCAGAGATGAAATTGTTAATCTCCCTTAAAACCTTGGATGAAGTAAATTTAAATTTGGAGAAATTTTTTGATCTTTAATCCATTAACAAGCTATCTTTATATCAGAATATTTTAGATAATTTGAGAAAGGTATTCAAGAAACTTAAAAGTATGCCAAGGAAATTGATCGATATGGATAATATATGTGCCATTAGAAATTAATATTCATGTGGTCTAGATGAAAAAACATTCCACAAGATTATACAAAGGTATCATGAATTATGGGAGAGGAAAAATGTTGAAGTCATAAGCATGTTAGTTGATCAAGGAGGAGATAAATAAAAATATGAAAAATAAGAAAGTTGAAGTCCTCTTTTTTGCTAATGGGATGTAATTAAGTTCATTTATTACTTGTTATTTTTAGTACATGAACTGGTCAAGGGGTGTAACTATCCCTATTTTATCTCTCACCCTCTTTTCCATAAATGTAATACTTATATGAGAATTTAGGGAATTTTTTATGGATGGAAATTTTATGAATGTAAGCAATAACATTTTTACAACTTTGAGTAAAAATTGTTTTATGATATTTTGTGAGAAAAGGAGAAACTTAGTATTTTGATTTTATTACTAAAAGGAATACATATATCTAGTTTTCAAACTTTTTGTTGAAATTATTCTTGATATTGATGTTATTGTTCTTATGTTCAAAATATTATAAGTCATTGTGATTCTATATTCTTATTATTTAGCATTAGTCTGATTTATTGTTACTTTACTTCACTTGTGTGAGTAAATTAGGATATGTGTTTGCCACTTGAAAGCACAAGTCTTTACTCTATATATCTATATAATGTTTCCACTATAAAAAAACCTTTGAAATATGCCTTCCTCTATCTTATAATTCCTTTCTTAACGAGAAAAAACATACATCAGGATGAGATCCCACCCTCAGGATTAGAGTAGTGTATATATTTTGAATATTCCTTACTTGTTTTTAGATTAGCAATAAACATGGAACCTCCCTTTATTTAAGGAGGTAATTTTTCTTGCACAATATGGTTGAAAACCATAGTTTTTATTTTAAAAATAGCCAACCAACCAACTCATAACATAATTATGTTCGCATGCTTATGTAATTGTAAGACTCACTTATCCACATTATTTCTTCAGATCCATAATTGGCCCATATGACATTATATTTATATCCTAGTATTATATGCAAGATAGGAAACAAAAAATAAATTGATCTAAATCGAATCAACTTATAATTATAATAATTGGATAGGGTGAAATCCATGAAGGCTAATTTAGAAATTCCATTTTTAAAACTCCAGAAGTTATGCATGGAGCTTATCCTTATTTATTACTTGATATTGACCTTAGCATATCCAAATGTTAGATTCAAATAATTTTTTAGTTTCATTTTCTACTTATGGCGTTTGGGATTTGAATCAAACTTCATCAAACAAGGGAAAATAAAAGATGACCTACACTTGTACCTATTAAGGGGAGAAATAAAAAAAATTACAAAGGATGTAGATTAACCATGACCAAGGAATATGTTCCATAGAAGATAAGGAAGATGGGCATGGATAAAGAGAAATAAGAAGTTTCTTTGGCTATATAATATATAGATATCAATACATAAAGAATAAAATGTTAAAGCATGTATGAGAGGATGAGTATGAAGGAAAGATGATTATGCAAATGGAGTGAACTCTATGTGGGGGTAATGAGAAAATCTAAATAGGTTGGATATTTTCACCAACAATTATTTTAGAGAGGTATGAATTTGTAATTTTCAAACTTGAATTTTTTTTCTTATTTTTGAATTAAAAATATTACACCAACAATTAAATAATTAATTTTTTTCTATAAACTAAAGTATATTCTTATTTATGAGTTGAAAATGTAAAATTTAACTCTAGACCTACTTATATTGAATGTTTGTTATTCCATATTTTAAATTTAGAATTATAAACTAAATGTGAAAAATTATTTCTATAAATATACATCATTCTTATATATAATTAATTTAATTTAACATATACAATTCATTTTAGTGAAGTTTCAATAAAACTATTGTAGTTACAAACTCAACACTAGAGAGAATCTAATTAAGGTATATAATAATTTAATAGAGATGAATCAAGATCAAAAATATAATAAACATATAATATATCTACATATCCTAATCATGTGTTACCCAAATAATGGAAGTATAAAATATCTATATAAGATAGATTAGAAGTCATGATTATGGTTTAAGAACATATTCACACAAATAACTTGTAATGAAGTTACATCGATTTGATTATATAGGAAAAATCCATGATGAGTTTAATTAATATTCTCATAAATTTTAGGAGTTGAAGATGTGTCCAAGATAGGTTCTCTTGTGTACAGTAGAAAAATTTGAATGGTTTTTCCCTTTATAAATTATTTTCCTTCTAATGCTTTAATCTAAATTAGTGTTTTTTATACTTGATTTATCTATGTTCCAATTATTTGGTTCCGTGATCATATGTTCGTGATCAAACTCATTTGAATGGGTGTTGATTCTTCTTTGTGAGACCCTAACTCTCTTCTTTCTTTAAGACCTAAAAAGGGGTTAGTATGATATACTCTAGCTTCCTCAACACCATGATAAGTTTAAATTTACCTATATAATAATAATTTGAAGAGTCATCAAATTTATGTATTTCTTCCTCCTAGTTTATGTGTGAGAGCATGTGATATAAATGAAAAAACTGCATGAAACTCCCTAAACCTAGTGGTATAAGATGTAATAAGGATATTTCATATTTATAAATAATAGTAATCATCCTTGTACTTTAAGATGTAAATTATCTTATGATATTATCTATTGAACATGATATTGTAAATGACTCCCCCATTAAAATGGTTTTAGGTTATTTACTTATATAGTTATCAATCCTAGAATGTGGAACCTTTTTGCATGAAACCAACTTAATTTCATATTGAAAAGAAGTTCAAGACCGGCATAAAGATATGTTATTTTCATAAGTTTGATTAAAAATTAAGGGAGGGAAGAAACATTGGTCTAGGGTAGAGATATTGGTTGATTCTTCCATACATGGGATATTATTTCCAAAACATAGTATAATGATAAAATAAAATAGGAAAAATGTTGGGATCCCCAAAAAAACACATCATAATAGAAGAATGAAGCTTTAAAAGTGTTTATGAAAGGTTGTAGAATAAAAAGGGACAAAAATAAGGGTACACATGCCTATTAATTTATTTATTCAATTTAATTACCACACGTACCCAAAATCACTTTAATTTTTTTTTTATAAAATGTCATGTTTCAATTTTGGGCATGTACAATTTCCTGCCTTTAAGAGAGAAATGCAATTACTGGTATAGAGTAAAAAGTAATTATAGTACATTTTCTACTTTTATTGGATAATTCATCCAATGTATTTGTACACTTGCTATTATTAATACGTAAATTTATAAAATCTAACAAACATAGCAAAATACCATATTTTTTATAAATTAAATATACAATAAAAAACCCTATAATAATTTTGAAATAGAAAAAGTAATGGATATCACTTAATAAACATTAATTTTAGGATAATGTACCCAATTTTTTTTATGGATATGAAGGGTGTCATATTTTTAAAAATTATTTCACATAGAGGAGGGGTAATTTCATCCAATTTTCTTCTTAAATATAGAAGCAAGAAAGAATCCATTGTGAAGGTTTTGTACCATATCTGTCTCCTAGATATAAAGATGAAATATGGGCATTGACTAACTTGTAACCATTATAAAGTGTTGAGACAGTGGGAAATCCATATATTAGTCTTGCACTACTAAAAAATCCAAATATAAGTCTTGAGATACCGAAAATATCCATGTATCCATCCTGACCTACTAAATATATCAATGTATTAGTCTTGTACTACTAAAAATACCAAATGTCAACTTTGAGATGCCAAAGGAGGTAAATATTGTACCTTGTAGAGTAAGTGTTCATATAATTTGAAAAACTAAATGCCTTTGAAAGGAATATTTATCAATTTAAATAGTTTGAATGCCTTTAATAAAATATAGACATGATCAATTTAAGAAATAATTTTCCTCTAGGAGTATGATTCATTATTGAAAATTTACCCCCATGATAAGGGGAAGTGTTTCTGATCATTAATTTATTAAATATTAGATATTACGCCCCCTCTTTTGGGGTTGTGTGATATGCATTTGCATGTTACCCTTCTCAATAGAAAATGGGTATGCACAAATTATGATATGAGACAATGATCATACACTCATTGTAGTTATTTTATTGAATATAATTAATAAGCATATGTCATGTTAATATCATAATAAATATCCATATTATGTGATATATTTAAATCAATAACATTCAAATGATAAGAAAAATTTATGCTTGAAAGTTGTGGATGTTTTAAAAATACAAGGTTTAGATTCATATAAGAAATCATATATCAGATTATATATTAATGCTTCAATTAGTTCTTATCTCTTTCATATTTCACTTCCACATGTGGGTAGATATTGTAACATATCCATGATAAATGAATTTTTTAATCATAAATAGTATTATCTGTTTGAAATTGTGTCAGTGTTGTTTTCATTGATTTGAAGTAACATTGATGTCAAAGGGAGTCTAGGTGTCATAGGAGTTAGCATGAGGTTTCACTAATCAGATAAGATGAAGGTTGATTAGTATTTTTGTGAAAAGGCATGGTGTTTAGGTGTTTTTGCATGGTTTTGATGCATGGTCAAGAAAGCAGGTGTTATGTGCGAGATCTAAAGGTGGTCCATTTCTTCTACATGATCTAATAGGCTTAGAGAGATGTGTCAAAGGTGTTAATGATTTTTTATAATGAATATCATGTCAGTATACAAGAATTATGTGTTGGTACAAGCCATTCTAGGCCTAGTCCTAGACCTAGTGTATGCATATCATGAATTATGGAGTAGATCAGACCAAGGTAAGTTAGTGTGAGCATGTGAGGAGTATTTTTACATTGTATAACAGGTGTGAAAGGTCTACAAGCCATGGTTTAGGTGTGTAGGGTATGTTCAATTTCCTTTAAAGAAATAACATTAAAGACAAGCCAAGAAAGCATGGGAAACCCATGGTGTAAGGAGAGTTGCAAATGAAAAGTCATAAATGAGCATTAGAGATGAATAAGGTTATCATATAGGTGTATGCAAAGTCTCAAGTCATAAGGTTAATGATAATGTATGAAAAGTTGCTTTTGGATCTTCAAGCTCTAAAAACACTCATTCCCATCTCAAAGGACAAGTTTGGAGTGCTCACTTACATGTGAAATATTTACATGTGGACTTGAGCCATCCATCATTATTGAGGCATGGATTCAAGAGAATTTTACAATTGTAATGAGGAGAAATGATTCCCTATCATTTATGAACTATTGTTGAGAAGAAAAATAGGAATAAACCCTCCCCAAATCACTGGTTTCAGAGTGATAGGAAATATTTGATTAGTATGGCCATGAAATGACATGGGGAAGATAATGTGAAGGTTTGGGGATGTATATGACTCTTCAAAGATCATTTTGGTGGTATTTTCATGCTCCGGGTGTTTTGGTTAGATACATAAAAACCCTTATTTTGAGAATTTTTTTGTTACTGATTTGAGTTACAGGTTTGATGGTGAAAGAAATTATGTAATAACAAGCTTGGGATGTATTATATATTTACATGAAAATATTTGGGTAAGTTCTATGCAAGAAGTGAGTGAAATCAATCTTCCAATGTGACCTACCGCAAATGGTCTAGAGAGGCTAAAACCAGTCATGGAGGAACAAGTTGTGTGTTGATGTTTTGTATATTATAATAATGTTACAAGGACATGGATATATTTTTATGGCCTCATATTATGTGTTAAAGATCTTGGTTTTATCTAAAGAGGTGTTTTCATATGAAATTCCTAATGTCATAATTAACCATGTTTGACATGGCAAGAAGATGTGATGGAACAAGTATGTAAAGGTGGTTTTCTCCATATGTCTTATGCTTGTGATTGTTTGAAGAGGTGTGTCAGGTACCTAGTGAAGTGTTCCATGTATTGGTTGTTCTTGGAAGTTTCCCTGAACGTGTTAGAAGTGGTTTGAATAGGTGTGTTAGGTACCTAGTGAAGTGTTCCATGCAGTGGTTGTTATTGGAAGTTTCCCTGGACATGTCAGAAGTGGTTGAGCTCAAGAATGGTTCTTGAGACATTGAAGAATGTCTAAGCAATTTCAGATATGGAGGTGTTTTGGAGTATTCTTACTTGATTTTAATGTTTCCATGAGTTTTTTAGGTGCGTGAGGATGAGATATTTTCAAATTTATATGCTACATGTTCATTTGTGAAGTGTTTTTTGGTATGAACTAGTTCATTTTTGAAGACCTAATTTTGAGCATTATACACATGCTTAAGTGAGGTAAGAGATATGGAAGTTTAAGGAATTAGGAAATTTTTTATGGTGTCTCATGGATTTGGAGAGTGATATATGATCATGTTGCATCATTACAAGTTCCCAAGAATTCATGAAATCGTGATTCGATATGTGGAGTTGCTCACTTTTGAAGACATAGTTTTAGATGCTTTGACCTAGTGGATGATGTTTTCCAAATAGAGTGGTGCTTGTAGAAGATGGAGGTTGCAAAGTTGAATAATTTTATTTATGGTTTTGAGAGGTTATATATAACATGTATGGAACTGTTAGAGTTATGATGGTGATGGTTTAGGCCTTGAAACTCAAATTTGTGACCGTTGGACAAGAAGACTTGTTTCTAGGCCTAGTTGAGCAAGTGTGTATTGTTTAGGTCTATACTAGCCTATATGGTCATATTATGATGTTATTTAATGTGTTTAATGTGTCTTTTAATGTGGTATATGACCAATTTTAATTTTATTTTCTGAAATAATGCGAATTTTGAGAATATTCTTGTATAAAAGTGAGTTATGTTTGCTCATTTGAGCTAATGGAAATTATAGATGTTTGAGGAAGTAACATTTAGAGTAAAAGAGAGTGTTTTGAGGGATCTAAGGAATATGAGAGAAGATAATGTGAATATTAGAAGAGAAGATAATCATATCTATAAGGTCACTTGACCTAATCAACACTATAGGGTGTAAGTATGAGTGATGAAGGAAAGAGAGTTTGTTTGAGAGGGTTTTTAGAGGAAAAAATTACGAAGTGGTTACAATTAGTTGTTGGATAAATAAGTACTCAAGCGCTATTCATATTTAGGTGGATAAGTTAGTATTTTCCATCTTGGGGGGTTTTATCCTCCATGTAGAGTTGGTGCTCTACAAAACTAGGGGTTGGTTCTCCTTATAGGTTTGGTGCCCTACTAAAATAGGGGTTGGTGCTCCTTATGGGGTTGAAGCCTCACTAAATTTATCTATTATGATGTGTAATACTCATGATATTACTCTGTATGGAGTAATATATGCATAGGTTCAGTGTGTTTCTTTCCCTTTGAGGGTTTCTCACTTTATATTTTGTGTTCATGTGTTCTCTCTTACTGCATGTTCTTATGGATGGTTGTCTCGCACTTAATAAGCTCACATTGATTATGTATGTTGAATATATGCTTTGAATGATGTCTGTAAGTTAAAGTAAATAAAATCAAAGTTTTTAAATGAATTATTCACCCCATGTCACCATGATTCCAATAATTGGTATCAAAGCAAGGTCCTTATGGAACAAGTCTAACAACTCTAAGGATATCCTTGAAGTACAACACTGAGAAAATAATCTAATGTTAAAAAAAATTAATATGTCTAAGAAATAAGAATTAATTTTTGGATTCCTTGGCCAAGGGACTGGAATATTAGATCAAATTTATGAGTGTTGAGCATGAGAAGAGCATCAAAGAGTTAGAATCTCAATTTAGGTCAGTGACAGAAGCTCTAAAAGCCAAAGAAGAAGATTACATTAGGTATGATGATGAGATAAGGTTCTTGAAGACTTATTTGGAGAAATCATCTAGTAGGTTGAAGACCTATGAGAAGTTGGAGAATAACACTATGGATCTAGGTGATATATTGAATAATCAAAGGCCAACTACTGATAAAACAATCCAAGGTTTTAAAGGAGACTAATTGAAGAGTTGTGTAGATGACAAAGAAGGTCCACGTATCTATAAAGACATAAAGGAGAATGCCAACCTATCCAAGAATAAAAATTTAAAGAGGCATAACCTTGTTAGACAACCAAATGCAATAAGGTATGTTTATTATTGCAATGAATATTTTTATACTTGTAATAAAGTTGGTCACAGGGTAGGAGAATGTGAAAGAAGGTTCTCAAGGAATAAATGTTCATGAAATTATGAAATCTCCTTTAATGGATATTGTTATGCATGCAATGATTTTTTTCATAAAATATAGATTATAGAAGGTAACTTTTCTCATATCAATCAATAAGCAAGAATAGTTTCATGTGCTATAACTATAAAAAACTAGGTCATATTGCTAGCTTTTGTCATCAAAATGAATCTTCAGGGTAAAAAAGTTGGTCTCTAGCCCCTAGAAGGAAAAATAAAAGAGTGTTTAGAAATAATATCAATCTTCAATATGATCCTAAGAAAACCAAGTCTGATTCTATGAACAAGAAGGATCATGCTAAGCATGAGGTCAAGAAAGAAGAGCCAAAACTAGTCATAAATAATAAGAAGGAAGAAAATTAAAACCCATAAATGCCTAGTTCAAATTCTTCTACCTAAAAAAATGGAATGTTTATAAATATTGTATCCAAACCAATTGATGAAGTGTATTTTATTTCTATTCAGAAAAAGGAGGAGAGGATAGAAAAAGTGGCTCTCAAGCCTAATGTTCTTAAGAAGAGAAAGAAGACCTTAGGGGCTAACTGTAAGCTGGATAAAAAGAAGATGGATATTTGGGACTCTCCATAGGAGTTAACATTGTTTTAGTTCCCTAATAAAGTTGGGGTGTCTTCATTAGTATTAATGAATACATTCATCAGTTAGAGAAGAATAGGTGTGCTCTTCCTAGATATCTACAAGTGTACATTATTCAAGGAAGTTTGAAAGTTCTCAACAAGTTGGATAGGTTAAATTCTTGCCAAGGTTGAAGTCATGATTACCTGATCAAATATGCACTCAAAGGTAAAAATATATATGTTTTTTGTAATTACATTCATAATGGACATCTATAAGGCTATGAAGATAGAAAATATGACAAGTTGTTTAAGGATATGTTGTAGCAAGATGTCATGGAAGTTTAAGGTCTGGTCCAAATGTATCAAGGTGTGGGCTTGGACAAAAAGGTGTAGTAGAAGAATTTCAGGTAAATGGAATATTATGAAAGCATTTTTTAAAGTGTTTGATGGTTTTTTTGCAAAGAAAGAAGAGTGACATATTTAATGAATACATTGAAGATTGTTTTTGTGATTAAAGACTTGATTATGATGTTGTATGGTATACTCGTCATCTTTAAGGTGTGATCTTGTTCAAAAGGAAAATATACATGTGAGAGAATGAATTGTGCTATGTGTTTAGATATATAAGTATGATATCACATTGGATTCTAGAATATTTTCATTCTATCTAGAACTGGTACAAGAATGTCATGCAGAAAAAGTGTATGTCAAGTGTGGATATGCTACTACTTATTGCGTAAGAAGGTTTTCATCAGAGGGAAGTTTATGAAAATAAAATTTGATGTATATATTGATAGGGGTAAGGCTATGTCTTTGTTTTGGATTCATGTTGAAGGAAATTCTTGAGGTTTATCAGAAGTGATCATACATCATGTAGTATCATGAATTATAAAGATTATTTAAGACTGACATATCTATATGATCTAAAAAGTTTGTTGTCATCATTACAAAATATGTGATGATGTATAGGATAGGTCTTAGTTACAGTATGTCTAAATCTCAAGCTAAGAGAAGAAATGGATCATTATGGAAAAGGAATACTATTTAAAAGGATTAGCACATAATTGGTAAGAATTAATGAAATCAAGAAGTAGTTGAACATGTACAAACATGATTAGTTGGTGATGATGATACATGATTACTTATTAGTGTCTATAAGGTATGATAGTGAGGATTATGATCATCAGGTATGGTTGATAAGTTGTGTTCCTTTTTTGATATTTTTTATGCAATATAAGGATGGTTGAAGACTCTATAAATGGTAGAAAGGATTGTCATGATAGTGAGGATTATTATCATCATGCTTGTTGGCCAAGAAAAGAGCTTAGTAGTTGTGTTATTCAAGGCCAAAAGTTTTTCAGATATGGGTTGATGAAAATTTGAATGTGTATTGAGATTCCAAGGGTAGTTTTTTGTTGCATAATGGCTTGAAAAATCATGAGATACAATATTTTAAGGTATGTTGATGTCTTGAATGTGCTTCAAGAAGTTTGTTAACAGGGATGTTTTCGTACAATTGTGTGAAGTATGTTTTTGGTCTATATTTATCAAATCATGAAATTCATGTGCATCATGGAGGTCTATTTAGTGAAACAATGAGAAAAAATTGGGAATAAGGATTGTAAAATAATATCTAAAAAAGGTTGATCATCAATTCTTGGTGGCAGGACATCAAGTGACAAGTTTGAGAAACATGTGGATAGAGTTGAAGGAATATTATAGGTACATTGTTTTAAGTTCAAAATAGAAGGATATGAAGTCATAAGGTATGTATGTTTTATTATTTTGAAATTATCATAATAATGTTGAAGATTAAATGTCAGTTGTTTGTTTAGCAAGAATATGGTGTCTTGATGATATCAAGGCTCAAAAACTGATAATTAGGACCTATACTTTTCTATATCTCTTGAAGATGAAGGTTGTTCTGATAAGACCAATATGACCTTGTGCAAAATTGGTAATTTTATATCTTAGAAGGATGTTATGTGATAGACTAAGTTAGTTAAAAAAATTTAAGGTCCACCAAAGTGAAGAAATAATGAAGACCAAAAGTGTTTTGTATTTTTTTAGGGGGAGAAATGAGTTGTCATAAAAGATGTATTGAACACAGGGGAGCTATGTAAAGGAGGAGAAATAATGGTTTGAAGGTCTGTGAAGCTAAGTTGAGTCATGAAGGTGTCAAAAATGTTTTATTTAGTCATTATGAGGCCAAAATGTGATGATTATTTTCTTAGGGGGAGCTATGTGAATGATTAAAAGTCAAGTCCATGAATCATCTGCAGTTCTTGAAGTCAAGAAGGTGAATACAAACCATTGGTGGAGCTTACAAGTAATTTTTTGTGCATTTTTGTTTATTTTTTCATGTCAAGTTGTTATAGGAACCTTCTTCACAGATATAAAAGGGGGAGAGTGTGCTTGGAAATAAGAAAATTGAGGTCTGAAGGTCCTTGCATGAATGATTTCCATGAATGTTTCTAAAGGTGGTTTCCATCAATGACAAAGGGGGAGATTGTTAGACATTTTGTTAATGTTGTTTTCGTTTATGTCAAAGGGAATCTATGTGACATAGGAGTTATCATGAGGTGTTATTCATAATATAATATGAAGGTTTATTGGTAGTTTTGTGAAGATGCATGGTGTTTAGGTGTGTATGTATGGGTTTGATGCACAGTCAAGAAAACAAGTGTTGTGTGTGAGGTCCAAAGGTGGTCCAAGGTTTCTATATGTATAAAATGGTCAGAGAGATGTGTGAGAGGTGTTAATGAGTCTATAATATGGATATAAAGTCACTCTACGTGAAGTATGTGTTAGTACACGTCACTCCAGGCCTACTCCTAGACCTAGTGTATGTATAGCATGAAGTATAGAGAAGATCAGGATTAGGTAAGTTAGTGTGAGAATGTAAGGAGCATCGTTACATATTTAGAAGGTATAGAAGGTTTACAAGGCCATGGTTAAGGTTTGTAGGGTATGTTTGAGGTCCTATGAAGTAGTAACATTGAATGAAATCTAAGAAAGAATTAAAAACCATGGTGCAAGGAGATTTGTAGAGGTTAGCATGCATAAATGAGCATCAGAGATCATGAAGAAGGTTATCACAAAGTTGTATGCAAAGTATCGGGTCAGGAGGTTAGTGATAATGCATGAAAATTTATTGTTCTCTCTATCGATCTCTCAAAACACTCATTCCAAAATTGAAGTACAAGTTTGGAGTAATCACTCACTCATGAAAAATTTGCATGGGTAATTGAGCCATTCAACATTGTTGAGGTATGGATTCAAGAGAATTTTACAATTTGAATGAGGTGAAATTATTCCCTTAGATCATTTATAAACAATTGTTAAGAATAAAAGTAGGTATAAACCCTCCCCAAAACCCTCATTTCAGAGTGATAGGAAATATTTGATTGGTATGGCCATGAAATGACATGGGGAATCTAATATGAAGGTTCTGAGATGTATATGACTCTTCATATCTCATTTTGGTGGGAATTGCATGCTCCAAGTGTTTTGGGAAGATATAAGAAAACACTTATTTTGAGAAGATTTACTATTACATAGTTGAGTTATAGGTTTCATGGTGAAATACCTAATGTAGAAACAAGCTCGAGATTTATCCTAATTTCCCATGAAGATATTTGGGTATGTTTGATGCAAGAAGTGGGTGAAATCAGTCTTCTAATGTGACTTACCATTAATGGTCTATAGAGGCTAAAAATAGTCATGGTGGAACATCTAGTGTGTTGATATTTTACATATTTTAGTAATTTTATAAGGAAATGGGTATATTTTTATGGTCTCATATGATGTTTTAGATCTCTTGGTTTGATCTAAAGAGGTGTTTTCATATAAAAGTCCTAATGGCCTAACTAGCCATGTTAGGATTATCAAGAAAATCTTATAGAACATGCATGCAAAGGAGGTTTTATCCATGTGTATTATGCTTGTGATTTATTGAAGGTTTGTGTCAAGTACCTAGTGTAGTGTTCCATGTAGTGGTTGTGCTTGGAAATTTTCTTGAAGGTGTTAGAAGTGATTGAGATCAAGACTAGTTCTTGAGACATTAAAGCAGGTATGGGCAGTTTTAGAGATGGAGGTTTTTTGGATTAATATTCCCTAATTTGAATGTTTCCATGAGTTTTTTTAAGGTGATTGATGATGATATATTTGCAGTGATAAGTTACATGTGCCTTGGTGAAATGTTTTGTGGTATGAACTAGCTCGTTTTTTAAGACCTAATTTTAGGCATTATCGACAATGCTTAAGCGAGGTAAGAGAGATGGAAGGTTTAAGGAATTATTACCTATTTGATGGAGATTCATGGACTTGGAGAGTGAGCTATGATCATGTTGTATCAGTATAAGAGACAAAGAATTCATGACATCATGGTTTGATATCTAGAGTTTCTCATTTTTTAACACAAATTTTTAGGTGCTTTGACCTAGTTGATGATGTTTTCCAAATAGATTGGTTTTTGTAGAAGATGGAGGTTGCAAAGTTTACTAATATTATTTATGTTTTTTAGAGGTTTAATATGGCATGTTTAGATCTTTTGGATTCATGGTGGTGATTTTTTATGCCTTAAAATTCAAATTTGTGACCGTTGGACAAGAAGACTTGTTTCTAGTCCTAGTTGAGCAAGTGTGTATTGTTCAGCCGACCTATATGGTAATCTTATGTATTTTTTTAATATTTTTTATTTGTCTTATAATGTGGTATATGAGTGATCTTAATGTTTTTTTTACCTAAGGTGATTTGTGAGAAAATTCATGTATAGAAGTGAGTTATGTTTGCTCATTTGAGCTAGTGGAAATTATAGAGGTTTGAGAAAGAAAGAGGAAGTGTATGAGAGTGTTGTAAGGGATATAGGGTAGAGGATAGAAAATGATGAGAAGTTGAGAATAGTAGATAATCAGAGCTACAAGGTAACTTGAACTAATCATCACTATACGGTGCAAGTATGAGTGAAGAAGGAGAGAGAATTTGTTTGAGAGGAAGTAACTAAAAAGTGGTCACAATAAGTTGTTGGAGCAACATCTACTTAATTTATTTTCATATTCAGGTGGCTAAACTAGGTTGGTTCTCTTATAAACTAGGTTTTGACACTCCTTGTAGGTTTGGTGATCTACTAAACTAAGGGTTTGTGTTCCTTGTGGGGTTGGTGCCTCACTAAACAAATTCCTTGTGATGTGTAATGTTCATGAGATTCCTTTGTATTGAGTACTATATGTAGAGGTTTATTAGGTTTTCTTTATCTTTAGGGTTTCCTACTTTATATCGTGTGTTCATGTGTTCTCTTTTGATTCATGTTCTTATGGATCTGGTTATCTCACACTTGATAATCGCACATTGATTATGTATGTTAAATGGATGATTTGAATGATGTATGCAAGTTAATTTAAATGAATTAAAAGTTTTTGAATGACTGATTCATCTCCCTATATTATTCTAACATTATCATAATGAAGGTTTATAATCATGTGCATGAGCTATCTAGTAATATTGATCAATGCATATTCGTGATATGCATCTTCAAGAGTAAACTTATGTATCTTAGATATATAGAAATATTGCCCCAAAATATGGAATATCCAATAGAAAAAGTAGTTATTAATCAATAAGTGAAAATTTTGAATTAGGGTTGTTCATGCAGATAATTAATATTTGTGTGTTAATGATTGAAAGGTATGATCCTAAAGAGAATGAAAGAGTGCAAAAATTTGAACTAAGGTGAACATGTGCAATAAGTATATGATACATGCAAAAAGTGCATTTGAAAGCATATAAACATTTTTTAATGAAGATAATGACATAGGGTAGGATCCTAAAGAGATAATAAATCAAATGTAGAGAAAAAGTATCATGATCATATAATGAATGTGATAAATAAATGTGAGGTAAAATGATGATCACATAGTAAGGATATTGACTATGGGCCTAGAGACAATGATGAAATTGTATTATTATAAACATAAAGTGAAGAGAGTAAAGAAGATAATTATTGTGTGATAAATATGTCAAACATAATCCTAGAGACAATATAATAAATTTCATAACATGGATATCGTAGATGAGATAATAATTTTGGTATTAATTTTGTGTAACTAGGGGCCCATATCATAAGATGTGAAAAATATCATATGATGTATATTGTAATCCTTAGGGCCTAGAGCCTAGAATAATGTGAAAATAAAAAATAAATATTTGGTTATTGTTGGTAAAATATTTTTTCTGTATGGAAAATTATGTGTCTCCACCAACACTCACAGGCTTATGCCCCTCCTTGTGTATGAGGAGGATCCCATTATTGAATGTAAACTATCCTAATTTTATCTAATGTTGTGGGGGTGGCTAAATAGGTCGGGATCACACACGAACACTTCACTGAACCTATGGAAAAATTCTTGTATGGGGTACAAGGGATAAAATTATAGTGATAAGGGATAAAGGGGAGAAATTAGGAAAGGGGAGGTTATTGTTGTGAATAGGTGATATAAAATTTCACTTTATATCTCATTATCTCATTCAAATTGTGACTTTATATATTCCTAGGAAATGAGAAATATGTTCCCTTTTTATAAAATTTCACACCCAATAACTAGAGTATTTAAACATTTAATTAGAGGAAAGAAACAATGAAGCATCTAGTGAGACTAAAAAAATAGAGACACACAATTCTTTAGATTTTTCAATAAAAGATACAAATTTATTTCTTGATAACTATTCTTACAAAGTGCAGAAAGGAGAGAAAATAGAGGAACACATGAGAAAGGTAAATGGAATAAATGTATCTTTTATTTCTTGTATTAGTGATACAAATCTCAAAGTCCAAATCACAATCCACAATTACTACAAAGAACTTAACTTTTAGGATCCCTTGGAATGGAAAATCCATCCCAATTTATAGCAGTGTGAATTGAAATTTCATCTAGCCCCCACATGACTCTTCATGATCTCATTCAAATTGTGAATTTATATATTCCTATAAAATGAGAAATATTTTCCATTTTTATAGATAAAAGGGACTTTTACAATTCTACTTTAGAAAGTTACTTAATTGAATAAGATACATTATCATGATTACATACAATGAAGAATTAGGAAGGGGGAGACAAGAAAGAGGGAGAAAGAGAGGGGAAGGAAGAGTTGACATATCTGATGAAGAAGATCCTTATGATGAATAACTTTATGATTCATGATCTCCGAGGGATATTTTTTTGGATCAAGGTCCCATTCATTGAATTACTTTTTGAATTAATTTATCACAGTTGCCAACTTGTCTGCCTCTGGAATGAAAACGAAACTTAACACCTTGATCCATGATTTTTGAACATCAATGATTTTCTTGTATTGATTGAACCATACTTCATGATACTTTTAAAGCTGAAATGGAACTTCTGATGTTATCCAATGACTCTAAGTTGTCTTTATTGAAGGAAAGAGAGTCACCTTTCTCTTTCTTGACTAATTCTTAGAAGGAAACAATCAGTTCTTCTAGTGATGATTTTTTAGCGAGTGGAGGGAACTCAAGTTTCTGAACACAATTACAGACCTCATTCAATATCTCAAAAACATGTTTTGTGTAAGAGTAAAATTTACATATGGAATTCATTTTCATATTGTATCTTTCATCAACGACATAGACCCAAACAAAAGACAAGTTATCATCAGATGATGAAAATACATTCTTACTCACAAGGGTGTGAGTGTCAAATTAGTTTATCTCATATACAAGTGGGAACACCTCATCCTAGTGGATCTTCTCTTATACAATATTCTCCTTTTATTTATTCACTTTTGACAAGATGGTAAGAATGTACTTAATTAGAGAGATGAGATTTGGAAACAATGTTTTACCTCTCTTAATGATATTCTCAATCCACTTCTCGTTAGCCTTCCCTTGCATCATTCTGTTGGTGTGAGTTATCCTATGTGTCCTCCACTCACATATGAAGGATCATCTCACATGGGTTAGGTTTAAGGTTTGCTATTGAGTCATACACTAGGGTTACTCAACACCCTATATGTATCCCTTCATTTGATATTTATGAGTATGACAAGACACTTTGTTGTCTTTCTCTACATATGCAATTTTTGTTCTGTTATACAAGTTATTCAGTTGTTGATTGATTCTTCCTTGTGATTACATTGGAGCCATTATGATTCAAATAGAGTGCAACTTCATCATGGTGCATAGTTTCCGATACGATTCATCAACTCTTTCATGGTATCATAGCTGAGATTGGGTAAATGTGCACTCATTTATTTTGAGTTGTGATTACTCTTGCTTTCTCATTTTTTAAAACTCCTCGTGTAAGTTTTTGATCATTATATTCTAGTTTTTCCTTGCTAACGTATTTAACTTCTTTCTCTTCGAAAGTTTTCGGGTTTGCTGTGTTCTTCATGCATGTGCAGGTATTCCTAAAGCCTTCAGGGGTTTTGTAGCTACATTTAGCTAACTGCAGCTAAATTTGGAGATCAGTTAAAATAAAGGTTTATTTTCTGGTTTTTTTATTTTTTATTAAACTCGAAATTTCTATATCTCTGGTTTTTTGGTCTCTCATGTGTATTGCTTGGTTTTGCAGTATAGGTCATATTTTGGTGTTTGGCATTTTGGCTCCACCCACAGCTTTCTAAACTTCCCGCGACCTATCCTAGCTCTACCTGAGTCATTTTGGTAGTTGGTTCTACCCCCTGGCCATGTGTTCTTCCTATCCATGTCTTTCACTCAGCCCTTGGCTCCCGTGCTCCCTACTTTGTGCTCGCCCTGAGCTCCCTGCCATGTCTTCCCCTCGGCCCTTGGCTCCCATGTGCCTTTCTCTATGCTCACCCCGAGCTCCCTACCATGTCTTCCCCTCATCCCTTGGCTCCTATGTTCCCTGTGTGCTCTTATCCACTCCCTCTATGCTGAGCACTCACCTTAGGCCTCATTCTCCATTACGTGTCGACTGAGCCCACCAAGCCTGTCCTCGTAGCTCGCTGCCCATGTGGCTTCTTCAAACAACTGTAAGTTGTTATAGTTTATTTGGTAAGGTTTCTAAATCTCTTTTGGTACGTATTTTTTAAATACTTTCCAATTTTTTTTAAATCCAAAAATGTTTTTTAGTGTTTTTTAAAAATTATTTCTAATTAAATCAAATAAAAAAGCTTACGATTTTTTTTGGTAAAGTTTTTAAGCTTTTTCAAAAAAAAGAAAGTTTTCCCTTTTAATAGATTTGGTATAATTTTTCTTTTTCAACCAAATTTTTTTTTTAAAATTATTTGGAATAATTTAAATTAAAAAGGGAAAGTATTTTTTAACATTTAATTAGGTTTTTTTATCTTAATTAATTTTTCATATTTAATTAAGTTTTTTTAATTACATATTCCATAATCGTAATTAATTAAATTAATTTTTTTTGGGATTATAATTTACGATTAGATAAGTTTTTTATAAAAAATCATCTCTTAAATTAATGTCATTATCATTTTTTTAACAAAGTCCAAATAGCTCTAAAATTAGCTAAATAGGACGTTTCTAAACAGTAAAATTTTAACGTGTTATTGTCGATTTTTTTTACTAATCATGCACTTAAGTGTGCAGTGACACTCTTAACACTCCTTTTCTTCTGCATGCCTTTCTGACGTTTTGAAGTTCTTCAGAACTCATTCTAATTTCATCTAAACCATTGTATTTTACCCTTATTATTTTTTGTGACTACTGAGCACATCCACCAAAATTTGTAGCAAGGGGGTATCATTTGCAACATGAGATGATATTTCTCACAACCAAGATTTGATTTCACCTCCTTCCCAGTTTTTAGCAATTGTGCTTGTGTACGGTGTCACTTTGTTGTGCTTCTTGGAACATGATTATGGTCTCCTCTCTTACGCATTATTACTCTGATTAAAAGGTGAGTTACCAAGTGTTTCTAGATGCATGATCAAACCCAATTGTATTCAATGCACTAAACTATAAAGTGCCAAAAGTAGGGGGGTTATTATATTGTCCTGGGTGGTTGTGTTTCTTTTCTGCATTCCTTCTCTCTCCTTTCACTATGGATGAAATTTCAATTCCTTTTCTTACGTCATTCAAATTTTTTGAATGGAGATCGAAAATAATTATGAAACTAATGGGTAAAGGGTTATCCCACATCAGACTAAATTAGATGACAACCCTAAAAAATCTAAGTGGTTAAACCATAGTGATGAAGCTTTAGGTCTTCTTTGCATGTCTGTTTCTCCCGACTTTCTCTTCCACATTGAGTCATCTGAAACACCTAAGTCTATATGGACAACGTTAGATGAAATGTTTGGACAACACGATGACATGAGAGCACATGAATTGGAAAACAAACTACTAGGGTTAAATCCTAGTGATTTTGAAAACCTACAAGAATTCTTCTCGAATTTTGTCCACACTAGATCATTGTTAAAGGAATTTCAAGTAGAGAAGAAATATTCTCAACTGATATTGTCGATTCTCTGTAAGTTAGGTCCTCAATATTCTATCTTTGTGTTAACTTTTTATGCTACAAAAGCTGCCTTGGGCAAGGATTGTAATATACCCTCCTTTGAATAGTTTTCATCCCAACTCATTTGAGAATAGGAAAAAATCATTCAAATGGGATCTCTCAAGTCCAAGTCACATGTCGTTGTAGTAAGTACTAGTAAGGAAAAGAAGATGAAAAAGAAGAAAGAAAAAAAGGATCAACCTAAGAAAGAAACCAGGACCGATACTAAAAATAACATGAATGCTTCGAATTTTGAGTGTAGAGCACAGAAAGACAAATATTAGTGTTTCTATTACAAGAAGCCTATTCATAAAGAGCATACGTGTATGAGAAAACAAATTTATCACCTTACTCAATTACTTGAGAAAAATAAAATAGGTGTTCCTGAGTCTATCAAACAAAATGCTCTGAAGGTCGAGGCTTCCACTGCAAAAGGTTCTAAATCTGATAATAAGAAAGAAAAGGCCCTTGTAGCCAAAGTTGATCCTTCATCGACGTGGATTATATATTGTGGTGCCTCACACCACATGGATTCTTCACATGTTCAGTTCTCCAACATTGAGCATTGTGGAATGTCCCAAATCATGATGGGTAATGACACGAAAGTGTCAATTTTTGGTAGTGGATTGGTAGAGATGGATGTGGGAACATTCAACCAAGTGCTGAGCATTCCTGATCTCTCTACCAATCTCCTATCAGTTTACCAAATTACTCACCTTGGTGAGGGAATGTGAGTGGAATTTAGTCCTAACTCGGTGATTATTTGTGGGCTTAACGATGACACTACAATGGCCAAGGAAAAGGTGGATCACCATTCACGGTTATATACCTTTTCCCACTTTACTTTTGATTGTACATCCACTTCCTTGCTCACTCATGCAAATAAGGTTAGTAATCTATGGCATGAGTGTTTTGGACATCTAAATTATTGCTACCTTAAACAATTGAGCCAAAACGAAATGGTCAATGGGTTACCCTACGTCAAGTTTTCCAAGGGTATTTTTGAGGGTTGTAACCTTGGAAAACATCCTGAAAAAAACTTTGACAAAGGAAAATCCTGAAGAGCTACTCGTCCCTTGGATCTTATTCATAGTGATATTTCTGGTCCATTTTCATCTCCTTCATTTACTAGAGCTATTTATGTGCTAACCTTCATTGATGACTATTCGTGATATACTTGGGTATAATTTCTTAGGCTTAAGTCTGAAATATTTGAACATTTTTAGGACTTTAAGGATCTTGATGAGAAACAGGTGGAACGGTCTATCAAGGTTATTCGAACCAACAATGGAGGTGAATATGTAAACAATAGGTTCATGGATTTCTACACTTTTGAAGGGATCTCCTTGCAACATACAGTTGTATACAACCCTTCGCAGAATGGAGTAGTAAAAAGAAAGAACCATACTCTTAAAGAGATGGTCACTTGTATGATTTACTCGAAGTCTCTTCCTCCGCAAGTCCCATAACTTAAGAAATGGTACCCATGTTACCCAATCACACCAAATGTCTCAATCACAAAAGCTAGCAATTCAGAGGGTGTAATGATTTGGTGATAACAAATACATGTAGACCATTTCTACCAATTTTGATAATTCAAATTAATGAGTCTTTTCCATATTTTTGGTAGGTATGAGATCAAAGAAAATGATAATTATCAAATACTCATTAAAAATCAAAAGTACATTTACATATATTATAATAGTTATCATATTTTGCCTTATTTGCCAATAGATCATAACAAAACGTGTTATCATATTGTACCTATAATCAACATATGTTATGATAATTACTATAATTTTGTTTTAAAAAAAAAGATATCATTGGTATCTTCCTTGCTTGTTGCAATTCACTAGTACTATATCCTACAAGTAGGCATCAGACGAAAAAGTCCTATCTTAATTCTATCACTAGTAATTATGATGACAATAATGTCAACTTCTCAGGATCATGTGAAGAATCTTCTGACTATTAGTTATATTTGATAGTAAATACTTGAGGCACTCCACTGGGCTGGGAATAAATAGCAATTTATAGAGATAAGCCTAGCATGAATTTAAACTTGTTAGAGATCACCACCAAAGCATATTTAAATGTCATTGTTTCTCAGTGCATATGGTGTCAGTTTAGACCCCACTCTGTTCATGTGCAACAACTATACTACAACCCATAGTCTGCATGTATGAAATGCTTACAAAGAATTCCTGAGTGCAAACTTCTTCCATGGCATGAGGAGTATTCCTCTCTGCATATAGTTTTAACTACGATATTTGGGATGTTCTACCCCTCATCCAGAATAGGAAGGAAAATGCATGGATATGTAAGTGGATGTTCTAAACATGGTATGGAGTAACATGTATGACTTGAAAAAATTGTAAAGCTCGTGTTATTAGCTACAAGCTATCCTTCCTTCATAGCTGGGGTCTCATCTATAAGTGATTTACCTTTGCTCCGGTTGCGACAGATGACTCCTATTTTATTAGACCCTAACAAATTATAGGAAGATAAATCAATAATGGAAAGTCCATGACGATGGACTGACCAACCAGTGCCTTCCTTCCTGGGGACCTAGAGAAAGGGTTATACATCGAACATTTTCCAGGTTATAACCATAAAACCACTCCCTAAATCTACTGAGGGCTAAATGATTCTCTTGTATCCCGGCATTAAACAAGAGTATTTACGGAGCATATTGTTGTACACTCTAGATGAAAAATAAATCTATTACATATATCAAGGATTTATGATTGCGTAAATGGACTCAGGGGTCAAAACATCTAATCCATATTATCGCTATTAAATATTCAATGGCAAGATGACTCCATACTCATTCCTCTTCTTTGATAGTTGATGACATGTTGAGCAAAACAATTTAGTCCTACAACCCAAGGCACGCAAAGTTCAATGCTACAAAATCCCCATAGCCCTACATGTAGTAAATGACTGACTTTCGGTCTGACCTTCCACTATCATTCTTGGGATCCAAGACTTCACAATCTAGACTTTGTGTAATGTAGACAAATTTTAAACACCAAACAAGTGATCTTGATTTTCTAGCTCGATTTCAGATTTCCGATTACAAGAAATCTTGAACTCCATACAAAATCAAAGGTTAAGTTGGTTTCTGATTACAGTCTACTCCCTTGAAAAGAAAGGATAACCACTTTATCAAGAAATCTGGTGGGGAGCTTGATTTACATGAATCACAAGCAACAGGATTTCTTGTACAGTTACAGCTGGGATCCAAGTCATATATGTCAAGTAGGAGCCACATGAGCAATATGTGGACAAGAAGCTATCAATAAATCATGTCATCTATCGTGTCATGTGAAGGTAGGGTACTTATGGTATTCACAATCATGAGAATTCGTTTACAAATTGAAGTAGATTGAGAAAACAGATTCCACACTTGAACCAGTGACCTAGATCATCAGAAATCTACTTTTGGCTCCAGTTGCGTCTCAAGGATGAAGGTCCAATTAGTTGGTCATATGTAAGCATTTAGGGAAATGCATTTTTGAAATCATCTACTGAGGTAGAATATAGAGGAGCTAGTTTCAACACTGCCGCATATGCTTATTTGGCTACAATTTATTCTAACAGATTTTGAAATCCAGGTTCGATAGCTTTCGCAATTCAACATACTTGTGATGAGATCTATTAAGGACATTATTATCAATTTATAGAAATCTAGTTTTTCATCAGCTTCCAAAGCACATTTAGATCCATATACACTGTCATACGAGATCTTAGTCATGATGGTATCATCGACATTTAGTACATTCAGCATAGGTGATCAGATTATAGGCCTCATTTACTTTTACCTTCACTATGTTTGGAGTTTCGCCACTTATGATCTCTATCTTGGAATTGAAAGGTCTTCTACGGAGCATTGTAATCTTCTTCGGGCAATGTAGTCACTTCAATGCTTCTTCTAAACTAGCAAGGAATGATGATTGACACTAAATGGGAACACTTATCTAAACCCATCAGTTAAACCAAACCGCTATTTGGATACATATCTCATCTTAAATTCCAGTTTTTAAATTTCTTCTCTTTTAGTCTGACTCATCATATCGTGTTATACCATGAAGATTCGATGAAGAAGTGGTGTTGGTGTGAGAAATCTTATGTGTCAACTCCACTCAGATAAAAATGGAAATCTCACATGGCAAAAACACCCAAAGTTATCTTTAGAATATGACTATTGCAGTCATGCAAACTTCAAATATATACTTCAGCACCATATCGAACTGTAATCCCTTCAATTGAAAGTTTTATGACTAAACTAAGATATTAAAATGACATTATCTGATGTATGAAAACTATATTCTGCTATGTAACCTATTCCGTTACCTCATCAATTCTTCCTTCACGATGTACATTGGAGCAGACCAAGCCTCAGCTAGAATTGAAATCTCCGGGGCATGGTGCATGGTTTCTGCAGAAGTCACCGGTGCTTCCTACTCAACATGTTTGGAGCAGACCAAGCCTCAGCTAGAATTGAAATCTCACGGGGCGGTGTTGGTTTCTGCAGAAGTCACCGGTGCTTCCTACACTAGCATGAAAAGTATCATGACACGTCTAAACCCACTATGTTGAACCACAGGCTCCGAGATTGGCTAAATCTGACCATTGAGAGATTTTACATCTTCCTCAAATTGATAGCAATTATTCAGTGGAAATCTTAAAACAATCCAACAGATGAAAAGGTAGACAAGCAGGATTATTTGAACATAAGATAATCACCCTCATGTTTATCTTGGACCCATATGGCACGAGCTTGCGGACTTCAACTCATAGTACTAACAGAGTCGGATTTCCTCAATAGGATTTTCAATGAAAGTTGCCTATACAACTAAAAAACAAAATATTAAAATGACATTTTTAATGTAAGAAACGTTTACCACATCTAGGCATATCAGTGTGACCTTGGCTATAAATTTTCTAATTACAAAGCATAGACTAATACCTGAATTTAGGAAAATACCTAGAATCTTCCACAATTGTAAAATAAACTTCAATGGTAGTGGTAATACTATAATATCTGCTGACATATCATGGCTAACACTTCTGCCGTCATACTTCAAATCTCAGGATAATTCTATTTGAAGTAGTGAAGATCTAGAGGAAAGTTTGAAGACTTTTTTTTTTGGGTGAATGACAGGAAAAAGATTAATACATAAGTGAGGAAGCTCCTAGGATATGAAAACTGGACATACATATATGCTCTTAAAGATAAGGATGTTGTAATGGATAGCTCTTGTTTCACTTGAGAGGTTATGTGAGATCTTCAATGGAATTTACCTTCTTACGAGCTCTCCTAAAATATGGGACTAAATTATATCTAAGTATTACATCCAATTTCACTTTCAATCAACTATGTGATATAACAAGATAATTTCTTGCAATACATGTGGTATGTCAATTCAGGTTGAGTCATTTTCCTATGGATAGTATAAATGAGCTCACATTTGGCCAACAGCTGGTCTTTACTAGCTCACCAAGCTCAACTCAACTCACCCAGCTCACCCCAAGTATTCTTCATTTTGCTGAATTAAACATACATTCTGAGTACAGAGTAATGTACAATTTATGGATCAACTACTAACAAACATGAATTACAATCTTAAGACATCATAACAGTTCCTCCTCTTAAAATGCATATCCTAAAAGCAATTGTATGCTGGCCGTTGAAGTATTCAGCAAAACACATCAAAATTTTATATCTAACAGATTTTGTTACTCCTTTTTTGCCCTGCTATGTTTTGTCTTGATCCTGGACACAATTGTGACTAGATTGATGCTTTGAGATCCATGTGAAGAGTGAATTTAACTTTTTTAGCTACATAACCACCTTAAAACCCTATGTAAATTTCAAAAATAAGAAATATGATTGAAATAGGAGACAACTACAACTTTCTGCATCTGAAAAGGAGACTTTCTATTTTTGGCAGGTGGGACCAAGACCTGTTATTTTAGGAAATCATAACTTTTTTCTCAAATTTAATCTTATTAATTTCTTGAAAATTTTAATTAAAATTCAGTATGATGTTTTACCCCTTTCATAAATTTTATTTTTTTAGTATTTATTGTTTTCTTTTTCAAGAAAATTGCCAATTTTGACCTTCCTGCTACTTTGCACCATTTCCAAATGAGCCGAGTGATCAGAGCTTGAAATTTGAAGGAATTATAATTTTTTGAATGTGGATGGGCATGTAATATTATATTTTTATTAAGGGGATATAATTTCCTTGGTTTGCATGGAAACATTATTTTTTAATTCGGCTCCTTGTTACGATCTCGTGCTCAAATTTTCACTGTATTCTGGTCGTTGAAACTCTTGGAAATTAAAAATTTAATATTATAGGACATAATTTATAGGTATAAATATAATATGGAATCAATTAACAAAGTTAATAAGATTTTTTTATCATATGTATGCTTTGGAAAATAAAACATAGTGCAAATCCTTGGTATGATCAATTTTCTAGTTCACTAACAGTGAGAATAGCTCCGTTCTTGCAGTTATAGATGCCATCGAATGATTTTGACAACATGATTGTTACTTTTTAATGTATTTTTATTTTATTAAGTTTCAAATATGGATTATTGGTATAGATTTTAGGAATAAATGATGTAAAAATAAGTTGTTTCAAGTTTACTAGTTCCAGACAGTTAGTTTTGAGTAACAGATGTAGTGACAATAGTTAGTTGAAAAGATGGGGTTTTACTACTTAGGTGAGGAGATAAATTTTTTTTTCCATATATAACCTTGGGAATTTTTATAAGAGGTACATAATAAATAACCCTCACCTAGTGATGATAAGTGTGAAGATGGGATTGGATGAGAGGGAGATGGAGAATTTTCCCTGATGGTCAAATTTGTTCACGGGAGTAGAAGCAGCTACCTAGGTCAAAAATTAGGGTTTTTAAGGCTTTATAATGAGAAAAAAATTATTTCCCCTTTATCCCCTTTGTAATTGGGACATGAGGGACACAAAAATTTACCTTCACGTAGTGATGAAAAGTGACACAACCTGGATGCAAGATGGGGATGAAGTGAGATAAGATAGATAAGCCCTTTGGAGTGTTGCAAGTTGGTCACATGGAAGACAATGGGGGAAAGAATGAGGATGGGAAAATTTTTGTATCCCATATGGCCCCTTGTTAGTGGTAACAAGAGGGACAAAAAAATTCACCTCAACCTAGAGGTGACAAGTGTCCACTTATAAAATTGGCTAACTATGAGAAGTGTATCTCTAAGATAGATGACTTGAAGACAAAGTTTCTAGATCTAGAGGAATTCTATTTTGATGAATTATTATATGATTTTATATCTTATAATAATTATAAGTACAATGGGAGGAGTCTTATCCTTCATTTGTTCTTAAAAATCCTTAAAATATCTCATTTTCTTCCAAACAACAGGGTGTGTCTACATAGATTGGGATTCCTTGAGAAGTAAACATCTCTTGTGAAACATTTTATGATTTAATCATGTATAGGAATCTTAAATATTTCCAATTATTATTATTATTTTTCTTTGTAAATGCTTATGGATATCTCATAATTTCCATGAAATATGAAGTCCTTTTTTAGCTATATACTCCTTGCACCTTAGAACCCTGTTGTTACACAGGTTCTCCCTAAACCTTAAAAAAATCCCTAAATAATCTAAAATAATTTGCAAAACATTAATAGATATTCAATACCATCTCCAAATTAGTGTGGGTATTTCATTTTGTATCATAGGATGCACAACAATCCCTAAAATTTTATTATAATTCTTTCTAGGCCTACTAAGAAAGTAGCCTTAGGAAGTACTTCTCTATATGACATGAATGAACATTGTTGCTTCATTTAAAACATTAAGGAAAAAAAATTCAACACATGGGAAGAAATTACAAGGTTCATATGGTCATGATACTAAAGAAAAATTGATTCAGAGGGGGGTTCAGGAATACTCATGAGAAAAAAATAATAATTTTGGGTCACTTTTTATGCTTAAAAGGTTGAAATTTTTATGCTACACATTTACATGACAACAAATAGATCTATCTTATGGAATTTTCCTAGATTGAGCACATTAAGGACAGGGGAACCATGAACCCCAGAATCTCAAGACACTCCATGGACCAGTGCCTTATCCATTGAGCATATGTATTAATTTCTTCCACACAAACACACAAAAAAACACATGAGAAAGGGAAACACACAAAAAGCTAAAAGATAACACACAATGGAAAAGGAAACTATATTACAAGGGAGTATATTTACAGAGGTGGTGAAAGAATTTCCACATACCTAGAAATGGGTTGGGATAAGTACACACCATCATGGAGTAACAAATTGAATTCAGAACTCTAAAGCTTGAAGACCTTTATCTGATCATACCATGGTCATGTGATGGATTTTCATGGATTGAGAAGAAATAAAGAGACCAAGATTCTATCTTTGTACATATATTGCATTGAAAACACTCTTGAATTCATTGAACACTTTGTTACATGCTTGGAATCCTTTCTTCTTGTAGCCTTATCCCGATGCTTTACAAACATGAGAAACCAATCCTCCATGTTCTAAAAAGTGGAAAAAATTTATTTATCTTGGAAACATTCATCATCATCAAATTTTAACATGAAAAAATTCCCTAAATCAGCAAGGTAGTTAGAGTAAAAGAGAACAAACTGATTCTCTTCCCATTCAGTAGTTTCTTTGAACCTCTCACTTTGTTGTTCTAGAAAATTTCTTTCAATAATGGAGGCCATGTCACCAGTGCAAAGATATTCATCATCCTTGAAAGAATTTTGCAGCATGATTTCATGTTCAAGATTAGTTCAGGTTTTAAGAATAGTGAAAGCAAGATGATTATAAATTTCTTCACAAGATTATTGCACGTTATCACTTTGTTAAAAAAAATTATCTTCAATACAAATTAGCCAAACAAAATCCTTGCTATTATCCTCCATGATGGAGGTATTGTCCTTATGAGTGAGAATAATGATGTCCAAAATAACTCCCTTAGTTTAAAAATATATATATATATATATATATTCATTCTGACTCTGAGGTTCAAAACTCCAGGATACGCATGCACCCATGTAGTTTATTGGCACATTATTTGGCTACAGTTCTTGCATGTGACCTTCATTCTCCATTCATCTATCTTCTTTCATTTTCCCTTTGTGTGCAACCCTTCTGTGAGCCCACCTTTTTTCCCACAATTCACACACCCTACACGTGAATCCCTTGACTTGTCTTCCAATTCAGCTAAGTCCCCTCCATGCTTTCTTCACGTGCCCTTTTCCTTTCTTTCCACCACACACTTCTCATTTGAATTTCACACTCTATTTTCATACTTGGATCGTTTTCAGGTATGCATCACCTTCCCACTTCCATGTGCACCATTTCCACATGCCTATCTTATGTGTTCTCACACCTCTCACATGTGTATGCACCAAGTGCACTTTCCAACGCCAATTCATTGTTCCACGTCGCAACCATTCATACTGAATGTGCAACTCACAACCTATCAGAACATGTTAGTTGTGTTCCAAATCCTCACCTATAATGAGCACCTGACATGTGGTAGAAATGATAAAATACCAAGACATTCATTCGATCCTATGAATCAATTAGAGTGCGCCACATGTCTTGTGTGTTCTTTTCACACTATAGAGCTCAAATCACCATAACTTCTACTATAGGGCTCAAATTTAGGTGCTTTTGGTGTTCTTGGAAATATTCTAACATGATCTACACCCTTGATCATTCAAAATCATATTTTGGTGGGATTTGGTAGGTGAGAAATAGGGAAAATCATCTCAGGCCATTAATGCACAACTTCAATCACCCCAACCACCTAGATTTGATCTGATTTTCCCTCTTTCCTGCTTCCATAAGAAAAAAAACATGGGGAGGTGCATCTGATGACATGAAAGGAAGATTTGTAGGAATTCAATGCTAATTATTATTGTTTATAAGTTTGAATCCAATTTTACCTCTTGTTCTCCTCCTCTTCTCTTCTTTTTCTTCTATAAATATTGAAAAATGCTCATTGTAAAAGGTTGGAGCCCTTTATTTTGGTAATGGGTTTTGTTTTTTCCATATTTAAGTTGCATGCCTTTATATTTATCTCTCTACATTTGGATATCAGCCTCATCCACCATTTTAATTGACTGTGCATTATTCAAAAGTAATAAAATATTATTTTATGGTTATTCTCTACCCTACTTCACATTTTATTGCATCTTCTTGCCTATCCTTTCCATTATTTTTTGTTGTGCATTTACTACATCCATTGTAGGCCCCTTTTCTGATTCTTCTCCATGAAAATGAGTGTGTAAGTGTGTTTTATACTATGATATGCATATTTTTCCTCTCTGTGCACATTTCCTTCACTTTTTCTTAAAATGAATAGTGTTCATCCCCCTCTTTCTGGTGTTATTGACTCCTTTATCTTAGGATTTCTTTCCATGCATCTCTTTCTCACCCTGGTCCCTTGGATACTTAGAGTAGTGATAGGAAGTTGCATTTCCCTTCATAGAAATAGTTTTAGTGTTATAAATAGGTAGATGAACCAGTCTTCTCTAGAGGTTTGTCTCAAGCACGCAAGGTCCCATAGCTTGGAGACAGTCTCATGTTCCTCAAAATCCAACTGTTAGTTTTCACAAGCACTGAGAGAGGGGGTGAATCATTAGAGATCAAAAATTTAAATAAATTCAAAACAAAATTATTTGATTATGAATAATAAATGTAACATGAATGTATAATCAAGAACATACAATATTAAGATAACTCATACCATAAAATTTTTAGTGGGAAACCTATTACGAGATAAAAACCCACTTTAGAACCAAGGGTTTATTAGGAACACCAATTCTAAAGCTTACAATAATCTTGGTTTTTTAGCACCCACTCAACCTATGAAGTACCTACTTCAGAATCTCCAAGGACCCACTTGAAGAAAGATAAAAACCCACTTAGCTAGTTTAGCAAGCTACAACATGCAAGGAGCACTAACCCTCTATGATCTAAGCACCCACTTAGAAAAATTTTACAAAAAAATTGATCATATAGGTCCTATATTGCTTATACAA
Source organism: Taxus chinensis (assembly GCA_019776745.2). Classification (NCBI taxonomy): domain Eukaryota; kingdom Viridiplantae; phylum Streptophyta; class Pinopsida; order Cupressales; family Taxaceae; genus Taxus; species Taxus chinensis. Next base: position 366,931,343 of record CM034153.1, on the reverse strand, counting down.
TGGATTATGATCAATTTTCTATTATTCTCATTACTCACTCTTCAAATTCAAATATCCAAAACTCTATGCACCTCTCTCTCTCTCAGTTCTGTTGGTACCCAAATTTTTTCTCCTTTTCAGTCTGAGCAGTATCAGAGATATGGCATGAAGCTTGAAGTCAAATATATCATGATGTGTGTCATTTTTTAGATGGGGATGTGATCTAACTGGCACTCAGATTTGTGGAGAGATGGATAGCAATTTGAAAGGATTTGATCTGAGCCTCACTATTTTAGGTTGTGCCTTTTCAACCAAGGTAAGAGAACCTCTATTGTAACCCCCAAATGGTGAAGGGTATGAAGATATCCCTCAATTTATGCAAATAGTATAAAAAGGCCTTAGGAAAATATGATCAACACTCCAAATTTGACTTTCACAAGTTGTCACTCCCAAATCATGGAGATATTTTCAATGTAAGGCAAGGGTTACTAAAGACATTGTATAATCCTGATCTTCCTTGTGCATTTTTGTAGATGGGTTAGATCCTTTTGTTGACACACAATGCAATGCAGGGTTAGTATGGGTAGGATTATTTTGTTTGAATGAATTTTTTGTGGGGTGTTGACAAGACAAACTAGGATATATCAGATATTTGACAACCTCTACAATACTTGAACAACTATAAGATAAAATACTTCAAATAATCAGGATATTCTTTCAACTAGAAGAGGCATAAATGGAAGCCCAGGTTGTACTCTTCACACAATATTTGAGAATTCACCACAAAATCTTGAAGTAAAGAGCTCAATTAAACACAAAAAATCCTTGATCAAACCACACCTAAGGTACCCCCAAAGTCTTACTAGCAATCTCTACAGTCAAGGAAGGTAATGTGATTTTGAATTTGTTTATCTCTTTATCAGATGAAGGCTCTTCTGAACATGAGATTGCAAATTCCATTAAACTATCAACAAGAAATGGAGATTTTGTTTGATTTCTAAAGACTTTCAATGCAAGATTGCAACAAGAACAATGAAAACTATTTGCAGGAATTTACAAAATGATAACAAACATCATATTGCCCAGGAAAACATAGATTAACTCAAGATCTTGTTAGAATCATTAGCATGGGAGAGTTTCATGAACAATCTTAGAGATTTGTAATGGGTATACACTTGTAACCAACTCACATACATGAAGATCCAACAAAGAAGAAATTATTCTGGTTCTTTGGTGGGTTTTTTAAAAAATGAGCTTTCTCTTAGAATTTGCTCATGATTTTCAACTTCTCCCCCCCCCCCACTTTACAATTTCTCCAAAATGCATTATATACCTTATGCCACATTAGAGCCTTCTTTCCCAAGCAAAGAATATGCCATGGGATCAGGTTTGTTACAAAAACCTCATGATTTGATGAAAATGACATCAAACAGAAAAACATTCACAATTTGCTAGGTGTGCCCAAAAAGATTAAATCGTTACAAATATCTAGATCATTATCCATCTTGAAGGCACATTTTTCATCATTGAGGAATGAAAACACCTTTTTCTCATCATTTTCAACGTTTTACCTTTTCAAATCACCTCTGCAACTTTTGATTTTGTCATTTCACATTTTTGGACAGATTAGGGAAAAATTTATTTCAAAATCACCTCAAATCAAAGAATTAAGCCACGAAAGTGATGCCAATGATCATGGAAGGCCAATACGACACAAAATCACTATAAATTTGATGAATTTTGATGCAAAAATCATGATTCTAAGCTTCCTGGAGCTCCCATGGTGGTCAAAACAAATGGATACACAGCAACCATTGATCTTATCCATCTTTTAATCCTGGCCCTCCACGTGGAAGATGCAGACTTAGAAATAAGCTTGAGTTACCTTTTTAATTTTTTGGATAAGGCTGGATACGTGGAAAAAAATGATTGGAAACAAATTCAGGCTCATTTTTTGACTTTTTAACCTTTTGGAAAAAATGGAAAAATTTGACATTTTCCCCCACCCCTCTGCCTTTGAATTTTGGAGCTAACATGTGGCACATGGTGGGTCCCATTGGGATCACACTTCAATTTTGTGCATTTTGACCTTTTTTGGAAAATTAGAAAATTTTCACTTTTTTCCCCGCGGGCCACACCTTTGATTTCTCCCTCGCCATGTGTCTCCTTGTGATTCATTGCGGGCCAGCGCTCCAAATTTTTATTTTAAGCCTTATTTGTAAAAGGGAAAAATTCTCTCCTACCTTCGCTGGCCTGCTGATCTACCTTGTCCGCCATGTGTCGCTCATTAATTTTCTTGCAGGCATGCGGCTTAAATTTTTACCTTAACTCCTTTTGTGAAAAAGGGGAAAAAATCCCCATTTCCCTCTGCAGCCCACACTTCTCTCTGACCCTTTATGGACATGTTTCCTCCTATGATTTGTCATGGGGCCACGATCTAAAATTTCAAAAAACCTTAATGACCTCCGAAGGCCCACATTCCCGCACAAACCAAAAACTTCTTCCTTTTTTTCCCTCTTGGACACGAGTCTCCCTTAGATTGGAGTGAAGCCATTTTTCATTTTTTACCTTTTAGGCAACAAAGGAAAAAATTCATAAAATTTTCCTTCAGCCCCTTCTTCCATTTTGAAACTTTTAGGACACGTGTCCTCTTCTGGTTGGCTGCGGGGATTTGGGAAAAATTTTGACTTAGGAGATTTTACAAAATAAAGCCAAAATTTTCAAAGGAGATCCGACTCCCTGCCTCTCCTCGGCCAATAAGAACATGCCACGTAGGAAAATTTGAAAAAGGTGGAACCATGGAGCCAAATTTTCCACTTTTCCAAAAAAAATAAAAAATGACAAGTTAGAAACATTTCCCGCCACACCTTGGCCAATGAAAATCTGCCATGTTGTCAATACCTTCTAAGGATGAATTTGATGGGAAAATGACGCTCGTATGACCATCAAAACGCAAAAAATTCAAAGGATGCCCTAGAATTCAATTTTTTCACCAAGGATGGTAGATTTTTTTATTTTAAATCAACTGAACCCTATTTTTTACAACATTCCTGATCTAGGATTTGGATTTTCAAATACAAACAAGTATGATTTGATCAAGTTTGACTTTTCCATGATCTGGCAAAGGGAAAAATGACATAGCCAACAAAATTGGAAAAACTAGGGCACAAAAAAGGGCAAACTTGGATTATTCTTTCAAATTAGGGGAAAACAAGAAGTTTATGAGCACTTTTAAAGCATTCAGCTGAAGGGGAAGAATTTCAGACCACCAAATCAAAGGATAAAACATTTTTTGAGTAGATACAGATTTGAAAATTTAGGGTAACATAGTGTAAGCTCAAAAATGGCATGAACAAGTTATTCAAAAAATCATCTAATCTGATTTTTTGTTTCTAAAAATCTTATTCAATCAAAATATCTTCATTTAAAAAACACTATCTGATCCCTCTCTTTGTAACCTCTTGGTTTATTTTTCAACAACAACAATCATGCCTCAATTTTTTTTCTTAAATAGAAAATCATATCTTCTTCTTCTTGGCTCATAATTTTTCTATTTTAACATCCTTCTAAAATTTCCTTCAGTTACCATAACTAACATTCAATTATTCCTTCAAATTTGGATTTTTCTATTCCATGAGATAGAGGATGAAACTACCATTCAAAAATCCAAAATTGCAAAAAATGGAGTTTTGAGTCAAAATTTATGGCCATTTACTCTCCTTTTTATTACAGGGATCTGAGGTGCCACTGTTTGCTTATGCTTTTCTTTGTGGGATTTCAGGACTACTCTTCTTTAGGGTTTTCAATCCCCAAGTACTTCACATTTGTGTGGCATTGTTTTCCCACATTAATTTCCCTTTTAGCCTTATCTTTATGGATTCTCAAAAATGCTTTACTTCGGGCTTATGAACCTCCATTACTTCGTAGTTGTGGCACATCAAATCTCTAGATTAATCCTTGAATTTTCCCTTTTCTATGGGTTTTTTGGAGTTTCTTTACTCGGATTTACACTTGGCCATTACTTCAAAGTTGTTCATCATCACATTCCTGCATAACTCCTTTTCTTTGCTTTAATTTTTGGGTTTATGTAGTTGTTTTACTTTGGGTTTTGGGGCCTCTATTACTCGCAATTCGTACGAATCAAAGACCTAAATTACTCCCAACTCCTTTATAGGTTTGTGGGATGAATTTACTCTGCTTGGGCTTTACTTCATCAATTCATATCTCCATAATACATTGGAAAACTCATATTACTCATTTTTCTCCAATTTTTCCTAAGTACTGGAATTTTTGCTTTCTCCAACAAAAATTTGTGAGCACTTAGAACATATGTAAATGAATTTCAGACCTATCAATCAACTAAGCCAATTGTACCAAAATTTTCAATATCTTTAGTGGATAACCCCTATCTCACTTACCAAGCTTGCAGTGTCCTTAATTAATCTTGAAACCATCTTGAATGATCAATGAACCAACCTGAGACCATTTCACACTGCTATAACACCTCATATACCTGATTCACATATGTTTGACCCTATCTGCATACCCCCTTGCGAGGATTCACCATACCCCTTGCTTACTTGAGAAGACTCTGACTGAGCTTCACTTCACCATTCTTACCTTTTGCCATCAATGGCATTTGACATCAAGGATAAAACTAATGACCATGGCTCAACACCTAGTTCATCCTAATATGGAATGGATAAAAAATTGATCTCCAATAGTTGTTGGCATGCCCTATGGGACAAGTATTGAAAGCTTATATTCCATCATTTATAGGTTTCAGTGTATGACCTAGTGATTTCCAGCCTTTAGAGGCTCCTTTCAACACATCTAGCGACTCCCAACTCTCAAATCTATGGTTTCAGTAGCCCTCGTGCCTTTTTAATGAGAAGGATACATACCAGAAATAACATAGCAGATAAAGAGTCCTTTGAGTATCTTCATCTTTCTCCATGATTCTCTATGAAGAAGATGTATAAAAATAACCCTGCATGCATAACCATCTCTAGTGCGCTATGCACTTTCCACTCCTCTTGGAAGACCTTATGCATGCCTCATCATGAAAACACCAATACCATAGAAATTTTCCATTCATTAATTTTACTGGTGATAGTCCTCTCGCCCTCAATGTGTAATTTGACATGCTAGCAGCCACGCTCAAGAGTATTCCATACTTCACTAGTGAGAATCAAGTCACTCCTACTGAGCACATCCATGATGTCGTAAATGTATGCTCTATTTATCTAGTTACACATGATGATGTAGAGGTTAGGCTACTAGCATCTTCACTCAAAGGTAAAGCACTCCAATAGTATAAGATATTGATACCTACATCCATTACTGGTTGGGATAACCTTGGTACAAATCTTTGCAACTAATTTGAGAATAATTCATATCACCCCTCTTTTGTAGAGTAACTTACAACAATGAAGAGAGAACCTAATAAGCAAATGATTGATTTTGATATCATATTTCAAAAATTTGGGACAAGATTCCTCAAGTGGTAAGAACTACAACCCAACATGTTTTCTTATATTATATAAAGGCTTTGAATAGTGACATTTTAGTCATGATTCAGTTTGTGGGGGGTAGAACCTTACCATATACCTATAACATCACTATTAGGGTGGAAAATAGTCTTATTCGGGTAGGGAAATTAGCTCCTAGGCCATCCATGCCCTTATACCTAGAAATGCCTCAAGCACCCCAACCTTATATTGCTCCTAGTCTTGAGCCGAGTTCTCAACCCAATACCTCCACATTCTATTCTCCCATGCATAAAAAGAAGGATGAAGAAATGAAAGCCTAGATTAGAAAATTGTCAAATAAATTCATATCCTTAGAAAAATAACAGGCCCAAGCCTTCAGGAATAATTCTAATCAAGTATTTAATCAAAACCATCATCCCTTTAGAAATCAATATCCAAATAAAATATATGGGAAGAACCTGAAAAATGAAAAATGGCATGCTAATGCGCATCTACCACTTCAGACTATTTCCCTTGCGTAATCTCTTTCAGTGCCCAGTTAAAGCCAAACACTTTTCCCAGTTCAGAAAAATCTGGTCTAAGAGATAGAATGGTGCTTTCCTTGTAACATGCCTCATATCCCATATAATTACGCTATTGTCTTTCACACACAAGCCTACATGGTTCAAAATTATGCCTACATGCACCCCTTCTATGCACCCACCTTCTTTCCCACAGTTCATGCACCCTACATGTGCATCCCCTGACTTTCCTTTCAATTTGAATAAGTCCCCTCCATGCTTTCTCTGCGTGCCCTTTTCCTTTCTTTACACCACATGCTTCTCATTTGAATGTCGCACTCCATTTGCATACTTAGATCCTTTTTAGGTATGCATCATCATCCCACTTCCATGTGCACCCTTTCCACATTCATGTTTTCTACATTCTCACGCCTCTCACATGTGTATGCGCCAAGTGCAATTTCCCACGCTAAGTCATTGTGCCATGTTACAACCATTCATATTGAGTGTGTAACATGTAACCTATCATAACATGCTAGTTGTGTGCTAAATCCTCACATCTAATGAGTGCCTGATATGTGGTAGAAATGATAAAGTACTAAGAAAGTCATCCGATCCTATGGATCAATTAGAGTGTGCCACATGTCTTATGTGTTCTTTTCACACTGTAGACTTCAAATCACCATAAATTCTGCTACAGAGATTTGATTTAGGTTCTTTTGGTGTTTTTAGAAATATTCTAATGTGATCTACACTCTAGATCATTCAAAATCAGATTTTGGTGGGATTTGGTAGGTGAGAAATAAGGAAAATCATCTCAGGCCATTAATGCACAACTTCAATCAGCCCAACTACCCAAATTTGATCTAATTTTCCCTATTTTCTTCTTCCATAAGAAAAAAAACATGGGGAGGTGCATCTGATGTCATTCCAAGAAGATTTTTAGGCATTCAATTATAATTATTGTTGGTTATAATTTTGAATCTAAGTTTCCCTCTCTTTCTCCTCTTCTTTTCTCCTCTTTCTTCTATAAATATTGTAAAATTTTCATTGTAAAAGGTTGGACCCCTTTAGTTTACTAAGGGGTTTTTTTTTTTACATTTTTAAGTTGTAGGACTTTAGATTTATCTCTCTACATTTGGATGTCAGCCTCATCCACCATTGTAATCGGATGTTCATTATTTGGAAGTAATAAAATCTTATTTTGTGTCTATTATCTACCCTAGTTCTCATTTGATTGCTTCTTCTTGCCTCTCTTTTACAATTTTTGTTTATTGTGCATTTTGTACATCCCTTGCAGGCCCCTTTTCTAGTTATGCTCTATGAAAGTGTTTTCTATGCGCATTTTCCTCCACTTTTTCTTAAAGGTAATTGTGTTCATTCCCCTTTTTCTAGTGTTATTTCCTCCTTTAGCTTAGGTTTTCTTTTCAAGAATATCTTTCTCACCATGGTCCCTTGGATACTTAGAGTAGTGATAGGAATATGCATTTCCATTCATAGGAATAGTTTTATTGTTAGAAATAGGTAGAGGAACTGACCTTCTCTAGAGGTCTATCTCAAACATACAGGGTCCCACAACTTGGAGATAGTACCATGTTGCCTTAAAATCCCAGTTTATCCTAATCTGGGATGGGTGTAATTTTGAGCTCCAAAAAAAATTCAGAGGATATTTTTTATTTCCCTCCATCTTTGGTTTCTCATGGATGCACTTTACTTCACACTGTTAGAAAGGTGAAATATTATCTTCACGTTCATATTCATGTGCAAAGGCTTAAAAAATAATATTTAGCTCATTCATTTTCTCTGTCTCATCACCAAACATTGGTGCATGGAGAGGATAAACATAGATTGACTCATACTTGTATTAAATTTCCATGTCTCAGGTCAGGATCTCAAGACTGAGTTGAGGGTCTTCGGTTTCTTCTAAAGTATTCAAAATGTCTTGCAGTGATTTCCCTTCCAAATCTTCCATTTACTTATTTTAACCTTCATTAGAAGAGTCTTTACATTGGGCATCAAGGAGATGATTTAAAATTTTATCCACACATGGCCAAGATTCATTTGAAATGTCATCATTCTCCTTTTCTACATTTATTTTCATCGAAGGCCCACCTTCTTGCAAGACTTGACATATTTGGTTTTTGATCATTCTCAGACAAGGAGAAGAGATTCATGCTACAAAGGATGGGCACACTTTTGAGATCAATATACAATTCATCATCCTCATAATAATAAGGAGAGAACCATGTTGAAGTAGAAATATGAGAAGAATCTTCAACTCCATCTTGATAATTCCTTATAGAATCGTCTTGTTCATAAGAAAAAAGAAAGAATCCTTACATACTGTAATGATCAACTTTACACTTATTAGCCGAGGATGGTGGAATCATCTCCTTGGATAGGTCATGCTCAATTTTATCATCCTCCTTGGTTTCAAGAAATAAATTGGACTCTTTCATTTCTTCGCCCATGATTGTATTGAGAAAATAATTTGATTCTTAAATTATCTCCATTTTATCATTCAATATTTTTACATCAATTAAGGAATCAAAATGGGAAAGGATATTATCCATGATTACCTCAAATTCATCATCTTTATTTTGAGATTAAGGATAGATTTCTCATACTTCTTCATTGTTGATGGATTCCATGAAAAACACTGGGTCATCTGTCATACAAAAATAAGCTTCCCCTTTTGAATCCATTATTTCTCTAGTGGGTTGTGCCTCAAGCCAGGATGAGTTGATGAATGGAGGTTCAATTATCATGTCTTCTTCATCATCCTCCAAGGTGCTGATTTGATTCTCATCAAAAGGTTCAAGGATATGAAATTCATCAGAGGTACACAAGAATATTATATGAATGAACAACTCATAGTGTGGGAAATCATTAGGATCTTCTTGAGTTTCTTATTCCTCAACATTATGAAGTGCTTCTATATTTTCATACCTTCTTTACAAGGCTAATGCATAATTCCAAACTTCATGGTAGGATTTAGGATCATAATTTATTTCTTCTACACTCAGAAGACTTTTCACATACTATCTTCTCAAAACATCCATTTCCTCATCTCTGTATGTAATAAAATAATCTAGAGGAAGGGATATGAAAGAAAATGATATGATATTCTTGGTCAGCTACGTGAAGTTAAAAATATTACCTTCAGTAGATTCTTCACCATCATTCCCTTCATACAACATTTCAGATCTCTTATGAATCTTCCTCATCCATTTCTTGGATTTTCAATCATCATTAGGTGTGATTCCCATGTTTTTAGTTTAGCAGTAGTCTTCTTGAATTAGAGCCACTAGGACTTCATGACAAGGTCCCCAAAAATATCAATCTTCTCTATTCTTGACTATCTTTTCATGGCTACTATAGATATAATACAGACCTTCTTTCCCTTGGTTGCAGAATATTTGAAGCAAGGGAATTATTCGTTGTTGCATAATTATTGAATTTATAAGAGATGTTGCAGAATGATGGCTAATCAAAGATTTGCATATCAGGTTCTTTTTATTCATCATCATCTTTATAGTTGTTGTCAGTCATTGGTTCTAGACACCAATCTAAAAACCTAATCATTGTGATGCAGGTAATGAATGTGACACAGATTCATTCTTTGATCTATTCACCTTCAAAATTTTGATTTTTCTTTGAAATCTATTTTTTTAATAATATATGCTTTATATATTTTTTAGAGACATATGTGGGTGCATGTGGGATGTTATTGTTGTGAGGAGAGAAATTAGGAAATGGGATGTTATTGTTGTGAGTAGGAAATAGAAAAGTTCACACCCAATATCTAGAATACATAATTCAATTAGAGGAAACCAACAATGAAGCATCTACCGAGACTAACAAAATAGAGACATGCATATCTTTAGATTCATCAACCAATGATACAAATTTCTTTCTTGATCAATATGTTTAAAAATTGTATAAAAGAGAGAAAATAGAAGAATACATGAGAAAGGGAAATGGAATAAATGTAGATTTTGTTTCTTGTTTTGATGATAAAAATTGCAACATCTAAACCACAATCCACAATTTCTACTAAGAACTAAATTTTCAAGATCTCTTCAAATGGAGAAGCCATCCCAATTTATAGAATTGTGAATTGACCTTTCATTTACCACCCACATGAATCTTCATGCTCTCATTCAACTTGTGACTTTACATCTTCCTAGGAAATGAGAAATAAGTTTGTGAGGCAAGTGAGAAAGATAAAGAGTGAGGAGGAATTTCAAATAATGATGCACGATAAATAGATGGATGGAAGGTTCCACTCGAGGAAGTAGATGAATGAAAAAACCCGCTAATGACAAGTACGTCTAGCCCCTTTCATATTAAATATGGATCGAATGGGACCTTTAAGGCTCCCGTCTCATAGGAAAAACATCTGAAATATGGGAATGGGAAAAGTGCAGAATAATTTTTCAACCTAAGAAGGATGATTTAGGTATGTATCTTGAGATACCAGATTGCATTGTGGACTGCCCTATTAGAAAAATAGAGAATGCGTTGATTGGAAAGTTAGTGGGTGGAAGACCAAATATTGACTCAATAAGGGCTTGGGTGATCCAGATGTGGAAACTGAGAGGGGATATGGAAATTTTATCCCTACCAAATGTATTTTTCTTGTTCAACTTCAACCATCCAAAATATCCTCAAAGGGTTTTAAATGATTGCCTCTGGTTCCTTGGAAGAATGGTACTATTCCTAAGGAAATGGACCCCCATGTTTAATTTGGAGAAGGAATATATCAATCAATTTCCTATTTGGGTGCATTTTATAGGATTATCCATGGAGTTGTTGGATACATGTGTCTTTAAATAGATCGCTGCAACCTTGGGCACCTTTGTTGTTGTTGACAATATCACCCTCTCCAAAACAAGGTAGGTATGTGCTAGATTTTGGATTTACTCTCTTATTAGTACATCCTTACCTCAAACTACAATGATGAAATCTAAGGTGGGTAAGTGGGTTCAAAAAATTGAATTTAAAAACTTCCCTCATAAGTGTGAAACATTCCAGGGATGGGGACATGTCAAACAACATTGCAAAATGAAAGTTTATATGACATACAAGGAAGTACCCAAATCAGGAAAAAAGAATGATAGGGACAAATATATTAAAACTACATAACTGAACTCCAAGATTGTCAAGACTCTTTTCCCAAATAAAGAGGTTATCGTTAATGAAAATATAATATTTAAGGATCGTCCCTTTTATCAACAATAAGGAAGATGTAATTAGATCTAACAACTCTCCCCAATAGATGATGAGGTATTTATAGAAGTGACGTATAGGGAAAACCAAATAAAGGCATTTTCATAACCACACTTTCAATCAACCAAGACTCACATTTAGATTGAAATATTGTTAGCATCAAAAAAATTGGAACTAGTGTTGCAGAAATTAGTGATGAAGGAAAACAAGCTACGCATTCTGAAAAGGAGATAAAGGGATGGAAGTTTCTTAGAAGAATATTTGGGCCCATTTTCTAACATCTTTGATAAATTTATGGGTTCTATGAAGGATGGAGATGATTTAGGGGATGAGATAGAAGATGATAATATTATGGATATGATACAAAATGTGAAATCTCCAACTAAGGAGACCCAACACTCTAATGCTAAAAAAGTGACACTTGAAGGAGTGGAAGCATGGAAATAAAAAGAAAAACCACCAAAATTTGGCATGAACACACCAAAAACATTAGGGGAAACATATACATGCATAAATTTAGACACTCCAAAGGATAATAAAATTGGATCAGGTAGGCCAACCAAACAAATGACAAGAAAAAAGAATAGTAAAAAATACATAGATGATGGAACTCGGTCTAAAATCAATTTGAGGAGTTTTAGAACAAATACCGAAATCTCCAAATTAATATCATATCATGTAATGTGAGGGTATTAAACAAACCCACCAAATTTAGGATCATACAGGATATGAGATTAAAAAACAAGACTAATATCATTGCTCTCCAAGAAACAAAGATGAGCGAGGAGCAATTTTTGACGACTAATTTTTTTTGCAGTAAGGCTGATTTAGTGGTTGTTAGTTCTAGATGTGTTGTTGTTGGAATAGCTATCATGTGGGATCCTAAACAATTCAAAGGTATAAATATTTTGAGGAAGGATAATCATGTTTCCATCCTCTTCAAAGATAATAGAACTAATGTTTTTGGGTGATGTCTAACATCTACGCTCCCAACCATAAAGAAGACATTAAAATTTTATGGAATGAGTTATCTAAATTCCATAATATTATTTCATAAAATGAGTGGATTGTTATGGTAGATTTAAATACACCTCTTATTCTTGGAGAAAAAGGTGGTAATTTAGAACTAACTGAAAGCATAGAGGCTCTACAAGATTTCATAACAACAAATAGCCTTATGGACATAAAACTAAAAGGGGGAAAATATACTTGGTCTAATCGTAGGAATGGTGACCAACTTATCCAAATAAAATTAGATAGGGCTTTAAATTCTTAGGGATGGCTTAATCAATAAGTTTTTCTATTATCCCTTCCTCGTATAGGGTATGACCACACCCCATATTATTCAAAGTGAAAGAAAAGGAATAGAAAATAATTATGTTTAGATTTGAAAAAAAGTGGATCCAACATGAGAATATAAAATATTTGGTTAATGAATGGTGGAGCATAAACATTCAAGGTACAACGATGTTTATAGTTTCTAAGAAGCTAACCCATGTGAAAAAAAATTTGAATGGATGGAACAAAACATGTTTTAGAAATATTTTTGAAACCAAGAGCTCCTTGGAGAAAAATTTATCTTCCCTTCAAACGTCTATGGAAGAAAAAAGTGTTGAAAATATTGAGGAAAGTCAAAAGAAATAAAAGTTACTTTTATCTGACTACCACAATATTTTGAATAAGTAAGAAAAAATTTGGAAGCAGAAATCTAGAGTCCAATGACTTCAAGAAGGGGATAAGAACATTAATTTCTTTCATATTTCTACTTTAAAGAGAAGGTGCTCCAACATGATATCCAACATTAAAGGGGAGGGAGATGTTACTTTAACTAATTCAAAAGAAACTAAAAATGTGTCTGTCTCTTTCTATAGAAAATTGTTATCACCCCAACATAATCCTAGTCCTAAAAAAGAAAGTTACTTTTTGGAGTACATCTCGAAGCTTTTGTCGGAAAAAGATACTAGTATGCTAGTCGAGGTTCTGACCATTGAATAAATTGAATATATGTTGAAGATGATGATCTTGGATAAAGCCCTAGGTATACATGGTTTCCTGACTATATTCTTCCAATTTTTTTCAAAACTTTTAAAATATATGGGTGTTTGGCCATCCAACAATTCTTTAGAAACAATAAGATGATAAAGGATATGAATTACACCTTCCTATCTCTTACTCCAAAGAATCTAAATGTGGAAGATTTTAAAAAATTTAGACCTAAAAGTATTTGCAATTGCATTTATAAGATGTGCTCAAAGATCCTGGATATGAGAATTCAACTTCTTCTCCCTTATCTAATCTCTGATGATCAAGGTGGATTTGTGATTAGGAGGAAAATTCAGGATAACATCGTGACGATAAAGGATATTCTTCATAAGATTAAGCACAATAAGAAATAAATGATGATTATAAATCGTGATATGGAGAAAGCTTATGATAGAGTCCCTTGGAAATTTCTGCATAAAGTTCTAGAAAGATTTCATTTTAACTTGGAGTTCAGAATCATAATGCAAAGTTGCATATCCACTTCTAGATTCTCAGTCCTTGTTAATGGCACACCATGCGGGTTTTTAAAAAACACTAGAGGTTTGAGGCAAGGTTACCCTATATCTCCTTTTCTATTTATCATAAAGGGAGAATCTCTAAGCCAATATCTTAATCATGAAAATTTAGAAAGAATAATTATAGGGATAAATCCAGTGGATAACAATGAACATGTGGTACATCAACATTTTGTGGATAAAACCATTCTTGTCAGTGAAGCCACAGTCCTAAAAGATAGATATTTTAAAATCATATTGTTGGACTATGAAGAGGTTTCAGACCAATTAATCAATTTTAGAAAGAGTTTAGTGTTCTTTGTTAACACTACGGAAAAGAGAAGCCAAAAGATATTGAAAATTTTGGGCTACGAAACAAAAGCATTACCTACAAGGTATTTAGGTATGATTATAGGGATTGAGAGGCCCAAGAAATCTGACTGGAACTTATTGATTGAAAAATTCATCAAACATTAGAAGGATGGAAAGAATCTCTCCTTTCTCAAGCAGGTAAGGTTATTCTTCTAAAATTCTCTATCCAAAATATTCTAGTTTACACCATGTAAGTTTTTAGAATTTTAGTTCTTGTTGTAAATAATCTAGAAATTATACCAAAAAAATTTCTTTGGAGCAGAACGGAGAATAAATATAGAATCCCTCTCATAGAATGGGACAAGATTTGTTTTCCAAAAATAATGGGGGTATTGGAATAAATAATTGGGAGAGAATGAACAAATCCGTGCTATCCAAGATGGATTTGAGTGTGGAAAAAGAGGAGAGTTTTTGGAATTCTATAATAAAAAACAAATATTGGAGATGTCAAAATGCTACTAATTGGTGCTTTAGTACACCTAATTTTAAGGGATCCATTTTCTAGAAATCTATAAATTGGGCTAAAGACATAATATCTAAAGGATGTAAATGGAAAATTGGTAATGGGAGAACTCTCAAGTTCTAGGAATATAAATGGCTACTGGACAAACCACTGAAAGAAACCTTTCCTAACTTACAATACGCTGTTATTGAAAAGTATGGCTCTAAAGTGATGGATTTTTTCAACATGGAAGACCCTTACAAAATCTGGAAAGTCCTTCAAATATAAGTATAAATAAAAATTGAATTGCACTCCCTTAATAACCTGTTGTGTGGTATGGTTGTGGTTATAAATCAGGAACAAGACAACATTTATTGATCAAAGGAAGATAATAGAGCCTTTTTGGTCAAGAGTGCCTACAATATTCATTTTGAAGATGAACCAAATGATGAAATTTTCAACTAGAATAATGTTTGGGTTAAATAATTATTACCTAAAGTCACCATTTTTTGGTGGTTGGTCCTACATGATAAAATACTAATGGTGACTAATCTCAAAAAAATGAATTTTCTAGATATAGAGGATGGAGGATGGAGCAAGTGTTTTCAAAATCAGGAATGAGTGAGAAAAGGTAAGTGAGCCAGTTGTAGGGATTCACAGGGAGAATATATAGGATGGTAGGAAGGATGCACAATTTACAATGGAAAGGGACAAGGTGTAGCCGGATACATGACCCCCAATCACGTGGGTACGGTTAGTGGACGACAATGTATCCAAACATGTATCTACCATCAATATTAACCATGTTTGCAATGAAAATGGTATTTTCTTAGAAATATCGGGACAAGTAGAAAACCAGGTGAAGTATTGAATGTGCAATACTATTTTATCCAAGATACCAGGTAGCAGGACAAATATTAAGGAGTTTAGGAAATGGGATAACAAGAAGTGGATGCCCAAAGGTTTGATGGAAATAATAGAGTATGTTAATTCTTTCTTTGTGATTAATCTATCTTTGGAAGAGGAATTATTACGGATCATTTCTAGAGGACCATGGTTTATGGGTTGTTCTATGGTTTTGGTACAAAAATGGCAGTCTGGCTTCAATCCCTTGGAAAATGTGATTAAATAATACCCTATTTGGGCTAGAATGCTATGTTTACCATTGGAATATTGGGATTTGGACATTTTTGTTGAGGATTTCCAAAGTCATTGGGGTTCTGGTCATCATAGATCTTGTTACTTGTCTAAAACTAGACTTCTATTTACATTGTTCTGTGTTAATGTGGCCCCTAAAAGATCTTTACCTAGAAGCATTGAGCTCAAGAAACCCTGGGGAGTTCATACCTAGAAGATTAAGTATGATTTTACACCATTTATGTGTTTTTCTTATTTCAAGGCAAGTCACAATATTAAATCTTGTCCTAAAGCTAAAGAGGAGGCTTCCCAGAAATCACATATCAATGAGAACAAATGAACCAATAAGGAAGATCTGAAAGGTAAGGGAGATATGCAACCAAATGGAAGTGGACCTTCGAAGGTCAATCCTTCATGGAAACCAATAAGAAAACCATTGGAGATTAAAGATTAGATTCCAGAATGCCTAGAACAGCCTCTAGAAGAAGAAATAGGTGAAGCATGTTAGGAGGAGGTCAAAAATATGACAGTGAACCAAGACCCAAAAAAATATGAAGATGTGGTGGTTTTCAAAGATTTTCAGGAGGATAGTATTAAAGGATTCATAGTTTCGGATACTATGGATGCAATTTTTTTCCAAAGACTACTGGAATAATTATTGGTAAGTAATATGGTTAATATCTGAGATATTAATTTGGAAGACATTCCAATAGTTGAAGAGGATCTCCAATGTGCTCTTGAGACTTATAGGAGTGACCTAAATGAAACATCAGTTAAAGTCATAGTAGATAAAGAAGTGGAAAAATAAATTCCCATTGAGGTATGTCCTAATGTCCATGCCCTTGAGGTGGCTAGCATACCGTCTCCAAAATGGAAGCAACACTGAGAACTAGATCAAAGGAAAATGTTGGAGCCAATAAAACATCTCTAGGAAGATTTTCTGAAAAGGAAAAAAGGGAGGGATCCACAAAGAAGGATATTATGGAGGGTGTCAAAAACCATTGTTGGTAGGTCAAAAATATTCTCATTCTAAATGATTTGTTTATTTTTTAATATAAGGGGCCTAAACCAGCCTTGTAAACATATGATTTTGTTTGACTTAAAAAGTAAGGAAAAACCGGATGCCATTATGCTACAGAGACCAAGATGAATAAGGAAAAGATGAAAGACTTTCAGGATTTCTTTTAGAAAGAAGCTGGATTTCACTATCAATCCTTTGTATGGGCATCTGGGGTTTTTTTGAACATGTGGAATAAGAAAATTTTGGAAGGATTCCCCCTCATTAATAGCCAACACCACTTAGCCATTTATTTCAATGAAGTTAGCTCCATAACATAGTTTATTCTCTCTAATATTTATGCTCCTTATACTACAATGGGTAGAAGGATGCTCTGGGAGGAGATGAATATCTTTAGAAGGATGTTTAGTGATTTAAACTAGATCATAAGATGTGATTTTAATACTCCTCTCATTCCCTTAGAAAATAAAGGAGGATTTAATGTGTTTAGTAAGAGTATGGAGGACATTGTGAATTTCTTGGGGTGGAATGGTTTGATGGAACTGAACCTCAATGGTTCAAAATTCACTTAGAAAAATAGGAGAGAAGGGGAAATTTTATTCAAATTAGACTAGAAAATTTAATTGTGAATTTCCATTAGATTCAGGAGCAACAATACACTCTCTTATCCCTAGCTCGCATTGGATCGGACCACAATTCTCTTATTCTTAAATTAAGTATTAGGAAGAAGCCCATAGGAAGACCTTTTAGGTTTGAAAAAATGTGGACCAATCATCCAGAGATTGAAAGGAAGATAGAATAATGGTGGAGCTTGAAATTCAAAGGTAATATCATGTTTAAGGTGGCTACCAAACTTTAAAATATTAAGGTAAATCTTAAAATCTGGAACAAGGAAGATTTTGAAAATATTTTTCTCCAAAAAAGGATAATCTCTTAAGATCTCCAAGCTATGAAAGAATGTATAGAACAAGGATGATGGAGCATGGAGGAAAAAATAAAGGAAAATGGTCTAATTTCTGAATACCACAATATTATTCCCAGAGAAGAGATATATTGGAAGTAAAAATCTAGAATTAATTGGCTTAAAGAAAGTGGTTGTAACACCAAATTTTTCCATATCTCTACCACCATTAAAGCTAACAAGGGAAGAATCCAAGAAATAAATAAAGATAATGGTGAAATGGCTATGGAGGATAAGGATATCTCTGCCACCACTATTTCCTTCTTTAGGAACTTGTTTGCTGAAGGATAACTTTCAGATGAGATTTCTAGAGCTGAAATTATCAATATTTTTTATTCAATTATTAGCCAAGATGATAATAGTGAAATCATAGTCATTCCTTTTGAGGAAGAAATAAAATCTATTTTAGATGTTATGGAAGATGAAAAAAGTCCAGAGGAGGATGGATTCCCTACTTTCTTTTTTCATATGTATTGGGATATTGTTAAGAAAGAAGTGGTTATAGTTGTCCAAGATTTTTTTCCAATCTGGAAGCCTACTTACACAAATCAACCACACCTTTATTTCTCTCATACCTAAAAATCCAGGAGCTAAAGATCTTGGGGAATTCATAACCATTAGTTTATATAATACTATGTATAAGATAATATCCAAAATTCTAGATTTCAAATTAAGGGAGACACTAAGTAACTTTATTTCCCCAAATCAAGAAGCCTTTGTGCCAAGTAAATAAATTCTTGATAGCATAATCACTATTCATGAGATGATACACTCTATGGAACTCTCAACAAGGGAGGCTATGATTGTAAAGCTAGACATGTAAAAATCCTACAAAAAGATATCTTGGGATTTCTTTACTCCATTTTAATCTGACTGGGTTACCATCCCCACTTCATCAAAATGATCCAAGATTTTCTATTATAATTAATGTAAATCCCAATGGTTTCTTCAAATAGGAAAGGGTTTTGAGGCAAGGATATCCCCTATCACCTTTCCTATATATTATAGTTGCTGAAACCTTGAGTAGGGTATGTGTCAGGGCCCAAAGTGAGGGTGTAATGGAGGGTATTAAAGTGGTACATGGAGTGGAGAATTAAGGTCTTATGTAGTTTGTGGATGATACGGTTATTCTTAGTCAAACAGATGTTTAGGAGGCCCGTGCCTTTAAAATAATAAAAATATGAAGAAGTTACCTAGTAGAGGACTAGCTTCAGAAAGAGTTCATGTTTCTTCATTAATGTGGGGGAGGAGTAGGAGAACAGACTAGCCAACATTCCAGAGTGCAACATCAAGGTCCTCCTAGATACATACCTTGGAATTCCACTTTGTGGGAAAAATTTAGAGGAATGAGGTTGGAATAAATTAATATAAATATTTCATAAACAACTTCCCTCTTGGAAAGGTTCATTGCTTTCATAGACTAGAAAAACTCAGCTCCTTGAAATCCGTCTATAGGGTATTGTTGTGTTCATTATGTCCATCTTTACCTTACTAGTTAGAGTCAAGAAAGCTATTGAAGGCATACAAAAAAGGTTTTTACAGATTGGATCAGAGGAAAAGAATAGAATTCCTTTAGTTTCTTAGGATAAGGTCACTCATCCTAAGGATAGGGGTGCTCTTAGATTAAAAAATATACAACGCATGAATCAATCACTAATAACTATGTTTGGCTGAATATTGCAAAAAGAGGAGGGAACCTGGGTCAAAATCCAGAAATCAAAATATTTGCGGCCCTTTGGCAGAACTTTGTCTCTCTTTTCTAATTTGGAGCTTCCTAGAGGTTCTATTTTCTGGAACAATCTATGCCAAACTAGAAAGTTGTTGATAAAATGGAGAAAATTTAATCTTGATGATGACACTAAAATAATTTTTTGGGAGGATCCATGGGTTAAGGATAAATCCGTGAAAACTGAAGAGCCATGGAGTGAGATTTGGAATGAAGAGAGAAATCAGATCCCCCTCCTTCCTCCCCCTACTACCTTGGGGATTTACAACCCTTTCAAGACCTTAATAAGAGCCTTAAAAACTATCATATACCCCATTATAGAGCTCATGATGAACTGATTTGGAGAACCATGGATACAGGGGAATATGGAATTAAGTCTAGCTATCTCTTAAATTTTAAGCACATTCAACCCAATACTCTCTAGAGAAAGGTCTGAAATAAGAATCTTATTCCCAAATCTATATATTCTTCTGGGAAGTTTTTAAAGGAAAGATCCTAACTGCGGATAGGCTAAGAAAAAGGGGAATGGTCATCACTAATAGATGTGGTCTTTGTAAATGTAATTAAGATTCAATTCATCATCTCTTCCTAGAATGATCTTTTTCCTTTCAAGTATTCTCTGTTGTCCTTAGTCTCTTTAAGTTACACATGGTCCTTCCTGGGGATGTGGTCATTCCTCCTAATCAATGCAGCTTCAATTTTCAGCATGCTTTGGTTAAGGAAATATGGAAACTTTCCCTCCCTCACACATTATGGGGTCTCTTGATTGAACACAATAATCAGATTTTTAGGAACAAATTTTCTAGTCTGGAGAAGGTTATTGAAAAGGTGAGACAGTATCTCAAAGAAAATGCCCATGTTTTAAAGCTTAAAAAGTCTAAAAAAATGTCTGGATTGAGAAAAAAAAAATCTTAGTAACATGGAAATAATTCCTATCAGTCCTGTGAAGGAGAGGGTCACCCGCAGTGTTAAATGGTCAAAGTCTCTTGACGGTTGCTTCAAACTCAATTTTTATGGCTTGGCCAAATGGAAGGATAGCATTTCTGGAGGAGAAGATATGATTCATGATCACCTGGAAATATGTATCAGAGCATATAAGGGTCCCATCAGTAATCATACCAATAATTATGTAGAATCCAAGGCTATGCTATGGGGAATCATGATGTGTAAAGATCTGAGTTTTAAATCTATCATTACAGAAAGTGACTCTGTCTTTGTAATTAATTCTCTAAAGGATAAAAGTAAGTGTGGGTGGAAACTCATCAACATTATCAAGGAAGCTCATGGTATTTTAGAATCATTTGATAAAGTGGTCATCCAACATACTTACAGAATAGGTAATAAACCTGTGGATGCACTTGATAATCAAGACAATGACATGCAAGATCTAATGACATGGCCAGGGATACATATTCCTTGGGAAAGTATTATAAAATTGATTAATGATGAAATGTCTTAGGAGGATGTGTAATTATAGTGACAAAGAATCTCATGATTGGGATTTTGAAAAGACCCTTTTGTTTTTTAAAAAGGTTACGATTTATTTGATTTGGCATTTATTAATTTTTTTTATATTGGTGACTTCATTTTGCTGGTGTTTGAAGAAAGTAAATTTGAGAAAAATATTGGAGGTGACAGGGTTCAAAATGAGCATGTTTCCTTCCTTCACCTGAAAAATGACTTTGTCTTGTGGAAACTATCACACAAAGGGGGCTTCACCAGGTATATTGGGTGCATTAAAGGTAATGAACCTGCATTTTCTATTTATTTTGGAAATGCTTGGATTTATGGGCACTTTAATTTTATAGGGTCTCTAAGGATTCCATAGTTGAGATAACAAGACTTAAAATGGATGGTCTCAAAATATATAAAGATAGAACTCACAAAAACATGAGATTGCCACCTTTTTTAGGCCAAAAAAACATATTGTTTCTTATGATGATGGTATAGCCGGTAATTTCCTTCCTGATTGTTGGGTTGATGTTTGTCTTTTGCTCATGAACTACCTAACTTTCGAAGGAAAATTTTAGAATATTTTATCTCATCATCTCTCCATTCTAAACTTCTTCCATAGAAACCAAGCCATGAGTTTAGATTTATTCCTCTACAAGTCCTTATTTTCCACCATTGATGACTTAAAAAATAAGAAAATTTATGTCCCTCTTCATCAAGGCTTGATTCTTCTATTAGTTCAAAGGAGAAACCCCACTATCCCTATGCATCTAGTGCACAATAGTGACCCCGAGTCTGACCACTAAACCCTGACTTCGAACCTCAAACATATGAAGAAAAGGAAAGGGAAAGACACTTTTGAGGGGATCACTGACATTCTGTGCAACCTAAAATGGGCGTAAAGAATGTGGGTGATAGTTCTAGTAATAGGGAAAAATATTTTGTGGATTGCGAGGCTATGCTGATGCATGCTAAGTTGACTTCTGATACCAATCTCATTGTTAATAAGAACTTGATGCAGGAGCTAAAGGAGTACAACCATTAAATTGAGGTCTGGAACAAGAAAATTTGGGGTATTCAAGCGTAATTTTTCATGTAGGAATAGATGATCTCTATCCTTCAGGATCAAATGTCCAAGGTGGACAGTAAGCCTAATATGAAGCTTATGCCTATTAGTTCTAACAGTGAATATTTTGGGACTGATGAGGGTTTTGATATAAAGGATGTGAATACCTAGATTGAGGATAAGTGATAAGAAATCCTAAAATATCTCGCGAGTGTGAACACCTAGACTTTGGAAAAGGAAGATAAAAGATCTAAGCAGGTGATTATTTAAGTTGTAGGTAGGAAGGATGGTGGGACAAGTAACAGATCCCACAAAAGGCTATGGAAAAATAATGGTTGGCCTTTGGCTGCCCTTTCCTTTATTTTGTTGGTTTCTATTTTTAGGTTTTTTTCAAAAAATGTGATGTTTAATATGTAGACTTTGAGAATTCTAGATTTGTTCTATGGCGGTTTGTTGTCAAGTATTTTTGACTTAGCCTCCTTTTCTTTTTGTTGGTTTTTCCCTAAAACTAACTTCTTTATGTATGGGTTTTTTTTGCTCCTCTTAAAACCAATTTTTTTTTATCTTATCCACAAAAAAAAAAATGGATATGGTTAATAGATGTGTGTTATGTGAAGAGGAAATGGAAAACTCTACTCATCTTTTACTCCAATTCCCCTTCCTGGAAAAGGTCAGAAACTCCTTATTATCCATCTCTTGAGATTAACTGGATCTTTCCTTCTTTAAATTTGATATGGATCCAATGTTATTGCCCCTTCCGGAGCCTAGGCCTAAAGCACTTGTGGAACCTTACGCTTATGCACCTATGTTTAGAAATATGGAAGGAGATAAAAATGAGAATTTTTAAGGGAAAGAAAGAATCAGAAAAAATATTTGTTGCTAGATGTTGTAACACCATAAATGAAAACTTCTCCATTATCCAAAATAATAAGTAAACAATCATATAGTTGGAAAGTAAAATTTATAGAAATTGGGGAATCACGAATTTCTAAAATAACCCTCCTAAACCCAACCTAAGGCTAGATGGATGGAAAAAACCTAGTGATGAATGGATTAAGCTGAATTTTGACAGAGCATCAAAAGGAAACCAAAAAAAAGTAGGAATTATAGGGGATTTCAGAGATAATAATAGCACCTTTATATTAGGGTACTATTGCAATCTTGGGATCCAAATTAATCTCATGACAAAGGCAACTGCAGCTTCCTAGGGGATTAACATAGCTAGTCAAAAGGGTTTTAGAAAAATTGAAATCGAAGGAAATTATTTGAACATCAGTATTCTTTAAACTGGAACGTCATCCATATCAGTACAAGACCTTATTGAAAGTATAAGGGTAATGGAATTTTTTTAAGGTATCACCTTCAAACATATATATAGAGAAGATAACAGCTTGGCGGAATACTTTTCTAACAAAGGAGTTCATAGTGATGGTATGAGATTGGTTAATTGTTATGATGACCTGGAACCTCCGATGAAGGCCCAAATTGATAAGGAAAATTATGAAGGAAAAATGGATACTAATTGAATTAAGGAACAAGGATGGTAAGATATCTAGAGGTAATCATAACATGAGTGGAAAGAATCATGGGAATCAATGTAAATATTACGTTGTTACTTACAATAATGCCAGAGATGGTCTTGTGATATATCTCATGCCAAATTACAGCGTGTCATACACATCTTTGGGTAAGTTCATTTATAATGTGGAAAGGAGAAAGGCTTTAAGTATTGTCACACGGATTGTTGAGCCCTATATTTAGAAAGATTGTAATTTCTCGGGTGTTCCCAACATTCATAGAATGAAAATGGGTGGGGACATTGTGTGAATAGAACCAAATGATATTAAAGGAATCAAACCAAAGGTGTGGGAAATCTTTGAAAATAAGGGTTTGGTACCATTCTTTAGACATTTTGAAGGACATAATGAAGAGCCTAGTAAGTATTTCAGTATGGCCTGGAAGTATTTGATGTTAGCATGATATACTAATAGGTGTTGTCATTGATCAAAACCACATTAATTAAAAAGTGAATGTCGTAGGATGATTTCATGATGTTGTTTGTAGAGCTAACATGATGGTTCAGATGTGTATCAGCTGGTTCAGTGGGATTCAGTGAGGTGTGCTTGCTTTAGCAAGACTATACAAGTGCCTACAAGGTATATCTTGGCAATGTGAGAGTCTTGGATGCTTAGGAAGATTTTTTTCATGTTTTCTAACATTATTTGAGGGTTATTGAGCACTCACAGTCATGGAATAGTGCACGAATAGTTGGTTTGATTGGTTACATATACTCATTGAGAGCAGGTATAATAGCTTGGAGGTGTGACAGAGTATATTGGAGCCATTTGAGCTCATGAAAGAATGAAATTAGGTGAATCATGGTAAAATAGGTATGTTTTATTCATTTACAGAGGTTTCATGTTCAGTTATTGCACTATTTCAGTTGATACTAGCTTCTACAGTGAAGATCTAACATGAAAACATAGGTAAGTATTAGTGACTGGAGAGATTGGGATATGGAATTCATATACTTATGATTTGATATGTTAGAGGGATGAGTGATTATTCTCTCAGAAAATTTGTAGGTTCTAGTGTTGATTATTTTGTTAGATATGACTATTTTGGTAAGACAATGTCAAAATCCAGTGCAATTCTAGCTCGATGTGCAACTTCATATGCTCATTGTGAATTGTGTACTTTGCATGGGAAATTTTGGATTTCAAGTATTATTATAATGTGATTTTTTAAGGTTTCATAAAAATAATTAGGTCATTTTATTGTCATTTTTTATGAACGAATGGTAAGAACGTAAGAAGGTCTAAAACCCTGGTTAAACCTTAGCTAGGAACAACTGGCAGAAAGTGAAATGTTGTGACCAATTTTTGATTGATTAATAAAAAGTGATTATTTAATGTTTTATAGGACTCCTTATGATTTCCAAATATGTATGGTTTAGGTCATAGTGTTATGTGGGCCCCACCTAAAAATAGACGTTTCTGGAGAAGAAGGTTTTAGGACAAGATAGTCTAAAGGAGTAGTATGAAAAATTGATATTTCATAATTTATGGGAGTTTTTTATTTATTTTCATAGTTTTTTAAAGATATCTTAATGCAGGTTCATGATGTTTTGAGGTCTAGAATAGGTTAACTAGTCAAAGGGTATTTTTGGGGCCTCAAATAGCAGAGTATAGTAAAATAGCTATAACTTAAGCTACAAATGGATTCCTAAGATGATTAAAGTTGTTTTCGAAAGATGATTCATATATATTTATATTAATATAAGGATTTAATCATGATGATGTTATTTTATAGGGTTTCTAAGGATTTATTTGAGCAAGAATATTTTTGGCAGTTCAAGAAAATATGTGTTCTAGTGCAAGTTTGATAATACTTGAAGCATGAGATGGATTAGGTGATGATTTTTATCAAGTTTAATTTGAATAAGGATTAATTGGGCATCAAATTAATCTATTTTTATATCTTTAATTTATGTATAAATTATTTTATGAGCTAACCTTTGGAAACAACATTTTTGGCAGGTTAATTTGGTGAAGGAAAATGTTTTTTGTGGCTTGAAGTTAAGGATGTATCATGACCTATAAATTATGTATAAGTGTTATACATGTTATTTTAGTGGTCACATGGAATTTTTTGGGTCATTATAAGGTTTTTTTTGGCATTATGAAGTTTCCAGTGTGCTGAAGGGTGAAGGAAACAATTGTTCTGAGAATTGTAAAGGGAATTATGCCCAATAAATGAAATAACTTGATTGGTTGATATTAATTACGAACATGTATGAATTTTTTGTGTTGTATTAAAAATATTTAAATGGTTTTATTTCATTAAAAATTATACATTTAATGTAAGGGAATTGTTAAGAATGTGCCCATGGGGTATCAAGCCATTTTTGGCACATGTAATGAAGTTTTTGGGTAGGCTGACCTAATTGGAACACTTGTAGATGTTGTAATTATTATTTTTGAATAATATATAGATGTATGGGTTTAAAGTATCATGAAGTACTGGCCTCATTTGGGTTAGAAAGAATAAGTGCATATAAAAGTGATGTTTTGGCTTATTTTGTGAGCCAATCTTACATGGGGTGTAAATCGGCCTAGAGAGGAGTTGATTACAGGTATGAAGGAATGTGTTGAAGGAAGATAAAGTGTGTTTCAGATTGAGGAAGGCATGGCAGCATAAGACCAATATATTAGAAGCAATACAAGTGAATAAAGAAGGAGAAAGATCAAGTTTGATTCCCTAGGGTATGAGCTAGGGTTTGTGAGCTAAATTAGTGATCTCCATTAGTTGTGACATCTGAATTTTTAGAGATAAAACATAGTCAAGTGGATGAGTTTTTTCTTAGTAATCCTTAGGGGGTTGTATCATCCTTGTGGAGTGGGTGCTTCACTAAATTAGGGGTTGGTGCTCCTTGTAGGGTTAGTTCTCTATTAAACTTGGGGTTGGTACTCCTTGTGGGGATGGTGCCTCACTAAATCAGTGGTTGGTGCTCCTTGTGAAGTTGGTGCTTCACTAGACATATTTTATTTGTGTAATATAATCATAGTTTCAGTGGGTTATCTTCCTCGTGAGGGTTTCCCACTTACATATGGTGTTCTTGTGTTGAGTACTTTACTTTCTTGCTCTTGTGGATGATTTTGCATATATTAATAAGATCACATGATCATGGATATTGTATAAGAAATTAAATGGATGCATGTATGGTTGTTATATTAAAGAAAAATTAATATAGGACTAATTCACCCCCCCTCTCAGTCCCTTGTGCTTTTAACAATTGGTATCAGAGCTGGTCCTTTTTGCATAAGTTTAACAACTTGAAGGAGATCCTAGAAGTAGAAATGGGTAAGTATGCAGATATTTGGAAAAGGAAATATGAGATTGTAGAGTCTTTGGTTTTTTTATTGCAAGATAAAATGGATGAAATGGAGAAAGATCATGATCTAGCTACCAATTATTTGAAATATCAAGTGGAAAGTTTGTCTAATGCCCTAAAAGAGAAAGACGATGCTTGTTCTAGGTATGAAGACAAGGTGAAATACCTTGAATCATATTTGAAGGATGTAACTAGTGAGTTGAAAATGCATGAAATATTTGAGAAGATATTTAAGGCTCTTAATGACATGGTCGAGAGTTAAAGAGTCACAAATGACAAATCAGGCCTAGGGTTTAAAGGAAAGAATGATGATGAAGCTAGTCCAAGTACTAAAGCAACTAATAAGGTGACAAAAGAGCATATCCAAGAAGGTATAAATTAGTTAGATAACCTAATGCTATGAGGTATGGCTCTTTTTTCAATGGATATTGTTTCATTTGTCATGATTTTGGTCAAAGATCTAGAGATTACAAAAATAGGGCTCCAAGGAATAAAGTAGGTGTCTTCAATGGTGAATGTTACTAGTGTTGTGAGTATGGACATAAATATAAGGATTGTAATTAGAATCTAAGAGTGTTTTAACCTGGGAGGAACAAGAATGTTGTTTTTTTCAAGCGCCATAAACAAGGTCATATTGCTAGATTTTGTGCTTAAAGTGGGACTCCAAGTAGTACTAGCAGATTTCAAGCATCAAATGGAAATGTCTACAAGAGGAAATTCAATCCTATGTATGAGTCTAACACTGTTATATCTGATCCAAAGGACAAAAAAGAGGTTTCTCAAGTGAAGGAGGTCAAGAGGGGTGATTCTCGGCCCATCATACAGAGTTTGAAAGTTGTCAAGGAGGATGCTAGAGATACCAAGATAGGAAACAAGGGTTTTAAGACTATGACAACTCAAACAAGTATGTTTTCTCAAGTTCAAGAAGATAACATGTGTTTGAATGGCTTCCAGGATACTGTGTAAGATAAGTTGAAGAAATTTGACTTATGGGATGTCAAAAGATTTGTAAGGTATGGAAAGTGACTCTTTCCCTATTTTCATGAGTTCTTATTCTTGTAGGTGTCTAAGTTCTATATCACAGAGTTTAAAGTGTTCTTTTTCATCAAATTATGTCTCAATTCTGTATTAAAGTATAAAAGTCTGAATCTGTCAAAAATCCAAGTGCTAAGATCAATATCATCATGACATCCTTGAGTCCATCATAAATCTTTTTCATCATCAGTATAAGGTAAAAGGTCTAATGTCAAGAAAAATGATCATACTCCTAGGTGAAATTAGTACATTCACGAGGTCTCTTTGATGTTTGAATTTCATAGTTGGCAAGTCAAGGTTCTATTGCTCTATAGAGTGTCTACTATCACTTTTTCACTGTTATGAAAATGATTTCCATGATTCATGTCTATATTTAGAAGTGATGAAGTGTTTTATGAGTCTGTCAAATTTCAAATGTTCTTGGTTATCTCATTGAGGTCAATTATGGTTTGTTCATGATAGTATTGTTGTCACCGTGAAGTATGGTTGACTGTGGGTGTAAGTAATGGTATCCTCATAGAAAAATGTCTTATAGACCTAGGATCGTAACCCTATTATTGTAAGAAGCTCATATTATCTTGAAAAATCAAAATTCAAGTTTGTTATAGTCTATATCAAATTGTGCACCTTATTCTCTTTGTCTAAGATTTGTCAGACTGTTGTAAGGTTTCTAGTTATAGATATGAGTTTCAAAATTCTAAGGTTCTCTGTCTCAATTTTATCCTTTTAGTATGTATGGTGATTTGTGTTGAAACATAGTGTTAAGTTTTTTTGTCTCCTCTCAAATTTTGTATGTGATTTATGTCATGAGTAAGTCTATAAAGTGTATAAGTAAATTTGGACAAAATTTTCACCATCATGATCTATACATGATTCTAGTAGAAGTACTAGTAAAAATTCAGTCATTAGAAGCAAAGTAGTCATGTATGCCATGCCATATGAAGTCTAAGTACTTACTCATTTATTGAAAGTCCTTATTGATTTCCTTTGATATCAATTTGATCTAATAAAAATGGGTATTTTCCTTCATTTCACATCAATGTGTTGTGTCAAGTAAAATGTGTAGTATGTTTCTTCATCAAGGTGTCTTATTTATGGTCTGTAATTTATGTTTCATTTGTAAAATGTGTTGAGTGTCTCTAAGTTCTATGTGAAAGGTGTCCACTATTTTATGGCAATGACAAAGTAAAGTTGAATTTTTCAGTCCATCATGATTTGATTTGAATATTTAAAAATTCCTTAAGAATGATCTTGCATCATGAAATTTGTGATAAGATTGGTCTGAGTCTATGATCTAACTCTATCAATAAAGTGAGTGTCAAGGTGTCATGACACTACAATGTTATGAAAGAGTTAGTCTTCATGATCTATGACAAGAGAAACTATAATGATATTATGTGTTAAAAAAAATGAATGAGATTGAAGGACATGTGAACATAATATCATAAGAAAGTTGAAGATTGCTATTCCCAGCTAAAATAGTGTGACAAAATGTTACAAGGTATTATAGCCCTTTGAAATTTTCGTTGAGGGTTTGTAATTTGTAACCCTTGTGTCAGTACAAAATTTCATGTTTTTCAGTAAGTTACTAGTGGTCAAAAATGTGAAGGACCTACATATCCATGTTCTCAAAATGCCATAATTGTTTGGTAAAGTTTGGTTCAAAATCCCTTAAGTTGGAAGAGAATCTAAGTTTGTTATAGACCTATGAATATTAAATGAAGTCTAAGGAGTTAATCAAGAAAAATAGGGGTGAAAATATGATGACCTAAAATTTGGAAAAGAATCTTCAGGGGTTTGTTGAGGTTAAAGATACATTTTCATGAAAATGGACTAGTCTACTATACATTCATACAATTCAAATATTCTCTCTGAGCTGAAGAAATTCCATGATTGAAGACATTGATCATGTGCAAGTTTAGTAAGGTAAAGGATTAGAAAGGTTACTCTTAATCTCAGAGGAAAGCAGGTGTAATAGGTTATATCATTGATTGATCACCAAGTTTGATCACAGAAGCTACAAGGGTATTAAAAGTCTATAAACACATGCTACAGGTACAACTGATAACACTCAAGAACTGAGAGAACTTGAATTGACAAGAAAAGTAACCCTACATATATAGTGGCATAGTGTTAAAATTCCAAGGCTTGAAATACTTGATGTCATCAGAGTTTGGAAGTGTATGGCATAAATATCCTAGGAAGATGTTTGTCACAGCAGTTTAAGTAGATGATGTGCTAGACAATGTATCAAGGTACAGTGATAAAGTATTGGTTAAGACTATGAATGAATATTATAATCCACAAAGGGTTATCTAATAAAGTGACTTGAGATTGCTACTCATCTGATTAGTGAAGAAGTTGAAATGGTAAGGATATTGAAGGATTAACATAAAGGCTATTGTAAGGACATAAGAAAGTAAAATTGTGTCTCAGTATTCTATGTTAGTTTATCATAGATTGAAGAGTGCCTATAGATGAGTAGTATGACCTTCAAGATTGTAGTCATTACTCCATTAGTTGTAATAGACTATTATAGGTCTCATGGTGTGAAAAGGTAAAGGAAGAGTTGGTTGGCCTTTCAATGTTCTAAGATTTCCATCTACAAGACTACAAAATTAGAGATAGCAGAGTATGTCTTTGTCAGTGATATGTCTTAAGTTTTGAAGCTTATACTCATTATTGTATGAGGTTAATGAGAGGTAATGGAGGCTTGTCTAAATTCATTATTTCTTAGAAGTCTGAAATGGACCAGGAATGGATCTCAAAGACAGAGATATAACAGTGTTGATATGTTGTCATAGCAAGAAGAAATGTTGCTCTAGATGGATTGCTATAAGTTAGGACAATGTGTACAAGCTCCAAGTGATAAGGAGATATTTTAAAGGCTACAAAATGATGAAGTGATGCCTTAAATAGGGGAAGATTTGAATAGCTTGAAATTATACTGTCATAGGTTAAAGCATTTCCTGGTTCAGAGAATGTAGTGCTACAGTAGCTTGTTAAGGTGATCCTATAGATATACTTGTACTACTCAAGCTATAATATAGAGTGTTTTAGGGGGAGTAGTTGTATATATCCTTGAAGGTGAAACAGTGCTTATTCAAAGGTATGTTTGCTTCAAGTCACGTATATCTAGTCAAAAGTTTCTTTATCTCAGTTACTTATGACTATTAGAATTGAGAAAGATTCTTAGGATTGAGAAAAATTTTCTCAAAGTGATTCCATGCCAAGAACCCAAGGATTGTTGCTAAAATTTGTGTCTGAGAGCTATAAATAGGGGTCTAAATCGCATGGGGAGAATTTAAAGGAAGTTATTGCATGATTGATGTGTTTTATGGTATGTCAAAGTTGACCCTAAAAGCTCTAACAGGTTTTTTTAGGGATTTAAATTTGAAGAATGGTATGAAGAGAAAAATTATGCCTAGTAAAGCTAGTTTTAGGCCTAGAAATTATGGTTTGTGATCAAAGAAGATAGTTTTATAGCCTAATATGCTTTGTGTACACATTTTTGGCATGATGATGTGTATGCTTTAGATGTTTCTCTACTACAATTGATTCATGAAGACCAAAATAGGGGTATAGGTGAAAATGTGCCTATTTGCATACCTAGAAGGTGAAGGATGTTGTTTTATACCCTAAACAAGGTGAGCCTATGTTTTTTCATGTTTTTTTATGTTAAGATGTTTGTAGTGCTCTTTCTAGGGGGATATTGTTTTTTACATGCCTAAAATGAAGGCAAGAATATTTTTTTTGAGGAAATCAAGAAAATGGAGAAAATTGAGACCTTTGGTTGATGTTTCCAACCAAATCATGGAAATATGGTGTTGATGAAGGAAAAGGAGGTTAGTTATAGGTATGCCTTTGTTATTAAGGTGAAAGGGGGAGAAGTTCGTGGTGTTTCCATCAAGGAAAAAGGGGAAGATTATTTGCATGATGTCCTAGTAGGTGTTTTCATTAATACAAAACCACATTAATGACAAAGTGAATGTAATAGGATGATGTCATGATGTTTTTTGTAGAGCTAACATTATGGTACAAATGTGTATCAACTGCTATAGTGGAATTCAATGTGCCCTAGTAGGTGTTTTCATTGATGTAAAACCACATTAATGACAAATTGAATGTTGTAGGATGATTTCATGATGTTGTTTGTATAGAAAACATGATGGTTCACATATGTATCAGCTTCTACACTGGGATTCAGTGAGGTGTGCTTGCTCTGGCAAGCCTATACAGGTACCTAAGAGGGTGTAGTCTTGACATTGTGAGCTTCTTGGATGGCTTGGGAAGTATTTTAGAAATGTTGGATAGAATCAGTTTTGAGAGTGTCTTGATCACTCACACTAGTGGCATAGTGCTAGGTACAGGTGATTCTCCATGGTTACAGGTACTCATTAGGAGTAGGTATAACTTGCATAGAGGTATGAAAGAGAGGAATGGAGCCATTTGATGCTCATGAGAGGCTTACTATTAGGTGATATCATGGTCATATCAGCTATGTTTGGGCCATTTACAAAGGTTTCCTTTTTCATTTTTTGCATTATTTCAGTTGGTCCTAGTTAGCTTATGTAGTGAGGATCTAGCATGCATACATAGGTAAGTCTTAGTGAATTGGAGAGTATTGGGATATGGAATTGATATTATGGATGATTGGATATGTTATAGGTATGAGTGATGATTTTTCTTAGAAAACATTCAGGTCCCCATGATGTGAGGATGTTTGTCAAATATGAGTTGTTTGGTAATGAGACAAGGTGAAAATCAAGTGCAAAATTCCAGCTCAAAGTGCAAATTTAGATGCTCATTGTGAATCATGTGATTTGCATGGGAAATTTTAGATTTCAAGGGATGCTTATAAGGTGATTTTAGAAGGTTTCAAAAAAATAATGAGGTCATTTGATGATCACGGTTTTATAAACGAACATTAAGAAGGTAAGAGAGGTCAAAAACCCTAGTTAAACCCTAGCTAGGAGAAGTTTGCAAAAGGTGAATTGTATACTGACCTAGTTTTGATTGATTAAGGAAAGTGTGATTATTTTATGTTGTCAGATTAATTCATCAATATTTCCATAAATATGTCTATTTGAGGTCATGGTGATATGTGGGTCCTCACCTTAAAAATAGCAGTTTTTGAAGAAGAAGGTTTGAGGACAATATGGTCCAAAGGAGTAGTATGAAAAAATCATGTTGTATAATATATGGGATTTTTTCATAATTTACATGGAGATCGTTCAGGAAAAGTTAATGCAGGTTCATTGGTGTTTTGAGGTCCAAATAGGTTGACTGGTCAAAGGTCAGTTTTGGGGTCTCAAATAGCAGGGTCTCAGTGATTTGGCTCATAACATTGAGCCACATAGTGGAATTGATGAGGTGATTCAAGTTTTGTTAGAAATATAGATTCAGATAAATTTTCATTGATATAATGGATTTCCTCATGAAGATGTTCAGTTTGATATGGCTGTCTATGGATTTATTTCAGTAAGAAATATTTTTGGCAGTGCAGGACAAGATTTGTTTTAGTGGAAGTTTGATGTTGTTTGAAGCATGAAATGGATTGGTATGATGATTCCTATCATTGTTAGGGTGTAAATAGGTATGAATTGGGAATACCCAAGGAATCAATTTTTAGGTATTGAATGCATATGTAGAAATGATTTTATGAGCTAACCTTTAGAAACAAAGTTATTTGACAGGTTGATCTGGTGAAGGAAAAGGTTGTATGTGGTTTGAAGTGAAGGATGTCTAATGACCTATAACTTGACTAGAAGTGTTATAAAGGTTATGAAATTTATTTTTAGTTGTCACATGGAATGTTTTGGTTAATTAGAATCCATTTCATGGCATTATGAAGTTTTCATGGTGCTGAAGGGTGAAGGAAATAAGTGTTTTTAGATTTGTAAAGGGAACTGGGCCCAGTAAATGAAATAATTTGATTTGTTTATATTAATTGCAACCATGTATGAAATTTTTATGATTTATTACTCATATGTAAAGGGTTTTATGTCATGAAAAAGTATACATTTGATGTAAATTCATTTTTAAGAATGTGCCCATGAGGTTTTGAGCCATTTTTGGCACATGTAATGAGGTTTTTGGCTAGGCCAACCTAATTGGATCACTTATATATATATATATATATATATATATATATATATATATATATATATATATATATATATATATATATATATATAATTTTTATATTATAGAGATTTTTGGGTTGAAATTATCATGATTTATTGACATCCTTTGGGTTACAAAGAATAAATGCATATAAAAGTGATGTTTTGGCTCATTTTGTGAGCTAGTCTTGCATGGGGGTGTAAAATAGCCTAGAGTGGATTTGATTGCATGTATGAAGGAATTTTTTAAAGTCAGATAAAGTGTGTTTCATATTTTGGAAGGCATGGAAGCATGATAGAAATATATTAGAAGAAAGACTATTGAAGAAAGAAGGAGAAAGAACGTGTTTTATGCCCTAGGATATGAGCTAGGGTTTATGAGCTGAATTAGTGATCTCCATCAGTTGTGGAAAAATAATTTTCAGAGATAAAAAATATTCAAGTGGCTGAGTTGGTACTTGGTCATCCTTAGGTGTTGTATCCTCTTTGTGTAGCAGTTGCTTCACTAAATTAGGGGTTGGTGCTCCTTGTTGTTGGACCTTTGTCACTATCATTTGTGTTGTCATTGATGTTAAGAGGCATCAAGTGGCATTGATGGAAAAAAATATGGTATAGGTATTATAAAGGTGTGTCAAGGTCAACCATGTATTGAAAAGGTGTCAATGAGTCTATAAAAAGCTTCAGGAAATAGTTCAATAAAGATTTTACAAGAGAAATATGAAGGTTGTTTAGCAGTGTCAGCTCTCAGATGATTCAAAATGATTCTAATAGGTTTAATCAAGTTTTTGAGAAAGACATGGAAATGATGAGATAGAATCCAAATTTGTGAGGAATCCGCAGAGTTGTAGTGAAATCCACAGATGAAAATTTGAAGCCATGGATGTGAAATTAAAAGCCGCAGAAGTAAGGGAAACTAGAAGAAGTTACAGATACAGAGAAAAAGCCGTCGGGGACTAGAGATAGCTGTAGATAACTAGTAAAGCCATGAGAGATGAAGGAAATCCATAGATGGATAGAAAGAGTCACAGATGGAGAAGGAATGTCGTGGGTGAAGGAAAAGAGCCGTAGAAGACCAAAAATCAGCAGAAGACTAAAAAGGCCATGGGTAATGAAGAAAAGTCACGGAACACAACATATAGCTGCGATACAAAGGAGAAAGACATTGAAGCTAATAAAAGCCACAAAATGAAAAAAAATTAGACTAGACATAGCTCGAGAACAATTAAATTGATTTTCATATGGTCAATTCACTCAGGAGCAATTTGGTGTGAATCATGTGTTTTTAAGGTATATGGTGGTGTTTCAGTTATGTTCAATGGTCCCTAGATAATTGAGGGGTTTTGTTGAGGTATGGATGTAGTCTTGCTGATATTTTTCTTTTATTTTTCTATGGTGCAACAATTTCGTGGTGTGGAAGTTTTGTGGTGATTTTTTGCGACATTTTGTGGTTCTTTCTTTTTGCTGCGCTTTTTACTTTTATAAAAATAAATCATATAATAGATATATCTCTTATTCCAAAAGTTGGTTTTAAAGAAAAAAAATATGTTTTAAAGCACAAAGGAGTGTTAAAAATGGTGACTTGTAAAGGGACCTGTATACATGCTCAAAATACACTAAAATAGAAAAACAAAAATTTGGAGCGTGTCTATTTATTCAACTTTCATGATTATTATAGGCGTTGATAAAGGAGAGAAGGGGAGTATGAACTAGAGATTTTTTTAGACTTATTTTTTTATCATCATGAGCTACACCTAAATATGAACAATGGAGTTCCATATTTAATGAAGAATTATGCATGAAAATATGAGACAGTGCTAGAACTATTTTATAAGACTGTGAGAGTGATTTGAATACTAGTACATGAATCTTTTAGTTTGAATGTAACAGAAAAGTTATCATAATCTATTGTATTGATAAATATTGTTTTGTATAATCAATCAAATTGTAAAATTTATTTGAGTGGATGCTTAGATCTTAGGGGGATGGGTGCTCCTTACAATTAGTATCTTGCTAAATCAGCTGAGTGGGTGCTTAACTTACTTAAAATGGTTTCTTGGAGAATATGGAGTAGGTGCTTTAGTAGTTGGTGGGTGCTCAACAGAGCTAAGTTTTTGTAAATATAGTAATTGGTGTTCCTAATAAAACTTTGGTTTGAAAGTGGTTTTTTGTCCCTTCATGGGTTTCTGTAACATCCCAAATTTCTTGTAAGTTAAATTAACTACGGTTAAGTCTAAATAGGATTAGACAAGATCATCATTAGGTATAAAATTCATTTGACTCGTCAGCTTCTACTATGGGGCATGGCATTGCAGAACAAATAACCCCACAGGGCCACACCCACCTTGATGATCCTTCCTAAAACATGATTAGGCCTTAATCATAGCTTTACGAGAATATTCGAATTATTGTTATTTACGCACTTGGTGATTTTTTCATTTGTTTGAATATTTTATATGGAACATGGGAATTTGAATAATTATTACGATAACATATTGTTGGCAATATGTGGACTTATATTATGATGATTAATTTTACCATTAAAATTAGGTATCAATTAAAATAAAAATTAAAAAAAATGAATTATTAATTTGTGAAATTATATATTTAAATCCTAAAAGGATTTGGCATGTAAATCAAAAGTTAAAAGGTATAATAATAAAAATATTTTAATATTTAAAATCTGAGAGTTTTAAAAAGGGACACGCCTTCATCTGACACCAACTATGTGGCATCACAGCATACATTGAAGCATGAAGCAACACTTGGAAGCCCGAAAATTCTCCATTATAGTATAGTTTCTTCATTATGATTTCTTTTTTTTCTCCTTTATCTGTTTTCATTTTTCTCTTCTGGAATACCTGAGTTTTGGAGGAAAGAAGGATTCAACTTGATGGAGCGGAAAGAGTAAGAGGTTGTTGATTCTGGGTTTACTTCAGGCATGAATATCTTCACCTTTCTCTGTAGCATCATTTTTAAATAATAAGGAAATATACATTCTATTTTAAATGGAAATTAAATGAATTTGTGGACAGCTTCTGATTTAATTGCTTGGAAATGAAATCTAAAAAAGAAATTGATGGATTATGTATTCTCCTAAGTTTCCTTTGTGTGGTTTTAGTTAAATCTAGAAAAAAAATGTAGATGGGTGTTCCTAATCAATTTCTATTCTAGTTTATTTTCTATTTAAATTTGATTTCTGGAAACCCAAATTTATTTCTACATCTGGGTTTGATTACAGTCAACAATAAGTTATTTGTATGAGAAAAGTGATTTATAGGTAGTGTGAAAAATGTTTTACTAGGTATTTCATCATTTTACCTGATATATTTGCTTCTGGATTTCAATCATTTCTAAACAGAAAATAAATTAATGCTAGAATGAACTGATTTGGATATGTATAAGTTGATTTTCCTATAGGTATAGTTTTATTACCTGATTGAAAAAAAAAAAATTAGTGTTAACAGTCTATGTAAGATGACTTAGTTTTTCTCAAAGGATTTTGTTACTGGAAGTGTTAGAAACTTAGGGTTGTTATTCTATGCAAATAGACTTCAAACTTATCTTCCTGTGGTATGTGTTCAATTTGTTTTGTTGATTTGTCGGTTACCTGAAAGAACGTGTTTAAAAGATTCAATAGAGGTGTACGTCAATTTACACTGTTTATCTAGTTGGAAAGTATTCATATAAATATATCCATATATATATGTATGTATGTATGTATGTATGGTTCTGTATCCTATGTATGTATGTATGTAACCCATATGTATGTATGTATGTATGTATGTATGTATGTATGATTGTTTGGAATAAAGTTATTGTGTGTTTTCTAGAACTGCTCATTACCTAGAGGGAATATGTCTAATTGGTATTTGGAAATGATGATTTCAGACTGTTTTGTTAAGTTGTTTGTTGATTGGAAGGTAAGAAAAATAATTGGTTAATATGTACCATGTGAAGCATAAATTGCTTGTGGTTTATTCAGAATTCAGATGTTGTATGATTATGGTTTGATTATGTCTTAATTCTTGTGATTAGTGAATCATGATTTGCTGAATTAGAAATTGGTTGTTCTATTGGTGCACATTAATAGTTGTATCTCGATGTAGAACATGTAATAATACATTCTCCGTTGTATTACCATACATTTGTTGATAAAATAACTTGCATATCATTTCATATTATTAAAAAATTGCATCAGAAATTGGAGTTAATATTCATGCCATTTCGAGTTACACCGATTTGTGGCATCACAGCATGACAACATATCACTACTCCAGTCTTACAAAACAATTAGCCGTCACGTTCGGATGTGCAGAAAAACTTATGTCTTGTGAATTTTAATCATAACATGGATCTAAATGAGATACTTGGAATTCAAATTGATGAGGGATGATATCCCAGAAATTTTGACTAAATTTATTGGGATCTTGGACCCATTGTTAATATTTAAACCTCATTATGTGAGAGTTTCCATAATAATTATATATTTCACCTTAACGGCATATGTAATTTATGGATTTTAGTAAAGAGATGATTACCTTGTATATAATAATATCTCCATAATATCTGTGAATTTGGAATATTCCACGACTGTTCTGTTGTTCCATGACTGTTCCATGGTCGCTACCAAACGTACCTCTAACCATAATCACGTCCATGGCAGAGGCTCTACTCCTGAATGGGAAAACAATGCGGCTGTGGGTATGGGTTTCATGGGAGACACCAGGGCTAGGGTGGGCAGCGGATCTCCTTCCTCCTTAGGTGATGGTCAGGCCCGTAATTCACCTCCTGCACGTTTGGCTATAACGCGACCCTTTCACTCTGCAATTGGAGGTGGCATGGCCTTGGAGGCTCAATCAAGAGGACTCAGACCTATCTTGGATTAATCTCACTTTTACATCATCTGAGGATGGCGGCACAATCACCGGTCAGGCTCCCCTGGTGGAGATGGAGCACCTATACTGGGAGTTCACCATGCTCTTGATGGGACTGGCCAAGGCACATCTATTCACGGCCCCACTGTAACCTCATTCAAGGATGCATTAAGGGGTAAGTATTGCTCCTATGAAGCCAGCATGACAATACTCCATTGCATAACATTTGGGGAGGAGGTCATTACAATTGAAAAATACTATCAGGAACATGCTCTGATCTGCAAATTCGGAGGACTCTGTCCCAGCCTTCTTGACCTACACGCATGGATTTCCATAACATTGGACTCCTTTGCTCGTTGGGAGGTTAGACTTATATCCGTGTGCTAAAGGTATCTTCATTGTGACTTTCTCTTCAATTTCTGATAAAAACTCCATCGCTTCCAAGCTTTGGGTTTGCTAATCTAAGTACCTTATCATTAAACCTTGGTTCCCCTCTTTTAACCCACTCACTGAGTCTTTTTCATGCAAACATGTTTGGATCCGACTGCCCCATTTACCCCTCCAATTCTGGAGCCATGAATGTTTGAAATCTATTGGAAACACCTTGGGAACTACATTGTTATATAGATTCTCAAACTTCTGATTACACCCACACTACCTATGCTCGAATCTTGATGGAACTTGACATAGCTTAAAACCTCCCAAGCAACCATTGATCTTAAGGTGTAAAACAGAACTTGGGAATCACAACCTTTAGATTACGATTTGGTCTTCCATTTTGATGCAGAAGGTGTTGTCTGAAACATTAGGTTCATACCTCTAGTGCTTGTGGGTTGGCAAAGAGCCAGCATGAGAAACGCAGTTGGTGGAAAGATGCCCTCCCGGAACATTTGGTTTTTGATGTAAAAGAGGACCTTGATTCAAATTCAAATGCTAAGGTTGAATCTGGCTTTGTCCCTAAAATCCCTTTATCGGAAAATCCTATTGCCAACAGTAAGGAAATTACAACAAATTTATCTCATTTAGTTGTTGATAGCATGGAAAAATTATCTCATGAAAACAATGGTGTTGTTTCAGTTGGATAATTTTGCAACTTTGGAGGATTCATCTTATTTCTAACCCTTCATCGTGGAGGCAACATCATCAGGGTGGGTAACTGTCTGTAAAAAGAAAAAGGTTATTTTAAAGAATGCATCACTTCTCCGCCTCGATGATTATGTCTCTCTTTTGGTGTTCATTTGTTCTACATTGTCACCATGTCTGGCCAGCTGAACATTGTTTTTTTGGTTTTACCATGGTGTTGTAGTGCAGTTGCTGACTGGTTGTTGTTTTTCAGCTGTTTTTTCTGAATTGTTACTGGGTGTTAAACCCATTCTTAGTTCTAAGCTCCCTATTGTTTTCTGTTGTTGGGCTTTCATGATTCAATCTTGGTTTTTGACGCCTTCATGTACAAGGGTATGAGTCCCTTTCAAAAAACTGATTTTCCAATAATAAAAAATAATAATAATATCTCCATAAGAGCAAATGCTAAATATTAGAAGTGAGAAATATTACTTATCATAAATTCATATATTTATTTATTTGATATTTTTCAATGTATGAAGCCAATAATTGGGTAATTATTGTAACAATCAATTGTCTTTAATTTCTAAATTAAATAAGCTATTTAGTGGCACAGCTAAACGAAGGAATAATTAAATATACATGTTTTAATATAAATTTAATTCATCTTTTTGATAAACTTGGTATTAATATCATAAAATTGTAAATCTTGTTGTATAGAGAATGGAAGAGTATCATTGTAAAAGGTAATTTAAGGTTAAAATAACAAGCATCGGGAAAACAGAAACTAAGTGGGAAGATAAATTGATGAAAATATTCATTACACTTATCTCATGATCCTAGTTGGCCTTTGGCATTTGTCTCGATATAAATTCTTGCAATATAGGTTAAATTGGAAATAAAATAAATACAAACCATAAGATCTAGATAGATGTGAAAAGGATAGTTGTGTGGTGGCGGAAGACTTAAACTCATAAGACTAGTGAGTTGTCTTGAGTTTAGCTGTAACTTGAACGGCGAAAAACTTTGGCCAAAGTAATGCATTGATGGTTGTGCATTGTCTGATCACCTAGTCCTCTAATTAAATTAAAATTGTCAGTAACCTAATCATGGGAAGTTGAACACTGAACATGAGGTAGGCAATGGTCAGATACCGTAGTATGAATTTGGTAAACTAGCTTCGTGGTAGACCCAAGGACATTCACATAGTTTCCATGACCTTAAAAAAATGGGTTAAGCCAAAATGCTAATAAACATTGTCACTCGAAGAAGTGGTGAAGGGAGATCGTGGAGATCTGGATACAGCCTTCTCAGCCGCACATGACTTACATGGATGTTATCAGATAAGATCAAAAGAACAAATTTGATTTAAAAATTTTGATTAAATAAATCTGTATGAATGTAGCTGCGTAATCTATTTTTATTCATGTTTTTTAAAAAAATACCCATTTTTCCAGTTCTAATATTTTTGAGCGTTACATTTTGGTATCAAAGCCAGAGGCTCAGACACTTGCACATTAATGGAACACGCATTCTAATAAAAAGTATCCTCTTTTATAAAAACAAGAAACTTTGGCTAGGCCGGCAACAAGAGCTAATATGGCGAGTGACAGTGGGGTTAACATTGGTGACGTGCCGGATAATAAGGCTGCTAAGTTAGAAGAAATCCTTAACCAATTTTGAATGACACCCGAAACCAGAGTTGTTGCCTTCGAACAACAATGTCACGGTGATGCAGAGAATGAGGATCATAGGGGTGATGAGCAATATGATGATCAACCTCAGCACCTGAATGAAAGGACAAATAAGAAAGCAAGGTTGGCTGTTGAGTTAGCGAGGGACATTAAAATAATAACTCCACCTAAATTTGATGGTATAACTCTTGGAGATAGCGCTGAAAATTGGTTATTTGAAATGGAAAAGTATTTTGAGATTAGGGACTTTTCATAGGAGACAAAAGCAATATGGGGAGCCTACCAATTGTCCCGTGAAGCATCTTCCTAGTGGGGTAACCAGAAAATGGAATTAGGAATTGATTCTTGTATGATCACGTGGGAGAAGTTCAAGGCATATTTCTGTCAAATATGGCTACCTCAGCTATAATTTGACCAAAAGATGGCAGAATTCCAAAATCTGAATCAAAGAAGGTACTCAGTTATAGAATATTGGGAACGTTTCACTCGATTGCTTAAATATGTTCCTATATATCAAAAGGATGAGAAGTTTAGAGTGAGAAAATTTATAATGGGATTGAATCCTAGCATTGGTGGTAAAGTAGATGTTCATGACCTACTTTGATGGAAACAGTATTTGAAAAAGCTATTAAGCAAGAATAAAAGTTGCGAAGTATTTATGCCTCTAAAGAGGAAAATAGAAGGAAATATAGCAGTTTTCAAACACCAACCGCAAGTAAACCATAGCATGGAAAAAGGGAAACAACAAGTTCAGGTCTGTTAATAAAAGATGAATAGCAGTAGAACTGTTGTGAATAATAAAAATAATGGGCAACAAGGAACAAGTTTCAGCCAGAATAAGATTGAGAGAAAAGGACCTCTAGGTGGATGTTTTAAGTGCGGTGGCAATCATTTCGCTAACAACTGTCCGTAAAGAGGACAATGGAATAACCATTAGAAGGGATCTACTGCAATAAATAAAGAGGGGCAACAACATAAGATTTATGTTGCAGTCCATAATAAGCAAGCAGAAAAGCAAACGACTCCCATTGAAACCTTAGGTAAGCTTTTTGGAGAACCTATTTCTGTTTTATTTGATTCCAGTTCAACAAAATGTTTTGTTTCATCTAAAATAGTTGATAAACTCAAAATAAGAGTTGGGTACATGGAACACACTTGTACTGTACAGTATGGAAATAATGTTGTACATAGAGTGAAGTAGTGTTTTTTTGAGGCACCACTAGAATTACCTGAGTTCACAACAAGATCAAACTTGTATGTGGCACCTCTTAGATCCTATGATTTGTCATAGGTATTAATTGGTTAAGTCAACATAATGCAACCTTGGATTTCTTAGAAAAATGTGTAAGCTTTTGCGATGATCAGCAGAAAACAGCGAGTGTTCAGGGTGTTAAAAGAGAGTTTGTCACTATGCAAATTTCCGCCATGCAGCTGAAAAATGAAAAGCGAAAGGGCAATCCATCTATATGCTATAAAAATAAAAATTTGGGACAAGAAATTGAACCTGAAATTGAAGAATTTCCCATTCTAAGGGAATTTAGAGATGTGTTTCCAAATGAGTTACCCGGACTTCCACCTAAGCGTGAATTTGACTTCACAATAGAGGTCAAACCAGCAACGGAACCAATTTCCAAGGCACCGTATAGAATGAAAACAACCGAATTAGTTGAATTGAAAGCTCAATTACATGATTTTTTGTCCTTAGGTCTAATTAGACCAAGTATATCACTATGGGGTGCACCGGTTATCTTCGTGAAAAAGGATGGGACCCTCAGACTTTGTATTGATTACTGAATGCTCAACAAGGTAATAGTGAAGAATCGTTACCCCGCTGCCCCAAATTGATGATCTATTTGATCAAATGGGGGGTGCAAAAGTGTTTTCCAAGATAGATCTCATATCTAGTTATCATCAACTACGAATCAAGGATGAAGATATCCATAAAACCACTTTTAGAATAAGGTATGGGCATTACAAGTTTACAATTTTTCCCTTTGGACTAACAAATGCACCTACTGCTTTCATGAACTTTATGAACAATGTGTTTAGGGAATACTTAGACCAATTTTTACTTATCTTTCTCGATGATATATTAATATACTCCAGGAATGAGGAAGAACATGATGAACATTTAAGGATTGTGCTAGGAATTCTCAGAAAACATAAATTATATGGAAAATTATCTAAGTGTGCTTTCTATCAATACAAAGTACAATACTTAGGCCACATAATAAATAAAGAGGGAATCTCGATGGACCCTTCAAAGATCAGTGCCATCATGGAATGGCCAGCACCAAAGGATGTGCATGAAGTGAGAATTTTTATGGGTCTAGCAGGCTACTATCAGAAGTTCGTAAAGGAATTTTCTAAGTTAGAGGGACCTATCACTTCTTTGCAAAAGAAGGGTAAGAATTTTTTTTGGGACATCAAGTGTGAAGAAGCCTTTAAGGAGTTAAAAGGTAGACTCACAAGTATTCCGGTGTTGAAGATTCCAGATCCAAACGGGAATTTATTAGTGGTAACCAAGGCTTCAGGGGAAGGTTTGGGTGGAGTACTACTACAAGATGGGCATGTGGTAGCATTTGAAAGTAGGAAGTTGAGGGAACATGAATTAAATTATGCACCACATGATCTTGAGTTTGCTGCGATTATTCATGCACTATAGGTATGTAGGCACTATTTGCTTGGAAAACCTTTTGAACTCAAAACAGATCATCTTGGGCTTAAATACATATTTACACAACCGAATCTAAATGCAAGGCAGCGAAGATGGCTAGGTTTCTTAGAAAATTATGAATTTTATATAAATTACATTAAAGGAAAAGAGAATAGGGTGGTTGATACCTTAAGTCACAGAAAGTATATTGTTGTTATAATTACATTAAGAACTTAGTTCAAAGATGAAGTCTAAAATGA
The DNA here is from genome assembly GCA_019776745.2 of Taxus chinensis. Lineage (NCBI taxonomy): Eukaryota > Viridiplantae > Streptophyta > Pinopsida > Cupressales > Taxaceae > Taxus > Taxus chinensis. The sequence goes on along the minus strand of CM034153.1, from coordinate 366,886,829 downwards.
GTTAACAAATGACCCCTACTACAATCATGTTAAAACAACTTTAGAAAAATATCCGAAGGACAAAAGGTATGATGGTTTCAAGATGGAAACAGATGGGATTCTGCATTATAACAACAAAATATATGTACCCAAGGGTAAATAACTCAGAAGTAAAGTCATGAGAGAATTTCATGATGTTCCTTATTCAGGACATCCAGGAGTAACAAAAATTATGGCAGACATCAAAAAGTGATACTTCTGGAAAAAGATGAAAAGTGATGTGATTCTTTACGTCTCACAATGCCTAGAATGTTAGCAAGTAAAGGTTGAACATTCACATCCAATAGGATTATTATATCCTCACTATGTGCCAAAATATAAGTGACAAGTTATAAGTATGGATTTTGTAGAAGGTCTACCTATGTTCCAAAATAAACATGATGCTACACTTGTAGTTGTAGACAAGTTAACTAAAGTGGCACATTTTATAGCAAGTAATTTAAAGGATAATTCACCCATACTGAAAAAAAGGTTTGTGCAGGAATTTTTCTGATTACATGGAGTTCTAAAAATAATAATTTCAGACAGGGACTCAAGGATAAATTCCATATTTTGGCAAATATTGTATGCTACCTTAGGGAAAAAACCAAACATAAGTTCTAGCTACCATCCTGAAACTGATGGTCAAACTGGAAGAGTAAATCAAGTACTAGAAGATTTACTAAGAATGTATTGCATGGATCAACAATACAAATGGGAAGAGTATCTTCCCTTGGTTGAATTTGCCTATAATAACACCTACCATTCTTCCATTAAGATGGCTCCTTTTGAGGCCTTATATGGTCATAGGTGTAGAACACCAATAAGTTGGGATAATCCTAAAGATAGAGTATTAATTGGACCTGAAATGCTTTTCAGAAATGGAAAACAAGTTAAATTAATCCAAGAAAGATTGAAAGAGGCCGCAAATAGAGAGAAAAGTTATGCAGATTTTAAAAAAATTGACAGAAAATTTAATGTGGGAGATAAAGTTTTTCTTAGGGTCAAACCTAAAAAGAGTTCCATTTCATTTGGCAGATCAGCCAAACTATCTCCTAGGTTTGTAGGACCATTTGAAGTCCTAGAGGTCATTGGACCAGTAGCCTACAAGCTAGCACTGCCTCCCGCTCTATCCAGGATGCACAGTGTATTTCATGTATCCTTGCTTAAGAAATATGTACCTAATTTAACACATGTACTTAATTAGGATTCATTGTAGGTTCTTGATCCAAGGGTAATCGTGGTTGATCCTTTAAGGCTACTAGAAATCCACAAGCTGCACTTGAAAAACCGTGAGGTTTCACAATGTAAGGTCCAATGGGACCAATATTCTGAAGAAAGTGCCACTCAGGAGAATCTGGAAGATATCCAGATTACTTTTCCACATTTGTTTGACTGATTTTAAAGAATATATTTTTGTTATAATGCAAAATTCATTTTTTCTATTAAAATGATAGATAAGAAAATTATGTAGATAAGCTTATAATGGAATATTAGAACTAAGGTACTTTTTAATGAATAGTTACTATTGAAGATTTTCAAATGAACCTAGAAAATATGTCATTTAAGTAGTAATGTGTTATGTCTACAGATTATGTAACTAATTTTCTAGATATATAAGGGATAATGTGCTATGTAAAATTTATCTGAGTGGATGCTTAGATCTTAGGGGGATGGGTAATCCTTGCAAGTATTATCCTGCTAAATCCACTAAGTGGGTGCTTAGCTTACTTAAAATGGTTTCTTGGAGAATATGGAGTAGGCGCTTTAGTAGTTGGTGGATGCTCAACAGAGCTAAGTTTTTGTAAATATAGGAATTGGTGTTCCTAATAAAACTTTGGTTTGAAAGTGATTATTCTAATCGGGTCATGGAGTATCTGTAACATCCCAAATTTCTCGTAAGTTAAATTAACTACGGTTAAGTCTAAATAGGATTAGACAAGATCATCATTAGGTATAAAATTCATATAACTCGTCAGCTTCTGCTGTGGGGCATGGCATTATGGAACAAATAACCCCACAGGGCCGTACCCATCTTGATGATCCTTCCTAAAACATGATTAGGCCTTAATCATAGCTTTACGAGAATATTCAAATTATTATTATTTACAGACTTCGTGATTTTTCAATTTTTTGAATATTTTATATGGAACTTGGGAATTCGAATAATTATTACGATAACATATTGTTGGCAATATGTGGACTTATATTATGATGATTAATTTTACCATTAAAGTTAGGTATCAATTAAAAATAAAAATTAAAAAAAATGCATTATTAATTTGTGAAATTATATATTTAAATCCTAAAAGGATTTGGCATGTAAATCAAAAGTTAAAAAGTATAATAATAATAATATTTTAATATTTAAAATCTGAGAGTTTTAAAAAGGGACACACCTTCAACGGACACCGAGTATGTGGCATCACAGCGTGCATTGACGCATGAAGCAACACTTGGAAGCCAGAAAATTCTCCATTATAGTATAGTTTCTTCGTTATGATTTTTTTTCTCATTTGTCTGTTTTCATTTTTCACTTCTGGGATACCTGCGTGAGTTTTGGAGGAAAGAAGGATTCAACTTGTTGGAGCGGAAAGAGTGAGAGGTTGTTGATTCTAGGTTTACTTCAGGCATGATTATCTTCTCCTTTCTCTGTAGCATTATTTGTAAATAATGAGGAAATATACATTCTATTTTAAATGAAAATTAAATGAATTTGTGGAAAGCTTCTGATTTAATTGCTTGGAAATGAAATCTAAAAAGGAAATTGGTGGATTCTGTATTCTCCTAAGTTTCCTTTGTGTGGTTTTAGCTTAATCTATAAAATAAACCGTAGATGGGCGTTCCTAATAAATTTTATTTTATATTATTTTCTATTTAAATTTGGTTTCTGGAAACCCAAATTGATTTCTTCCTCTGGGTTTTATTACAGTCAACAATGAGTTATTTATATGAGCAAAGTGATTTCTAGGTAGTGTGAAAAATGTTTTAACCAAGTATTTCATCATTTTGCCTGATATATTTGCTTCCGAATTCTAATAATTTCTAAATAGAAAAAGAAATAATGCTGGAATGAACTAATTTGTATATGTACAAGTTGATTTACCTATAGGTATAATTTTATTACCTGATTGAAAAATAAATTAGTGTTAACAGTCTATGTAAGATGACTTAGTTTTTCTCAAAGGATTTTGTTACTGGAAGTGTTAGAAACTTATGGTTGTTATTCTATGCAAATAGACTTCAAAATTATCTTCCTGTGGTATGTGGGTCAATTTGTTTTGTTGATCTGTTGGTTACCTGAAAGAACATGTTAAAATGATTTAATAGAGGTGTTTTTACACTGTTTAGTTGGACTGTTCCTATAAATAAATGTGTGTGTGTGTGTGTGTATTCTGATTGTTTGGAATAAATTTATTGTGTGTTTTACAGAATTGCTCATTACCTAGAGGGAATATGTCTAATTAGTATTTGGAAATGATGATTTCAGACTATTTTGTTAAGTTGTTTGTTGATTGGAAGGTAAGAAAAATAATAGTTGAATTTGTACCATGTGAAGCATGATTTGCTTGTGGTTTAATCAGAATTCAGATGTTGAATGATTATGGTTTGATTATGTCTTAATCCTTGTGATTAGAGTGAAACATGATTGCTGAAATAGAAATTGGTTGTTCTATTGGTGTACATTTATAGTTGTATCTTGATGTAAAATCATGTAATAATACATTCTCTATTGTATTACCATACGTTTTTGTTGATAAAATAACAACAGAGGATGTATATATTTCATATTTTATTAAATAATTGCATCAAAAATTGGAGGCAATATTCATGCCAGTTCATTTTGAACTGACAACATATCACTACTCCAGTCTTGCAGGACAATTAGCCATCACGTTCGGATGTGCGAAAACTTATGTCTTATGAAATTTAATCATAGCATGGATCTAAATGAGATACTTGGAATTCAATTTGTAGAGGGATGATATCCCAGAAATATTGACTAAATTTATTGGGATCTTAGACCCATTGTTAATATTCAAACCTCACTATGTGAGAGTTACCATAATAGTTATATATTTCACCTTAACGACATATGTAATTTATGATTTTAATAAACAAGTGATTACCTTGTATGTAATAATATCTCCCTATGAGAAAATGCTAAATACTAGAAGTGAGAAATCTTACTTATCATAAATTGATATATTTATTTATTTGATATTTGTTAATGTATGAAGCCAATAATTGGGCAATTATTGTAACAATTAATTGTCTTTAATTTCTAAATTAAATAAGCTATTTAGTGGCATAGCTAATCGAAGGAATAATTAAATATACATGTTTTAATATATATTTAATTCAGCTTTTCAGTAAACTTGGTATTAATATGATAAGATTGTAAATCCTTTTGTATAGAGAATGGAAGAGTATCGTTGTAAAAGGTAATTTAAGGTTAAAAAAATATAACAAGCAACAGGAAAAGAGAAACTAAATGGGAAGATAAATTGATGAAAAGATCCATTAGACTTATCTCATGATCCTAGTTGGCCTTTGGCATTTATCTCGATATAAACTCTTGCAAGATAGGTTAAATTGGAAATAAAGTAAATACAAACTATAAGATCTAGATAACTGTGAAAGGGATAGTTGTGAGGTGGCGGAAGACTTAAACTCATAAGACTAGTGTGTTGTGTTGAGTTTAGCTGTAACCTGCATGGTGGAAAACTTTGGCCAAAGTAATGCATTGATGGTTGTGCATTGTCTGATCACCTAGTCCTCCAATTAAATTAAAATTGCTAGTAACCTGATCATGGGAAGTTGAACACTAAAAATGAGGTAGGAAATGGTCAGATATCATAATACAAAGTCAGTAAACTAGCTTCGTGGTAGACCCAAGGACTTTCACATAGTTCCCATGACCTAAAAAAAAGGTTAAGTGAAAATGCTAATAAGCATTGTCACTCGAAGAAAAGGCGAAGGGAGATCATGGAGATTTGGATACACCCTTCTTAGTCACACATAGATTACATGGATGTTATCAGATAGATCAAAAGAACAAATTTGATTTAAAGAATTTGATTAAATAAATCTGTATGATTGTAGCTGTGTAATCTATTTTTATGTATGTTTAAAAAAATATATCCTCATTTTCTAATTCTAGTAATTTTGAGCGTTATAATAAATAAGTACAGAAAATGACCCAAGCAACTAGCTCTAATGAAAATAGACACTTTTTCTTACATATGGTTCAAAGAACGTGTTGGAAGGAGCTTATATTGCTCATATTCACGAACTTGTTGGATTTCTCGCACAATCTAGAATCTAGAGAAGTCCTTCTGGTGGAAGATTAACATCTTCAAGGAGATCCTCTCTTCACAAGCATGACATCAAACCAAGCACAAGGTGGATTATATATGTCAAGATCAACTTTGTTCATTAGAATGAACTATGCATTCTGGAAGATGAGGATGAAGACCTATATGACATCTCTAGGTTTTGATATATGGGAGAGTGTTGAACATGGATCTACTCCTCTACCTACTCCAATCAACACTATAGAAAAAAAGTCAGAATATGAAAGAAATTCAAGAGCTATGAATGTTATTCTTTTTTAGATGACAAAAACTAAACTTGTAAAGGTAATGCATTATACCACTACCAAAGAAATTTGGACTAAAATTTAGATTATTTATGAAGGAGATGATAGGGTTAAACAAGCTAAAGTGCAGACCTACAATGCCCAATTTGAAATCCTAAAGATGAAATAAGATGAGAATGTTGTAACCTACATGTAGAGGATTGATGAAGTGATCAATATGGTCAAAGGTTTAGGTGAAAAGAAAGAAGAATATGTTATAGTCCAAAAGGTACTAAGATATCTTACTCCTAATTATGATGCAAAGGTTTCAGCTATTAAAGAAGCTAAAGATATAAAAACTTTAACACTTGATGAAATTCAAATTATCCCATCATCATATGAAATGTGAACTATGGGAACCATGTCTACAAAGAAGGAAGTAGCTTTCAAAGCTAAGAAAGAGACTCAATCCAAGAAATTTTGTTCTAATTTTGTAGATATGGAGCATGAAGAAGACAATGAGAATATTAAAGCAATGTTTAGAAGAAGACTCAGAAGAGTCTCAAGTAAGTACAAAGGTAAACTTCCATTCAAGTTTTTTGATTATGGTCAAGTAGGTCATTTTGATTCCAAATTTATGAATAAGAATAAGGAATATCAAACTAGATAAGGTCACAAAAACAACAATCCAAATCAGAATTACAAAAAGAAGGATGGTAAGAAGATATTTTTCAAGAACAAGAGAACCTTCTATTCCAAGGATAAATCAAGTGATTCTGGATCAAGTAACTCAATGAAGATAGTAATCATGAGAATGATAAATTCAATCTCTAATCTTTGATTTATGGCCATTCCTATCCATGAGGAAATAATACCAAAGGAAATAATAGAGGTTTGTTCGATGATGATTTTGATAAAGAATAGGTACAATGTGAAAAAAACAAAGGTTTTAACTTGTTTATGCTCTTGAAGAACTGAAATTGTGCAGGTGAAAGAATTAGAAGTTGAGATGCACCTTGAAAGACTATGAAGAAAAAATTCAAATATTTGAGGATAAAAAAATCCAAAGGAAGAGGAAGAATCTAATGAACTCAAATAACTTTAATCTCAGTTGGAAAAGATCACTCAATCCTACAAGACAAAGGAAGATGAATTATTGAAACTGAAATCTGATTTAGAGATCCTAAAGACTAAATTAGATAAACTAAAAAGTAAATTCACAATGTATGAGAAGATGGAGAAGAGTTCAAATTTCTTGAATGGTATACTTGGCTTTCAAAGGGACACTAGTGATAAAAATGGAATAGGCTTCAAGGAAGAAATGAAATAAGTTGAACCAGAGAAGAAGAAGGAGAAAAAAATGACATCAACAACAAACACTTCTCATGCTACAAATAAATAAGTCACCAACACTTCCAAGAGGAATACAAATGCTCCCACAATCAACTATGCTATGAGGTACTCACATTCTTTCTATGGTTATTTCTATTCATTTAACCAATTTGGATATAAAGTTGTTATATGTAGAAGGTATTCTAGAGTCTATGGAAAGAGCTATAGTTCATCATACACTAGGATGAATTATAATAATTTTAGCTATAAATATCATAAGAATGATAACATGACTTTGAATAATAAGTAAGAACCTCATAAACAAAATAGAGTGATATATGTTGTGAAGGAAGAATCCAACAAAGAGAAATAATTAGGTATGATTGTGCAAACCGCTTTTCATGTGCTAGATGAAGACAAGATTTTGTATTTATATAGTGGTCATTCTAGTCATATGATAGGTGACAAAATAAATTTTATCTCCTTGTCAAATAATTCTTCAGGAGCTTTCAGGTTTGGTGACAATAACTCAACAAACATTGTGGGAAAAGGAACTTCGAGTGTTGACAATGGTAAAACAATCACTGAAAATGTTTTATATGTTTAAGGTCTCAAGCACAATCTATTGAGTGTGAATCAAATGTGTAATAAAGGCTAAAATATGATTTTTCATGACAAGGGATGTGAAATTGTTGATGGTAAGTCAGGAAATAAAGTAGCTAAAGCTAAGAGAAATGAGGATAACATGTATGTTCTCAAGGAAATAAACAAAGATAAATGTTTTGCAAGTAGAATTGATGAAAGTTGGTTATGGCACATGAGATTGGGAAATATGAGATTTGAGAATCTTGTGAAACTAAGTTCTAATGATGGTGTTAAAAATATGCCAAAGATTGTAAAACCATCAGACAATTTGTGCAAAGCATGCTTGCATGGTAAACAGACATGAAGATCTTTCAAGTACAAAGAATATTATACCACTAAACATTTGGGGCTGATCCATATAGATCTTTGTGCATCTACCAAAACTAAAAGTATTCAAGGTGATGTGTATTTCATGCTTATAATAGATGACTTCACTAGGATGACATGGGTAGCTTGTTTAAAGAAAAAATATGAAGCTCTGGATAGATTCAAATCCTTCAAAGCTCTTATGGAGAATGAGAAAAATACCAAAATCAAGTGTTTGAGATCAGACAGAGGTGGAGAGTTTTGGTCAAATGAATTTGATGATTTTTGTGAAGAACATGGGATTTGAAGACAATTTTCAGCTGCCAGGACACCTCAACAGAATGGGGTTGTTGAAAGAAAGAACATGACTGTACATGAGATGGCTAGAACTATGTTGAATGAATCTAAGTTTCCTGATAGTTATTGGAGTGAGGAAGTTTGTACAACTATTTACATTCTAAACAGAGCTCAAATAAGAGTCAATAACAACAAGACACCTTATGAACTATGGAAAAATAGGCTAGCCAATGTCAAACACATAAGAGTCTTTGGTAGTAAGTGTTATATCAAGAGGGAGGAATACACTCTAGGAAAATTTGATTCCAGATGTGATGAAGGCATATTCCTTAGATATTCAACAGTTAGTGCAGCCTATAGATGCTACAACAAGAGGCTACAAAAGATAGTAGAATGCACAAACATGAAGGTTGATGAGTCTTATCCACCAAAATCCAAAACTCAGCCTGAGGATAACAATGAAAATCAAGAAGATGATGAAGAAGTAGAGAGTACACATGAAGAAGTGGAAGAAATAGAAGAAAGACAAGACACTAAGACACCTTCTAGACAAGTCAAGAGAGATCATCCAACAACTCAGATCATTGGAAACAAAGAAGGAGGTATTCTCACAAGAAGGAAGCTAAGAGATCAACAAAACCATGAAAACATAGCACTCTTATCAATGATAGAACCCAAGAATGTAGTTGAAGCTTGCAAGGATCAGAATTGGGTGGATGCCATGAATGAAGAACTTGATCAAATTGAGAAGAATGAAATGTGGGAGCTTGTACAAAGACCTACAAAAAAGAATGTGATAGGAAAAAAATGGGTGTTCAGAAATAAATTGAATGAAAAAGGTGAAATAACAAGAAACAAGGAAAGACTGGTATGCAAAGGCTATGCACAAATGGAAGGAATTTATTTTGATGAAACATTTGCACTAGTAGCAAGGATGGAGGAAATCAGATTATTCTTGGCATATGCTTCTTATAAGAAGATAAAATTCTTCCAAATGGATTTCAAGTCTAATTTATTAAACAAACATCTAAGTGAAGATTTATATATTGAATAACCTGATGGATTTTCCTTAACCAATGACAAATATCTTGTATTCAGGTTGAAGAAGGATTTATATGGACTCAAACAAGCTCCTCAAGCTTGGTATAGCAAGCTAGACACATATCTCATGGAGTAAGGTTTCTAAAAGGGTGTTGTGGACAACAATCTCTACATCAAAGAAGAAGGATATCATCTACTCATTGTCATTGTATATGTGGATGATATCATATTTGGAGGAGACCATGATAAGATGACACAAGAATTTTTTGATGTGATGAGAAAAGAGTTTGAAATGTCTACGCTTGGGGATCTGTCATTCTTCCTGGGCTTACAGATCAACCAATCAGACCAAGGTATCTTCATTTCCCAAACCAAATATGTCAAAGAAATGCTCAAAAGGTTCAATATGGAAGAATACAAACCAATAGGAACACCAATGGAAGTGGGTTGCAAACTGATTAAAGAGGACAACTCAGCAAAAGTTGACAGAACTTTGTACAGATCTATGATTGGGAGTCTTCTCTACTCTACTGCATCTAGACCTGATATAATGCAAGCAGTGGGCTTGGTTGGGATATTTCAAGAAGATCCAAGAGAAACACACCTCAAGGCAGTAAAAATAATACTGAGATATCTCATGGGAACACTTGACTATGGACTGTGGTATCCCAAAAGTAGTAATTTTAATATAAAATCTTACACTGATGTTGATTGGGAAGGTGACAACAATGATAGAAAGAGTACAAGTGGTGGTGCATTTTTTGTTGGAAATTTCCTAGTATCTTGGTTAAGTAAGAAAAAAACTTCAGTAGCACTCTCAACTTGTGAAGCAGAATATATAACAGCTTCCATGTGTTGCATTCAAGTTCTTTGGATGAGACAAACATTGGAAGACTACAAGGTAAAATTTGATGGCCCAATTCCTCTATATTGTGACAGTACTAGTGCTATTAGTGTTTCCAAGAATCATGTGTTCCACTCAAAGACAAAGCACATTCCAAACAAATTTCACTTTTTGAGGGAACAAGTAAATGACAAGAAGATCAATCTGGAATATGTGAGCACAAAAGAAGAAATTGCTGATATCATGACCAAACCATTTCTAAAAGTAACATTTGAGCACTTGAGGAATGAATTAGGGGTCATTCCTGATCCCACCAGCAACTAGAAAGAGTTGAGACAAGGAAAGGGAGCACTGGCATGCAAAATCATCTCCTACAAAGTGGTGAAAGGATTGCAAGTGGAAAGAAAGTGTTGATACTATCTTGGAGAAGAATGGATTGAATGGCCAATTTATAGTCTACCATGGTGTGTATCAGCCTAGGAGGAGTTCTATGGATCATATTTGTTGACAAAGGACATTGGAAACAGAGAGAGTTCCATCATTCAAAGGCACAACATCATCCAAGGGGGAGCTCCTACAGATATAGAGAGTGTGGTCATGGTGTTTATTATGCAGCCTTTGTCATGATGTCAAAGGGGGAGAAATTAAAAACAATGCTTAGTGAAAACAGAAACAAGAAAGGAGAGAGATTAAATGTTTTTTCCATCAAGGGTTCAATGTATGTTTCTATAAAAGTTTCCATCAATGACAAAGGGGGAGTTTGTTGGACCTTTTTCATTATCATTTGTGTTGTCATTGATGTCAAGTGACATCAAGTGGCATTGATGGAAAAAATTATGGTGTAGGTATTATGTAGGTGTCTCAAGGTTAACCATGTATGGAAAAGGTGTCAACGAGTCTATAACAAGTAAAAATTCACTCAGGAAGGTAAGTTTAAGAAATAATTTGCAAGAGAAATATGAAGGTTCTTTAGTAGTGTCAGCTCTCAGATGATTTAGGATGATTCTAAGGGGCTTAATCAAGTTTTTGAGAAATCCATAAACATGATAAGATAGTCACCAAAGTCATGAGGAAGTCCGCTTAAAAGTTTTAGTGAAATCCACAGATGAAAATTCATGAAGCCGTAGATGTGAAAGGAAAATTCCATGGAAGTAAGGGAAACTAGAAGAAGTTTCATATAAAGAGAAAAATTGTACTGAGGACTAGAGATAGCCGTGGATAACTAGTAAAGCCGTGAGAGATGAAGGAAGGACGTAGATGGCTAGAAAGAGTCACGGATGGAGAAGGAATGTCACGGGTAAAGGAAAAGAGCCACAGAAGACCAGAAAGTTGTGGAAGACTGAAAAGGCTGTGGGTAACAAAGAAAAGCCGCATAACACAACATATAGCTGCGATACAAAGGAGAAAGACACAAAAGCTAATAAAATCCATGGAATGAACAAATGTGGACTAGACATATCTCGAGAACAATTAAATTGATTTGCATATGGTCAAGTCTCTTAGGAGAAATCTGGTGTGAATCAGGTGTCTTCAAGGTATATGATGGTGTTTCAATTATGTTCAATGGTCTCTAGATAGTTACAATTTTTCTAAGGAACTGGGTCTATTCCATGGTCTTGCTGAGGTACAGTCTCTCAAGATTTTGTTTTTTTTTCATGGTGCAGAAGTTTTGGTGTGGATAGTGTGGTGATTTCTTGCGAACTGAGTTTTGTGGTGCTTTTTTTTACTGTTCATTTTTTGCTTTTATAAAGAGATCATAGAGAATCATATAATAGAGATATCATCTTATTCCAAAATTTTTGGAAAGGGAAGATTTAAATAGAAAATATAAATATGTTTTAAAACACAAAGGAATGTTAAAAATGGTGACTTGCAAAGGGACTTGTATACATGCTCAAAATACACTAAAATAAAAAAAAAAAATGGAGCATGTCTATTTAATCAAGGTTTCATGATTATTATAGGTGTTGATCAAGGAGAGAAGGGGAGTACGAGCTAGAGAGTTTTTGAGACATATTTTTTATCATCATGAGTTGTACTTGAATATGAACACTAGAGTTCCTGATTTAATGAAGAATTATACATGAAAAATTGAGATAATGCCAAAAATATTTCAAAAGACTGTGAGAGTGATATGAATACCAGTACATGAAGATTTTGTTTTGAATGTAAGATAAAAGTGATCATAATCTATTGTATTAAGAAATATTGTTCTGTATGATCAATCAAATTGTAAAATTTATCTGAGTGGGTGCTTAGATCTTAGGGGGTGGGTGCTCCTTGCAAGTTGTAGATTGCTAAATCAACAGAGTGGGTGCTTACCTTACTTCAAGTGGATTCTTGAAGAATATTTATTAGGCAGTTTAGTAGTTGGGTGGGTGCTTAACATAGAGCCAGTTTTTGTAAACATAGGAATTCGTGTTCCTAATAAAACTTTGGTTTGAAAGTGGGTTTTTTTTCCCTTCATGGGTTTCCCAAAGTAAATTCTAGCTCTTGAGTTCTCTTATTTCTTGCATATGGTTTATGGGGTGTTGTTGTTACATATATTTCTCATATTCAAGTTAAAATTGGTTAGATGTGCTTGGAATTTTAATCAGCACTGATTCACCCCCCTCTCAGTGCTGAGAAGTTTCCCAGTGTGAGCATATGGTGTTCATTAGGTTGAGGCCTGAAACCAACTTCAGCTCTTAATTAGGCATCCAAATGACTCATATGTGAATAAATTGATGGTCACCCAAATGGGTCATGGTATATAGTTATATATTAGTTAATGCAAATGGAGGACATGTATGGTTGGACAATGGAGGTTTGAAATTTATTCGATGACCAATGATACATGGGTCGAGGTTCAACCCATTGTGTTAGTCTAAAGTTTCAGCTATTGGTGTTAGGGCTGATGGTTCATCTAGTGAGTTAGGTGTGAAGATGAGATATACATTGTGAAAAGTGGGTTACCATTATCAACCCTGACAAGAGGTGGACCTAGAAGATCAACAATGCTCTAATGGTGGATTTAGTACTCCTAATTACGAGTTGGAAATATAGTCCATCATTAAGAGGTATAATGATGAAAATCACCAAGGTCAAAGTTCTTAAATCAGTGAAGGATATCAAATTCTAGAGTCATGGTTGAATAAGGAAGTAAAGTACTTCCTAATGCCAAATTATAACACCAGAATGGATAGGTGAGTCAGACCATGGGGTACCCTTCTTAGTTAGCCGATGTTAAAATTTTTGAAATCATGGCCAGGGATATTTTTCCCAACTATTATATTAGGTCCCTATGTGCCATTCTCATTGATCAATGATCAAAAGGGTAAAAATTGATTGACAAGTTTAAATGTCAGTGACATGATGCAAGTGCGTCAATTGCTAAGCGTATGGTATCAAAGATATTTGTTCCATGACTTTGAATACAGATATGGCCTGTATGCGACTTGAAGAGCTCATGTAGACCATATCTTAAGATGGGTTGGCAACTTGCAGTTAAGATCTGTGATATAAGGTGACATTTGAAGAGATATCAGCATTTTGAACCCTTTGTCAAAGGAGAGCAGTGGTATTTAATAAACACTGAGTGAAGTGATGAAAGGTCTTCACCAATGATTTGCATAAAGAGAATGACAGCTATGGAGGAATATTACCAAATTACAAGCTTGTCACTATCAAGTGAATTTTTGATGAGGGGGGGAATGTATCAAGTCATATTTCAAACAATGAGGCATTTGAGCCAATGACATGTGAAGTTTCTGGTGAGGTAATAGATCTTGAGATACGCCAAGTCTGACCATCAGTATATGGGGATACAACTGCACATCCTTAAGAGACTAATCAAGCTATGCAGACTACTTTCGATGATGGTCTGGTAGTTGGGTGCTTATGCAAAGACACTAATTCAGAGGGTGGAAAAATGTATCTTTATCCCATAATTTGATGGGAATCTTTGCAAGATATGCTACAATGATGTCATCAAGTATTCTGAGTATGATGGGAACCATATTTCTTAGTCCTAAGCTTGTATTCATGAATACTTTATGGGCATATAGTTTGACAATTTAGTTGAAGTCTAGAAACACTTTCTATATTACTAGATTTATATCAACATATGAAAAAATAGAATATTATGTGTAGGCAGCTCTGGACTTCAATGTAGGGGTCATGTATTGAAGGTTGATGACAGGGAAAGAGGTGGATTCTAATATGCTGGACATCTGAAAGTAGGACTAAATGACTGAAGGCCCCTTCACAATTCAACTGGTACTATCGGTGTTAGTTAGATTTATGGATTATATGATTTCTGGTGATTTAGAATGTATAATTAGTATGTTCATTTTCACCTTTACCTATGGAGCTAACATGGTAGAGTTTGCTAGTTGGGAGACATAAGTGAGCTGATCGAGATGGATAGATCAAAAGATCTAGAGAGCATCAGTTATGATACTGAAGAAGGATACCTGGGTGATCACATCAAGAATTTTCCCCACCCTTCAACAAGATGTGCATCACACTACTTTCCAATTCAAACCGTCAGGGATAATCACTTCGAGGGACCAATTATCTAGATTATGTACAATGAAGTGAATCCTATAACAGGGGGAGTTGGAAAGACTTTACTATGAGAGATTACAGGAAGAAATTGAATGACAATAGTGGATATCCTAGCTATAGAAATGCCACTAACTTGGGAGAATGATTCATCCATCTCCTCAGTTTCCAGATCATATCCCCATAGTTCCTTAAATTCCTTCAATTGCTATTCGCATCATAGTCCTCATTTACTCAATCACAGTGCCTAACCTCCCCTCAGAGAAGGTAAACGGAACATCAGACCCCATGGGTCCAGCTTGCTAGAGCCTGAGATAGGATGAAATTTTCTCTGGATCTGACACAAGCCATTGATCACAAGAGATGGATCGTATGAGACTTACAGGTGACAATGCAACTTTTAAGTGATATCATCGTTGGTCAATAGGGAATAATTTTTTGGGCTCAAGTAGCTGTTGATGCAAAATCACAGCACCCCTGGATGCACATCAGGCTTCTAGGTTGATGTTCAGGCATCCAGTGTGATTGCACAACATGGAAACCTCTCTCCAAGCGTGGGACTTGTAAAACTGAGAGAGGAATCTCCAGAGAAGGCTGGTTCCTGCTCCTAAACTACCTGCTACAAGCTATTCCAATGCAGGCAAGCTAATCTAATCCTAATCTAACCATGCCAAGGAGACAGAGAGAGAGAGAGAGAGAGAAGGGAAAAACAACAAAAGCCTACACTAAAACAGGTGATACACCAGAGAAGGAGAATGTTGGACATCTATCAAAACTACCATGGGACAAAGAGAGGTGAGCAATGGGAAGGATGGACAGATGCATCACAGGCCCAAGGATAGATTTCACACAGAAAATGTCCCAAAACTCCATGAACACAGCTCCAGACATGCAATGAACATTCAAACATGCACAAATACCTGCAATGAAGAGAGGCAAGAAGAAAACAAGCAAAAACGAGAGAGGATGGACAGATGCATCACAGAACACGTTTTGTTGCTCCAGAAGTTTGCACAGAACATCATTCCATTAGTAAAAGGAAAAAATGCCATTACAGAGCAAGGGAGGAGGTTCGAACTCCATTTTCAACCCTAGAGAAGAAAAGAAGGGAGGGCCGAGCAGAAAGAATGAACAACCTCTTTTTTTTAATGAGCCAAATCTGGCTTTTTACATTGCATGGGTCGAGAGAAGGACAGAAAACGTGGGAAAACGTGCAAGCCCATTCCTCATTGAATGCCAGATGCATTAAAACGGCATGGGATACCTTACCAACCCATACCCTACCATCTTTGACCGGATTTGGAGGAGAATGGCGACCCATTCTGCTGCATTAAATGTCACCTGGCCGCTGAAATGTCACTTCTGGTTGTTGAAACGTCACTTCTAGCCATGAACACGTGTCAGAGCCGTTTCTTGATTTTCTCTCTCTAGACTGCACCAAAACTCAAGATTGAGCCCCGAATCATGTAGAGGATTTCAACAGCTTTCCGTTGATATAAAGAACGTGCAAATCCGAGCTCTGGATCAAAAGATATGACGATCTGAAGATTTAGGGCACGGAACAGACCAAAACAGATTTTGAAATATTTTCCCGCGCTTCGCCACCTAGACGACACGTGGCAGGCTCTGATTGGTCGCGCAATTCTCTCTCCTCTACCTTTCGGTTTGGGAGGTGGCTCTTTTGAATGCTTTCCTTGTGGGCCCTAGCTGGGACAATTTTCTTTGTGGCACTATCCCATTGGTTCGGATCTTAGGTGCTCGAAAACTTCACCCCTTGACATGTTTTGACCATTTTCTCCTCGTGTGGACACTATGTCACCCGATTTACTTTGTTGGTTCTCGGACGACTTTCGGCTCCTTCGCTTGGATACGTGGCACCTCCATTTGTCCGGATCAGATGTCCCATTTGACTTTTTGTGCCTTTTCCCTTATGAGGACACATCAGCTTCTGAACCGGCTGGTTCGCGCATTTCGACGTCCATTTGTCCCAGATGTCCCATTTGATTTTGGACCCTGAAGTGACTCATTTCGGCCGATTCGGCCGGTTCGGGCATTTTTGGCCCGCTTGTCCCACTTTGCTTTTCAGACTGACTTGACCCCTTTTCAGCCGGTTTGGCCGGTTCGGGCACTTTTTGCGCGTCCGATTGCTCCCATGATTTCGCGCGATTCGGCCGGTTCGGGCAGCGTCCATTTGTTCCATTTGTCCCGAATTGCCCCTTTGTCTTATCTCGGCCGATTCTCTCTCGGTCAAACCGGCATTTCGCGCCCGCCGCGTACTTTTTGTCCCAGAACGTCCCAAATGCTTCAGTGGGCTGTTTGTGCTTCCTCTTCGGCCGAATGGCTTCTGGTTCGCGTACTTTTGTCCCATTTGTCCCAACTGCCCCTAGGACTAGGACTTAGCTGATTTTTGTGATTTTTTCCTGGCCCGAACCTACTTGCTTTCTGCAACCTTCTCCACACTTTCTCAGAGCTTGCTCTTTTCCTCTCAGACAGGGAACTTCGAAAATATTTGAGGGGACTCTAGCAACATGATTTTTAGCCCCCGAATCAATCAATTTTCCTGGGAATTGAATATTCTGATGCATGTTATCAAAATTACCCAGGGGGGTGAAATTTTGATAACAGTTTGGCGACTCAGTGGGGTCATCTGCCTGCTAGATGAATGATCAGTAGCCTGAAGCAATCCATTGGGCATGGAGTCATGAGTTGCAACCTGCAACTGATCTGAACTTTGAAAACCTCCCTCTGAGCCACTTGGAAACCCATTGAACCTGGAGTGTCTTCACCAAGATGCCACTGAAATGAACTGTGCAAGAGCAGAACCAGCAACACCAAAACTATGTACAAAACTAAAAATCATACATGCCCCAAATGGAACATGCAGAGTGTGCACAAGCACTTCTTCTACTGAAAGCAAACCTAGCTACTCTACTCTAACTGGAAGCAAAGGCAAGCTAAACAAACCCTGCAACTGGTTGTGAGAAATAGCTTCCTTTCTTCAAAATTGGCAGCCATGCAATTGATTTGGCACTGATCATGGCTGTTTGGATGGATGGAAAATCAACAAGAAGCTGGTCTTCTACCCAAATCATCAAGGTATCAACTGAAAAATCCAATACCTCTTTTAGTTGCTCTGCATTTGGATTGAAGAGGTATGGCAGCTGATCCTTGGTACTTTGTAGCTCATCCTCATGCTCAGAAGTGAGCATGACTGGTTGTGGCTTCTCCTTTGGCTCCAATGAAGCCAAATACCTAATTGGGCAAGGTCTGATTCGTTTGATATACCCATTGCTGTGATTTTCAACTCCAAGAATGGAGTCTTCTTGTAGACCCTCTTGAATGGATGGTGTGGAAGAAATGGTGGAATTCTTCTGTCCTTTCTCTTCCTCCAATGAAGAACAGGGAAGATTAGAATCTTCCAATTTTGATTCCAAAGAGCTGCTATAAGATGCAGGCTGCTGCAAATGAAAGCTCTCCTTCATGGCAGCAGGCTCTGGTGTTTGGAATGTGGATGATGAAAGAGAGAATGGTGAAAACTCAACCGGCTCTTCTCCATCAAAACAGTCCTCCAAATCTAGACAGGTAAACTGCCTCATTGCTGTCCTGCTGCTCATGTTCAACTTCCTCCATGGTGTCCTCTTGATCTGCAACTTGACCACCATGGTTTCCTTCACTCTCCAATATTGAGTTTGAGAGATCAAACTCCTTTTCAGTGCTTAGAACTTGAGAGAGGTGAAGTAGAAAGAAGAACTGAAGGTTCTCCTGTAGCCTGCTTTGTGCTCAAAGCCCTTGGATCTGCACTTTTCTCCTCCACAGCTAGATTGTGCTCCTCTTCTTTTGGATTTGGAGCAGCTTCTCCTTCCTCCAATGTTTGAAGGAAATCTTGCTCTTGATTGAACTCCTTCCTCCAGCATGAAGTTTGTCAAGTCAAACTCTTCAATCTGCTGCTCTAGAGGACAAGTTGGGACTGCAAGATCTTCTTCTTCTGCTGCAACAAAATCAGTCCTGACCACCATTTGTTCTCCAACCCTAGCCTCTTCTGTAGGCTTAACCATCAAGGGGATCTTTGTCATCCCAAATTTGGTAGCCCAAACCTTCAAGTCTGTCTGTCATTTCTTTTCTGTTTGGCTCTCTCTTCTTGCTGTCCTTGATGACTGATTTTTACAATTTCTTCTTCCCCACATGGAATTGGGAATGCAAGAGGAGGGATGGGTTGAAACTCAACTGATTTGACAATTTTTTGTGGTGGTGGAGGAGGTGAAACCTCTTGTTTCTTTGGAGGAGGGGGTGTTTATGTTAGCTCTTGTTGAGGGGATGACTGTCTAGAAGGAAAATGGAAAGAAGAATTGAGATGGGGTGGAAGACTAGGAGATGGAGGGATGGATTCAACACTTGGGACATTAGATGGAGGAGTTTAAATCTTGACATGGTGCTGAGATGAAATAGATTGGGAAAGAGGAAAAGAAAAGGTATGAGATGGTGTAGAACTTACCCATTGACAAGGTTGCTGAATAACTCCTATCATACACCTCTATTTCTTCCGTCCACTAAGCAAGCAAAGGCAACGTCTGCAATCATGAAGTCAAGCTTCTCCTGAGGGCTGTAATGTCCTTGGAAAAGGTCCCACCCATGGACAAGGTGCTCCACAACCGATTCCAAGTGCTCTCATCTGTGCCTGAGCCCTGGACTACACTATGTTTACCTCCATCTTTTGGATTTTCTCCAACAGACCAGCATCTTGGATCTGATGGTCTTCATTGTATGCATACTCTTGCTCTTGGGAAGCTCCATAGCCAAACTGACTTTGGCGCTGCTGTTCATATGAATATGCATGATTGATCTGGAGGATTTGTAAAATGTGTTGGAGGTGTGAATATACTGCTGTTGTTGTAAATATGAGTTCCATGATGGAAATGAAGTCATGGTTGCACAACTTCAAAGAATGGACGAGGAATGAAAGAGATGGAAAGAAGGATGAATGGAAAATGAATGAAAATGGATGGAAAAGAAAGTCCGCAACTTCAGAAAAATGGGTTGCTGATCAGATGGAGTTGCTAGATGTGTTTGCAATTGCCTCCAAAGGCTGAAATATTCATAGGAATACATCAACCTGCAAAAGATGAAGTGAAAGACCTCTAATGTCCCATCGAGGCATGCCAAAACTGTTAGATGCAAAATCACAACACCCCTGGGTGCAGATCAAGTTTCTAGGTTGATCACTTCAGGCATCCAGTGTGATTACACAACATTTAATCCTTTCTCCAGGTGTGAGACGTTGTAAAACCGAGAAAGGAATCTCCAGAGAAGGCTGGTTCTTGCTCCTAAACTACCTGCCATAAGCTATTCCAGTGAAGGCAAGCTAATCTGATCCTAATCTAACCATGCCAAGGAGACAGAGAGAGAGAGAGAGAGAAGGGAAAAATAGAAAAAGCCTACACTAAAATGGTGATACACCAGAGAAGGAGAATGTTGGACATCTATCAAAACTGCCATGGGACAAAGAGAGGTGAGCAATGGGAAGGATGGACAGATGCATCACAGGCCCAAGGATAGATTTCACACAGAAAATGTCCCAAAAATCCATGAACACAGCTCCAGATCTGCAATGAACATTCAAACATGCACAAATACCTACAATGAAGAGAGGCAAGAAGAGAACAAGCAAAAATGAGAGAGGATGGACAGATGCATCACAGAACACGTTTTGTTGCTCCAGAAGTTTGCACAGAACATCATTCCATTAGTAAAAGGAAAAAAACACCATTACAGAGTAGGGAGGAGGCTCGAACTCCATTTTCAACCCTAGAGAAGAAAAGAAGGGAGGGCCGAGCCAAAAGAATGAACAACCTCTTTTTTTTAATGAGCCAAATCTGGCTTTTACATTGCATGGGTCGAGCCCAGGGGACAGAAAACATGGGAAAACGTGTAAGTCCATTCCTCATTGAATGCCAACGCATTAAAATGGCATAGGATACCTTACCAACCCATACCCTGCCATCTTTGACCGATTTGGAGGAGAATGCGACCCATTCTGCATTAATTTGGCCGCTGAAATGTCACTTCTGGCCGTGCACACGCGTCAGAGCCATTTCTCTATTTTCTCTCTTCAGACTACACCAAAACTCGAGGTTGATCCTAGAATCATGTAGAGCATCTCAACAGCTTTCCGTTGATATAAAGAACGTGGAAATCTGAGATCTGGATCAAAAGATATGGCGATCTGAAGATTTAGGGCACGGAACAGACCAAGACAGATTTCGAAATATTTTCCCATGCTTCGCCACCTAGACGACACGTGGCAGGCTCTGATTGGTCGCGTAATTCTCTCTCCTCTACCTTTCGGCGGGCTGTCTTTTGAATTTTTCTTGTGGACCCTAGCTGGGACACGTGGCACTATACCATTGGTTCGGATCGGTGCTCAAAAACTCGCCCCTTGACTTTTTGACTTTTTCTCCTGTGAGGACACGTGGCAGTTTCTGATTGGTCCTCAGCTCCTTCGGCTCCTTCACGTACTTCACCTCCATTTGTCCCAGATGTCCCATTTGATTTTGGGCCCTTTGTGCTCATTTCAGCCGGTTCGGGCATTTCGTGTCCATTTGTCCCAGATGTCCCATTTGGTTTTGGACCCTCTGGACTCATTTCGGCCGATTCGGCCGGTTCGGGCATTTTTGGCCCGCTTGTCCCACTTTGCTTCGGACTGACTTGACTCTTTTCGGCCGGTTTGGCCGGTTCACGCCTTTTTGGCCCGATTGTCCCATTTGCGTCCCTCTCAACAGTTAGCCAATTTTTTCTCGGTCGAACCGGCATTTCGCGCCCGCCGCGTACTTTTGTCCCAGATGTCCCTGTTGCTTTGCGGGCTGTTTGTGCTTACTTCGGCCGAGCCGGCTGGTTCGGGCCTTTTTGTCCCAAATGTCCCGACTGCCCCTAGGACTAGGACTTAGTCATTTTTATGATTTTTTCCTGGATCAACCTACTTGCCTTCTGCAACCTTTTTTCGCATTTTCTCAGAGCTTGCTCTTTTCCTCTCAGACAGGGAACTTTGAAAATATTTGAGAGGATGAATCAATCAATTTTCCTAGGACTTTAATATTCTGATGCATGCTATCAAAATTACCTAGGGGGGATGAAATTTTGACAACAGGCCTTCTTCCTTCACTTAGATTTAAAATTTCTTGACATAGATGTAAGGTTAGGCATGATAGATTTCCACGTTGTCCTTGACTCACTTTTGAGCATTTATTTAATCCATGGACATGGCTCTTTTAGAGTAAACATGATGTTTCTCGTCAGAGAACCTTTAGGATATTTTCATGGAGTCACCTCTTGATCATCGTGAGGAAGCTCTACCATTGGTTAGGACATACAAGGATTATCTTGAAGAGAAGTATACTGCAATGGATCACTCTTTCTTGACGTGAGAGGTTCTATGAGATCTTCAATGGAATTTTCCTTCTTACGAGCTCTCCTGGAATATGGGATGACTTTGTGTTATTTTTTCATTACCTTAAATTTTTTTAAAACTCATGCTTGATAAATATTACTTACAATACTTTACCTCAATCATATCACCTAGGATAGTTCATCAAAATCACTCAAACAACTCACCTTGATTAGCTCGTCGAGCTCAACTCAACTCACCCAACTCACCCCAACCAACTCACTAAGATCACTTTAACCAACTTCTCGGAGAGATGATGATGGATTAAATTTAATGATGAGTTAATATAACCTATTTATCTTTAATTAGAATGGATCTCTTGGTTCTTTCCATACTTCATGATGTTTCTGGCTTTTACTTGTTGTGCCATACTATGTTCTGCCTTGATCTTGGACACAACTGTGACCAGAGTGATGCTTTGGGATCCATGTAAAGAGTTATTTTACTTTTTTTATCTTGTAACCACCTTAAAAACATATGGAAATGTCAAAAAGTAGTGATGTGAGGGAAATTAAATCCAACTGTAACTTTTTACATCCAAAACAGAGACTTTCTATTTTTGGCAGGTGAGATCAAACCTACTATTTTGGGAAATCTTTCTTTTTTTCTCAAATTTGATATTTTGGGTCTCCTGACACATTCAATTCACCTAAATTTATGATTATTTAACCTTTTTGGAATATTTTAAATTTTTATGATTTTTTTTTTACTTTTTTCAAAAAATTGCAAATTTTGACCTGCCTACTGTTTTGCACTGTTTCCAGATCAGTTGAGTGATATGAGATTGAAATTTTATGGACTTACTATTTTTATCATTTTAATGGGCATGGAATATAATATTTTTATTAAGTGGATATTTTTTCCTTGGTTTTCATTGGAAACATTATTTTTGAATTCGGCTCCTTGTTACTATCTTGTGCTCTAATTTTCACTGTGTTCTGCACGCTAAACTATTTGAAAGAAAAAAGATTTTTTTAAGGAACAAGTTAAAGATATGAAGCTGATATTTAATCCATTAATGGATTCCTTGAGATTTATTTATCATATGTATTTTTTGGAAAATAAAAATCAGTCCAAACCCCTGGTATGATCAATTTTCTAGTTCACTAGAAGTGAGAATAACTTCGTTCTTGTAGTTATGGATGCCCTGGAATTATTTTGAAAGTATGATTTCTATGTTTTTATGTATTTGAAGGTTATTCATCTTCAAATATGGAGTAATGATATATATTTGAGGAATAAATGAGGCAAAAATTAGTTGTTTCAAGTTTACTAGTTCTCGAGAGTTAGTTTTGAGTAACAGATGTAAAGACAACAATTAATTGAAAAGTTGGGGTTTTATGCTTGGGTGAGGATCACATATTTTTATCCCCTTTGTCCCTATGGGAATATGGAAAATATAGAAAAAAATTTCCCTCACCTAGTGATGACAAGTGTCAAGTTGGGATTAGATGAGAGGGAGATGGAGAAATTGCCCTGACAGTCAAATTTGCTCATGACACTAGAAGTAACTACCTAGGTCAAAAATTAGGGTTTTTGAAGGATTTATCATGAGAATTTTTTTTGTCTCCCCTATGTTTCCTTGGTAATTAGTACAAGAGGTACACAAAAATTATCCATAACCCGGTGATGACAAGAGGCGCGACGTGGATACAAGAGGGGGAAGGAGTGAGATGAGCTAGATAAGCCCTCTAGATTGCTGCAAGTTGGCCACATGGAAAACAAAGGGGAAAATAATGAGGAGGGGAATTTTTTATTTCCCCTCAGTCCCCTTGGGAATTTGGAAAAGAGGGACACAAAAATGTGCCTTAACCTATAGGTGAAAAGTGTCCACTTGCAAATTGACTATCTACGAGAAGCGTACTTGCGAGATAGAGGACTTGAAGAAGAAATTTCAGGATCTCCAAAAAGTCTTTTTTGATGAAGTATTATATGGTTTTTAACTCCAAAGATAATTATAATAAAAATTATAGGGGTCCCATCCTTCAAATATTCTTGCAACACCATAAAATATCTCCCTTTTCTTCGGGACCTCAAGGTGTGTCTGCACAGATTGAGCTTCTCTAATAGGTAAACATATCTTATGAAATATTTTATGATTTTCATAATGTAGAGGAATTTTCAATATTTATAATTAGTATTTGTTTCTTCTTAACTCCTTACATATCTCCTAGAATTGTTTGTGGAAGATCATGTCCCTTTTTTAGCTATATACTCCTTGCACCTTAGAAACCCATTGTTACACAAGTTGTCCCTAAACCTTAAAAAGTCCCTAAATAGTCCAAATTCATTTCCAAAACCTTAATATATGTTCAATAAAAAATCCAGATGAGTTTGGGCCTTTCTTCTATCTCAGAGGATGCACACCAGTCCCGAAAAGGTCAGAATAAGCCTTTTAGGCATACTGAGAAACTATTTCTTAGGAAGCTATTCTATGTATGAGATGAATGAACATTGTTTGCTTAATTTAAAATATTAGAGAAAGATTCATATACACATGGTAAGAACTTAAAATGTCTATATGGGCATGATTACAGAAGAACAAATGATCTAGAGAGGGTTTGAGAAGACTCGGGAGAAAATTTTTAATTTGGGTCAGTTGTTATGCTTAAAAGTTAAAAAATGTTCATGCTACACATTTTCATGACATCCATTATGTTATTAGTAAAGGTAATATGAGTAATATCTATTTATCATCCATGACCATGTGATAATGCTTATGACCCCCAACCGGTTCAAGCCCTTTTGGCAAGATTGTTAACATTTGCGTCCCTTCTCAACAGTTAGCCAATTTTTTTCTCGGTCGAACCGGCATTTCGCGCCCGCCGCGTACTTTTGTCCCAGATGTCCCTGTTGCTTTGCGGGCTGTTTGTGCTTACTTCGGCCGAGCCGGCTGGTTCGGGCCTTTTTGTCCCAAATGTCCCGACTGCCCCTAGGACTAGGACTTAGTCATTTTTATGATTTTTTCCTGGATCAACCTACTTGCCTTCTGCAACCTTTTTTCGCATTTTCTCAGAGCTTGCTCTTTTCCTCTCAGACAGGGAATTTGAAAATATTTGAGAGGATGAATCAATCAATTTTCCTAGGACTTAATATTCTGATGCATGCTATCAAAATTACCTAGGGGGGATGAAATTTTGACAACAGGCCTTCTTCCTTCACTTAGATTTAAAATTTCTTGACATAGATGTAAGGTTAGGCATGATAGATTTCCACGTTGTCCTTGACTCACTTTTGAGCATTTATTTAATCCATGGACATGGCTCTTTTAGAGTAAACATGATGTTTCTCGTCAGAGAACCTTTAGGATATTTTCATGGAGTCACCTCTTGATCATCGTGAGGAAGCTCTACCATTGGTTAGGACATACAAGGATTATCTTGAAGAGAAGTATACTGCAATGGATCACTCTTTCTTGACGTGAGAGGTTCTATGAGATCTTCAATGGAATTTTCCTTCTTACGAGCTCTCCTGGAATATGGGATGAATTTGTGTTCTTTGTTCATTACCTTAAATTTTTAAAACTCATGCTTGATAAATATTACTTACAATACTTTACCTCAATCATATCACCTAGGATAGTTCATCAAAATCACTCAAACAACTCACCTTGATTAGCTCGTCGAGCTCAACTCAACTCACCCAACTCACCCCAACCAACTCACTAAGATCACTTTAACCAACTTCTCGGAGAGATGATGATGGATTAAATTTAATGATGAGTTAATATAACCTATTTATCTTTAATTAGAATGGATCTCTTGGTTCTTTCCATACTTCATGATGTTTCTGGCTTTTACTTGTTGTGCCATACTATGTTCTGCCTTGATCTTGGACACAACTGTGACCAGAGTGATGCTTTGGGATCCATGTAAAGAGTTATTTTACTTTTTTTATCTTGTAACCACCTTAAAAAACATATGGAAATGTCAAAAAGTAGTGATGTGAGGGAAATTAAATCCAACTGTAACTTTTTACATCCAAAACAGAGACTTTCTATTTTTGGCAGGTGAGATCAAACCTACTATTTTGGGAAATCTTTCTTTTTTTCTCAAATTTGATATTTTGGGTCTCCTGACACATTCAATTCACCTAAATTTATGATTATTTAACCTTTTTGGAATATTTTAAATTTTTATGATTTTTTTTTTACTTTTTTCAAAAAATTGCAAATTTTGACCTGCCTACTGTTTTGCACTGTTTCCAGATCAGTTGAGTGATATGAGATTGAAATTTTATGGACTTACTATTTTTATCATTTTAATGGGCATGGAATATAATATTTTTATTAAGTGGATATTTTTTCCTTGGTTTTCATTGGAAACATTATTTTTGAATTCGGCTCCTTGTTACTATCTTGTGCTCTAATTTTCACTGTGTTCTGCACGCTAAACTATTTGAAAGAAAAAAAGATTTTTTTAAGGAACAAGTTAAAGATATGAAGCTGATATTTAATCCATTAATGGATTCCTTGAGATTTATTTATCATATGTATTTTTTGGAAAATAAAAATCAGTCCAAACCCCTGGTATGATCAATTTTCTAGTTCACTAGAAGTGAGAATAACTTCGTTCTTGTAGTTATGGATGCCCTGGAATTATTTTGAAAGTATGATTTCTATGTTTTTATGTATTTGAAGGTTATTCATCTTCAAATATGGAGTAATGATATATATTTGAGGAATAAATGAGGCAAAAATTAGTTGTTTCAAGTTTACTAGTTCTCGAGAGTTAGTTTTGAGTAACAGATGTAAAGACAACAATTAATTGAAAAGTTGGGGTTTTATTGCTTGGGTGAGGATCACATATTTTTATCCCCTTTGTCCCTATGGGAATATGGAAAATATAGAAAAAAATTTCCCTCACCTAGTGATGACAAGTGTCAAGTTGGGATTAGATGAGAGGGAGATGGAGAAATTGCCCTGACAGTCAAATTTGCTCATGACACTAGAAGTAACTACCTAGGTCAAAAATTAGGGTTTTGAAGGATTTATCATGAGAATTTTTTTTGTCTCCCCTATGTTTCCTTGGTAATTAGTACAAGAGGTACACAAAAATTATCCATAACCCGGTGATGACAAGAGGCGCGACGTGGATACAAGAGGGGGAAGGAGTGAGATGAGCTAGATAAGCCCTCTAGATTGCTGCAAGTTGGCCACATGGAAAACAAAGGGGAAAATAATGAGGAGGGGAATTTTTTTATTTCCCCTCAGTCCCCTTGGGAATTTGGAAAAGAGGGACACAAAAATGTGCCTTAACCTATAGGTGAAAAGTGTCCACTTGCAAAATTGACTATCTACGAGAAGCGTACTTGCGAGATAGAGGACTTGAAGAAGAAATTTCAGGATCTCCAAAAAGTCTTTTTTGATGAAGTATTATATGGTTTTAACTCCAAAGATAATTATAATAAAAATTATAGGGGTCCCATCCTTCAAATATTCTTGCAACACCATAAAATATCTCCCTTTTCTTCGGGACCTCAAGGTGTGTCTGCACAGATTGAGCTTCTCTAATAGGTAAACATATCTTATGAAATATTTTATGATTTAATAATGTAGAGGAATTTTCAATATTTATAATTAGTATTTGTTTCTTCTTAACTCCTTACATATCTCCTAGAATTGTTTGTGGAAGATCATGTCCCTTTTTTAGCTATATACTCCTTGCACCTTAGAAACCCATTGTTACACAAGTTGTCCCTAAACCTTAAAAAGTCCCTAAATAGTAAAAATTGATTTCCAAAACCTTAATATATCTTCAATAAAAAAATCCAGATGAGTTTGGGCCTTTCATTCTATCTCAGAGGATGCACACCAGTCCCGAAAAGGTCAGAATAAGCCTTTTAGGCATACTGAGAAACTATTCTTAGGAAGCTATTCTATGTATGAGATGAATGAACATTGTTGCTTAATTTAAAATATTAGAGAAAGATTCATATACACATGGTAAGAACTTAAAATGTCTATATGGGCATGATACAGAAGAACAAATGATCTAGAGAGGGGTTTGAGAAGACTCGGGAGAAAATTTTTAATTTTGGGTCAGTTGTTATGCTTAAAAGTTAAAAAATGTTCATGCTACACATTTTCATGACATCCATTATGTTATTAGTAAAGGTAAATATGAGTAATATCTATTTATCATCCATGACCATGTGATAAATGCTTTATGACCCCAATGATTTAGGGATGGCTATGTATTTGGTGTGTTTGAGGAGGTATTATTAAAATGTTTAATATGAGGCCATAAATAAGTGTGAAATATGATATGTTCATTAATAAATTTATAATATAGAAAATATAAGAGATCATGAAATAATAATCGTAGTAAAACTGATGGTATTAAAATGGATGCAAGGATATTAATTTGTTGTTATTTTCATAGGTTGGAATAGTGACTTAAGTAGGAAACCTTAATTTAACCTATGGTCACTTTCAATATAATTAGATTGAATATCTACATTTATAATTTAATTTTTCTTTTATGGATATGTATATTATAGATTTAATTAGTGTGATGATCCATGCCTACATCTTACATGACCCAAGTTTGAGAGAATTTAGGCAATGGCAAGCCACCTCCATTGGTCATTTTTCCTAGTTTTCCCAATTTTTAGTATATTTTTGAAAATAGTAAATTTCTATTTTTAGAATTTTAGATATACAAAATCTAAATGGAATAGATGTATTCATCCTCTATCGAATGATTTCATCCCTATTTGGACATTTCTTCCCTTGTTGTATACATCTTCATCCTACATTTTTGACCTCGGTATATGTTTATACCCTTTTTATAAATTTTGTTGTCCTTTTCCTAATACTTGTGTTTAGTATATATTTTATCAAATTTTATTATGTTTCAAGAGTAATAATGCTTACTTTCACATGGGTTTTGTATGTATATGTTCATTCATGTGAGCTATGGCATGGTCATCATCTATAAACCATGTTGATATTGGGATCTTATATGTAGCACATTAGGAAGTGATTGATAGAGTTTGGTTAGGAGTTATCAACCAACTTGGATACATTATCCATGACATGCATATATTGAAAGTACTATATGCGAGATAAGATGAATATACATGCATCTTCTAGATTCCTATACGTGAGGTGATGGTAACACTAGATGATTTTTTGTACATACTTTGGATGTCATTATTGGTAGTTGTGTTGTGATGCACACTATCATTGATTATGGATATTTTACTAATAGTGATAAAAATTTTGGAAGGAGAACTCGATTCTACCTAGTGACATTGTTTATATTATGGTTCCCATGATTATTAAAATTTATCTATGTTAATTGGTTATTTTATGGTTTCCAACACTAGTGGGATTATGATCTCATAGAAGGTGAGACCATTTATTTAGAATATTGAGAAGGGATGTAAACAATTTTTATTGGGGTCATCCTATGTTGTTGAAATTGTAAAAATAATTGTATTTGTCAAGTAGAGAGGGCCATATATGTGTTCTTCGGGTACTGAAGTTTATATATATATATATTGGTATATGATCACATTATAATGTTGAGGCCTATGGTGTTGAGAGTGCATTAGATGAAGGGATTAGTGTTATGTTATATGATTGATTAATTTTACCTGACTTTTTGGGAAAATAATCCACAATATTGACAATAACTTGATGATTTATATCCAAGAGATATCTTATTTTATCTATACTTTGGCTAAGGTGGGTGAGAGGAGGATAATATACAACTATTTCAAGTATACACAAGGAGATGGTTTTGGGACACCATCCCCCAAATTATTGAGATATTTTAGTATGAAATAGTGACACACAAATTTGGCATCATTTAAGTTGTTTCCTTAAACCCTTGTTATACATACTAGGACTCAGAGATGTCCTTGGTGCCTAGGATATTATCTACCTCATTGAACTATGAAGATGATAGACATGGGTGATTATGATAATTATGGGGACACATTCATCCTTGATGTAGATGATTTGAGGTATCTACATGCTTATACATTTTGGTGACCTATGATTAAATGGGATCCATTATTTACATATGAGATAAGAGCTCATGGTCCTATTCCTAAGGTGGCTATGGGTACATAAATTTATATCTACATAACTATTGGTCCTAATATATACGAAAGAACATGTATGAAAATTATGTGATTATGATAATTTCATATTTATATTTTTGGTTAAAAGTTCCCATATAGATGATAATTCATAACTGTATATTTTTCAAGAAGCATAGTTATGTAATTACATGATTGAGGAGTTACTATACCATTTGAACCATTATGTCTCTAATATGAAGAAGGGAGGGTGATTAGAGAAAAAAATTGAAGATGTGGGGTATTTTTCCCCTTGTTTAATATTACAATGCATATAAATGTTGCTTATAATTATACAACTATAAAATAAGATGAGTTCAACATAAATCATCTCAAGCTTTAGATGTTGGTTATAGAGAAGCGATGACTTCCTAAATACTAATATATGATTATATAAGTGTTCATATTTTGACTACTATGTGTAGTTGTAGTAGGATAATATGAGATTGAATGTTTTACTATCCATATATAAGGAGTGAGAGTGTCATGGCTAGGAATGTTCACACATACCGAGTTGAGTCTATTAGGTATAGGTATGTTATAGAAAAACTTGAATTTCATGATAATTTTGGGACAACTTTCCAAATGTGTTGCTTTGGAAGTATTTGGAATTATTCATTTTGCAAGAAAATCTAAAGATTTTTCTTTGGTTTGTAGATTGCCGTATTTTTTTAGGTTTTCATACCTTACTCACATCTTAACATGAAAAGTGGTATATTATTCCAAAACCATTGAACCTTGAAACACTCAGTTTTTTGAGATTTCAGTCCTTTCAAGAATATAAGCATATCAACATATCATGTTAAGTGTTTATTATTTCTTAAACCTTGAAACCTAAAACACTCCATTGTTTTGGGTTTTCGGGGTTTGAAACATTAAATCATGGGAAAATAAAACATGTAATATACAATATGTTATCCAAACCCCAAACCCTGACATAATGTAGTGTATTTGGTTTTCAGGAATTTGAAACATCAGAACATGATGATTTAAGGACATGTTTTATGTAATCAGAATAAGATCCCCACAATATACATAGGTCTAGTGTGTCAGCTTTACAAGACTCGATTACATGGAAGCATGACTTATTAGATGCGTTCAAACCCCCAATCCCTAGGTCAATGTAATAAATACAATATATGATTTAATCTTGCATGTTTTTATCGATGTGTAATAAATTCTAGCCTATTATAAAAACACAAAATTTCCATTTCATTTTAACCTTATACAAATATGTATTTTTTACCCATGAAAATGTGTTTTCAGCCCTCAAAGTTTTGATCACATTTTTCAAGCCCTCTAGTCACCATTTTAAGAAAAAAAAATTGTACCCATTTGATATTTTAGTGAGTAATTTCATTTTCATTAAGTTTTGTTGACTTTTTGAAGGATTTTTTTTCGTATCAAATCCCTTTCTTTGTCTTGGTAAAAAAGTATTTGTTTTTCCTTCTCTCCACTCTAATTTTATATTTCCCATGGTTTTCTTAGTGTTTTTATGATTTGATTACTTATTTATTTCTTAGGAAAATGTTTATTTGATCCAAAAATTTAATTTCACCACTAGTCAATATTTCCCTCTAGATAAATAGGTTAAAAACCCCAACAAAGTTCATGTCAGGATTTTTGAATTTCTTGACAAGATGAAAACCCTGTCTCAGTGTTTCATGCTTTCTAGGTTGAAAATCATGTAATAATTCTAAATAATATGCTTTCAATATTTTTAACATGTGAACCATGTCTTGATCCCTGATTTTCCTTTGTCATTATTTTTCAAGTTTCCAAACAAGTGAAAAAAATTGGAACAAGTGTGTTGGGATTTTATAGGTGCTTAACAAGATCAAATTTCTAAGTATGTCAGGTTTTTCTAGGTGTTAAACAAAGAAAAAATCCCACCAATTAATTTCTCATAATTTTGGGATTGATAAGTAAGTAGGTGTTTCCTATCTGAACCCATAGGCGTTCATTAAGAATTTTGGGCAAATTTATGGTACTTTTTCCCACTTCAATGTTTAAATCAACTAAGGGGAAAGATAAGGTAGAATAATCAAAAGGAAATGATAAATAAATGAATTATAACTACAAAGGGGTGGTGCTCCCTTAAAATATTGACTCTAATATTGATTTTAGGGATACAAATCTTGGGCACACTAACATGACTTATTTTTTGAATAGAGTAAACTATCCATCCAAATCACCATGGATACATGGGATTTATCAGTAGATTGACATTATATACAACCATCCCTATTGAAAAACAATATCCTTAATTCATGCTCAAATGAGTGAGTCACTATAATGGTGACACCAGGGTGGTTAAAAATCAAGATAGGGAAGTAGTGATCAGGATAGATGCATACTATTTTGATGATTTTCTCAATATTATTTACTTTAATGAGTACATGGAAATTTATCTAAAAATTTATAAAAAGGATTGGAATGAAAAAAATTTAGTTTCAATCAAACATATGAATAAGAACTACCTAAAGAATTTAAATCATGTAGTTAGTTGGTTCCTGGAGACACTTCATCGCAGTGACTTCATTCTAGAATTCAATGAAATAATTAGTTTTCTCAGCAGAGTGGTAGGTCTTCTTGGGGATAAATAATTTTAAGAGTGCATGTATATTTTCATCCATATCATAAGGAAGAATCAACAATATATCATATGGGGAGAATTGATTAGTGATTCCCTGCATAAGTAATTTAAGGAAGTTCATGCAACATGAAAATTCTATATAAGTCCCTACCTGACCTATGTTATAGCGGGGATTCAAAGATATACCCTTGGTTGAACACATAAGGATTAAGAAACTCATCTTAAGTTTATGATTTATATCCTTAATTAAATTTATAAGAAATTCTTAAACATTTTAGCAGTAAATGTGCTTTCGTCTATAACATTATATGTAAATTAGAGAAGGATTTATCCAAATGCCAATATGTTGACTTGGCTTGGAATGCAATGTCACATTTGGGATTTATTTTATTATAATTCCCAAAATTCACTTACATTCAAGTTGGGGGATTTCAAGGATCCCCATTTCTATTTATGAGATACCCAAGTTAAAAGTAGGTATTAATGGAATGGGTAAGAAAAATAATAGACCTGCACAAGTTTCAATAGAGTAAACACAAGGAAGAAATAAATTTCCCTATGTCAATCGACCATTATACATTCTCATACATTATCAAGGATAAAGAATTGATTTAAAAATTTATAGGATGTCCCTAAAATATTTTTATGCAAGGATTAGTTTTGACTACAAAGGAGTAATGAAGAATTTGGGAAGTTTTCATTTGCATCTTCTAGAGCTTTAGGATATATAGATTTATTGTATGGATGAAGTTTCTATAAGGATAAAATATTATAACAGAATAACCGTTGAGGAGGTCATGGGATAAAATATTAGTTATGTTCTTGAAGGCACAAATGATAATGGAGATTTCCTAAATTACATGTACAATCAAATAAAGGTTGATACTTTAGTATTCTGACCAATTAATTAGTCCAAGAAAGAAATTGTTTCTGACAAGGAGTGTGTAACACAAATCTTTAGTCTAAAAAATCATTGGCTCATGTACTCAGGAATCGCATCCAAATAATTGGATGGTAAACAATTTTTTTAGCATGATGTGATAGCTTAAACAACAATCAATCACTTTGAAGACACTGCAGATAAAATCAAGACACATGTGAAGCCTATCAAATTTATTTTTTTGAGAAAAGAAGAGAATTCTACTACTTCTACTCCAACAACATTGGTGAATGTGGAATTTAATTCACCCAAGAAAAGTCTAGATATTTCAACATGTACCATGGTCACTCTACCTCATCCCTTCATTTCA
This sequence comes from Taxus chinensis, assembly GCA_019776745.2. Taxonomy (NCBI): domain Eukaryota; kingdom Viridiplantae; phylum Streptophyta; class Pinopsida; order Cupressales; family Taxaceae; genus Taxus; species Taxus chinensis. The sequence continues at coordinate 366,852,845 of CM034153.1, read as the reverse complement.
CCTCTCATCACCCATGTCATACCACTCATAACTTTAGCTCACCATGTTTCCTTGTATCATTCTCTTCCTCCCCATTTTCCTTCTCCTCCTCATTATTCTCCTTCATCCACATCATTAGTGTAAACCTATATTGTTCCCACGTCCCCAATCCTCACATCATACATTCTTTCCCCCTTCTCACTTCTTCCACACTTATTTATCTCATAACATAGTTATTTTCATCTCTTCCCCCAAATTTCTTCGGGGATCAACCACTTCTTGAGTTCATCTCAAGAGACCCTTCATTATCCACCTTCCAATCCTATGTTCATTGTGTATTCCTCTCCCATTTATTCCATTTCTCATTCTACTCTTCCCATGGCTATTTTATCTGACATCCTCTTTTTTTTTTTTGCATTCACCAACTCTTATGGTGCTACTCCCATGAGCACATATCCACAATAACAATTGGTTCCTTTTTTCATTCCATTTTATATGGAAAGGAAAATCCCAAAGAAGAGGAAGACAAAATTAATTCTAAAGATATTTTATTTCATCTCATTGAACCAAACCCCCTCCCACATAACAAATAAACCTAAAACACTTTATCATATCATGATTGATAATTCATGATAAATGTTTGCTAAGATCACCACATTTTCAAGTGATAAAAAAAAATATCATATAATAATTGATTATTATTATATAACTAAAGTAGCTTTGGGGAAAGATACTACAAAGGGAGTACAAAAGTACCTATAGGTTTCCTTGGTTTATTTTTTTGGTAAACTCAAGAAGACCAAGGATACTAAAGATAAGTTGAAGGAAAAAGTAGAACAATTGATCACCTTGTTATTTAACATCACTCGGTTGAATCCAATCACCACTCTTGTGGAAAAAAATTTTGATGTATCATCTATCATAGTGATCGATGATATATGGAAACAAGGTTGATTTGTTAATGATTGGATCTAAATACTCCTTAGAGATAGTCAAAATACCATTAAAGAGGTTTTCAGGGTTAATAATGGCATTAAGAGACAGAAGACAACAATTGGAAAAATGGGTCATGAATTGGAAGAATAATGCAACAACTGGGAACTCACATTGTAGGGTTTAAATGAGATTAAAATGATAAATGATTATACCTTGGTGCAAGAAAAAGTGACAAAGGAAAGGGTTAGGAAATATGAATTATATGAGTCCATTAATATCTGGGTAAGGATATTGCAGGAGGCCGTTGAAAAGTTATAGAAGGAAAGGGAGAAGGAATAGATGATACCAATGAAATTGGTGTTGAATTAGCCAGTATCCCTTTCCAACTCTTAGATGAAGATCATAATATGTTACTAGCTAGAAATATATTTTCCAAGTTCAAATACTTTGTTGAAAGGGACTCAAAAGAGGAGAAAAATTTCAATTTACAATAAATCAATAAGATAGTTTTATATTAAAATGTGTTGAACATTTTGGATAAAGTTTTGAAGAAGATTCAAAGAATCCCAAGAAAAGTGATTAGTGTTATAAAAAAATGTGATGTTCTCAAATGATATTCATGTGGATTAGATGAGAAAGAAGTGCAGGAGATGATACAGAGGTTCCACAAGTATTGAGATAGGGAATATGGTTAAGAGATAGAAAAATATGGTTACTGTTTTTTTGTGTTTTTCCATTTTGTATCTAAAACATGTAATTTTTCTATATGCTTGGACATATTTCATATTAACATGTAAATTGACTTGGAAATTTTTCATAAGAACCAGACAATGTGATATTACTATGTAAATTTAATATTTCCTATTTTAGATTGGGAATTAGTCAAGGAATGTACTTGCTCCTCTTTTCTCTCTTCCTTCTCTCTATAAATGTAACAATGCTCATAACATTGAGGATAGTTTAGATTTTAGGATTTTCAAGGAACTAGGGTTGAATGTAAGAAAAATATTTTTACATCTTGTGAGTAAAATTCATTTTCTGGAATTTTGGAGAGTAAAGGAAAAACTTTGTGCTTTGTTTTTCTAGCTACTAGAAAATAAAGAGACATATTTTCAGACTTTTTCTTGATATTTTTATTGAGATTAATGGTATTGTTCTTACGTTCAATACATTTATACTATTTTTTATTATGGATTATTAAGATATAACATTAGTCCAATTTATTTTTATTGTACTTTGTTTGTGTGAGTAAACTTAGATCTATGTTTTCCAGTAGAAATCACAACCTTTTTATTCTATCCTTCTTAATCTATCATTCCCATTCCAAAAAATATTTTAAAGCTAATTTCTCTAATATTCTCATTCCTTTCTTAAAAATAAACATCTATATGGATGAGATCCCACCCCCTAAAGATATAATAGTGTAAATATTGTGGATATTCTTTCTTTCTCTATAGATTAGAAATGAATAAAGGGACTCCCCTTATTCGAGGAGGGACTTTGTCCCACATGTTGTGGTTGAACACCATATGTTTTCTCTAATAAAATAACCAATCAATAGTTTTTAATGAATCTACTAGGGAACACAAACGTGTAACTTATATGTTCATCTATTATATAAATTATTGCATGACCATTTTTGTTTCCATTATAACAATTTCTTATTGCTTACCTCATTCATTCATTGTTTTACAAAGCTAACTTGGAATATTTTTTACTTATAGTAGAAGGGAAAGTGGTGTTCCTCATCCCATTTTTGAGCTACATCAATTACACAACTTCAATCTTGTTCATTATAGGTGAATCCCTATATGATCAAATAGCTCACCTCTAGTTAATCAAAACAAATCTACAAGAGAATAAGGTGCACCCAACACTTAAAAATCTATGTTTTTGAGTGGAAAATTTACCTTTGCACACCTCCTTCCCTACTATGGAAGCACCTCCTCCACCTTCATTGCCTTAGGGAACAACTATTAGAATTTTAGTTTTGGTATAAACACACCATGATTTATCTTGTGGTTTGCCGAAAACTGCCCCAAATTCAGTAGTGATTGAAAATAACACCTCGATGAACACATTGCTGCATTTTTATTGTATCCAGGGTTTTGATTATTGCTCACAAATATGTATACGTCTAATTATTTTTGGAGACACTTTAAGATGATTTTTTTGAGTTTATAACACTTACCTCCTCATTATATTGATGGTTGGGCCACTATGAGGACAAGGTTTGAATCTAGGTTCAAGCCAACAAAAGTTGTACATGCACTATTAGCACAACTCACATAGATGAAGAAGGAGCTACATGAGGCCTGCATGATTTTTTTTCTAAGTTCAACAAAAATGTTTATAATATTCCTAAAAGTGTTATGCCTACCAAAAAAATTAAAATTTATTTTAACTCTGAGTCTCCTAAAGTTGGGTTCTTATTAAGGAGGCCACATAACCCATATATAGATACTAATCAAACAACTGTTATGGAAATTGAATATGATATTATTATGGATGATAACCTAATAAGATAATGTATGAATAGAAAAATTAGAGTAATTTCCAAAGTAAAATTTATCCCATGATCTAGAAGTTAGTAAATGATCTGCTGGAATTAAAGAAAAATATGTATAAGAACATGTTAACCCCTCCATATAGGGAAATACCACAAAGGAACTTCAATACCATAGCTACTAGGGATAGGATATAAATTCTATCCACTCAACCAAGATATCTATTGAATATCCTCTCATTAATGCATCTATTGATGTAGTTGAATAAATTGAAGAAGATATTAAAGTAGAAGACACCTATGAACAATATGGTTATGGAAACGAGTCTTATGATGAAATTGGTTGGTGAATCCAATATTAGGTATCTAGAGTACAAGGAATATGATTATGATGATGTTGTGAATGATATGAATAACCAATTCTTTTATGATTTCACCCTCTCATAAAATTAAAATAAGGAGACAAAAAATCTAAAGGAGAAATAAAATGAAAAAATTAGATTTAATCCCTATCCCAAATGTTATACGAAGACGAACTTATTTTTTGGTGTAGTTGAAAGAGAGTAATCCCATGAAATATATAAATCCTCTTTCCACCTCATCTTCCTCCCCCATTCCTAACACTAATACTATGCCCGTAGAAACAAATAAAAAAATTCCTTAAATCTCTTTAAGTTCTCCATACTTCACATTTGACATGATCGATCATGTAAAGAAAACCAAGGTTCAAATGTTAGAAGCTAAGTATTTTCAATCTCTTCTTGATCTGTTTAAAAAAATAGTTAAGTTTTTCAAGAGTAAGTATATTTTCCCTCCAAAAATTTATTCTTTGGGAATACTTCCTAACGCTACACCTCTCCTTCTCCAAAAAAGATTATCCTCCAACTCTTCTTCTGGGAAGATTGAACAGTTCTATTTTTCCTTACTTATCAATGGTTTCAATCTTAGTAGTTTTATCATCGATTCAGGAGCTTCTAAAAACTTCATTCTTGCAAAGGTATCGCATTCTTAGGACTCAATCTTACTAAACCTTTTAGGTTGTTTACTCTATGGGAACAAAAAAAGTACCTCTTAGTGGACAAATAAATTATGCACAATTTTCTTTTGTATATTTTCCTAAGAAGATGTCAAAATGATAATCTTAGTAGTAGATATTCTATCCGCCTATTGAATATTGTTGGGAAGAGGCTTTTGTAGGGATGTTGATGGAGGGATTCACATGAATTGGTCCCAAGCATGGATCCTAGTGAATGGGGTGATGTGGATTCTTGAACTTGAAGATCAGGTGAAATACCTTGTAACCAAGTAAAATGATCCTAAAGCACAAATATTACTTAAATATTCCAATTCATGCAAATATTTTGTTACTTATTTATGAAGGTTATATCTCTATTGTAGTCACAAAGGATGATACAAATGAGGCATGGACTTTGGATTTTAGTGGTATTTTTTCTACTCATTGGTTGGGATTAGGTGTAGTCCTTATATCCCTAAGGATGAGATTTTCCCTTTTTCTTTCAAGCTTCAATTTCTAACACCAATAACAAAACAAAGTATGAAGATCTTTGATTGGGTTTAAAAGTAGTAAGATAAAAAGGTGTTAAGAATATCAAGGTTCAATTTTATGCTGAGATTACTGTGAATCAATTCAATGACTTGTATCAAGTGAAAATGATCACTTAAAACACTATCAGAACTGAGTTTGGGACTACATTGAGGATTTTGAAGCATTTTGCATCAAAGCGGTGCTGCAAGAACATAATGACAAAGTTGAGTCATTAGAAGTGTCTTTTTCATTACTTCTTCCTAATCTATATTTCAAACAAAACAAATATACCATGGAGGTAATATTTCGTCCTAGTTTTCCTGAAAATGCAACTAACTGAAAGGTCTTTAATGATGATTAACAGATTTCATTCTTGGAGAATTATGATAATTTCAGCGAGCTATATTTTGAGGGAAGTGAATCTTATTTCTAATAATTTTTCGTAGATACATGGGAAGACGTATGTTAATAATAAGAGGGTGAATGTTAGGAATAATATTAGAGTTCACAATATTAAGGTTAGATGAATAACTATTATCAAATGAATAATTATGTTCTAGTAATTATTCATTAGTGGTTAGTTATTACTGGGTTAATTTTTATACAGACTTCCTATTTCCCAGGAAGTTGTTTCGCTACCTTTGTGGGGTTTATTTAGTAATCTGACACACTGAAAATACGTATTGAAAAAATGTCACCAAATCATTGTGCGGCCCCATCTTTGGTGACTGACGAGAGGTCATTGAACGACCTCCAACCTCTGATGCCTCTATCCTTTGGTTTCATGCTGCTAGCTTAGAAAACTTGGCATTTGATGATCATTGGTTGCCAGTATGTCGGATTCTATCGAAAAATGCGTTTGTAAGGAAATTTTTTATCTATTTTTTTGGACTTTTTACAATGACACAAAATGATTTAAAAATATTTCACTCAATTTTAAACAAATGACAACAAATAAGACAATAGTAATGAGACACAAAATCTATGCACAATATTTTATGGAAAACTCTTGACACATTTTAATGACATCAATTGATTTTACACAAATACTAAACTCTATAATTTAAGTTACTCTTTTTAGGTGACTTATTACAATTGACAAGATGACAAAAAAAAATTTGATTACTTTTTATTACAATTACATAATGACCCAATAACAACATTAAACAATGATTATATTGAATGACACACTATTTAAAGACCTTTCAAATAACTATTGAATCGATTACAAATACATTAATTAAAATTGTTTTATAAACATTATAAATGAATAAGCCCATATTTAAGAGAGAGAAATAAAATCTAAATAAATAAACAAGACAATATATAAAGCAAAAACAACATATTAAAGACTCAAAAACAAAATATGAATCAATAACACAAAATTCGACTCAAATGGATTCACTCACCTTTCATGGACACGTGGAAACTATTGTTTTGTTTTGTTCTTAAAAATGGTGAAAGCTTGTCATTGAAGGAAGACATAATCCTCATGAGTGGCGTGTTGACTTGGATTCACAGTGATATGTGTGCAGTTGTAGATTGCATGCAGTGAAGATAACATTTAGACAAGGAGTTGTTGGAGCAGAGACACAAATATTTGGGTGAACTCCGATGCACAAGATGGATTTGTTATATATATATATAAGGAGATAACAGCATGATTCAAATTTCAACATGGATATTTTGAAGTAGATCTCCACGGTTATTATGTAGATTGAAGGATCTCATACAATGGTAGAATGATCAACATCAAACCCACTCAACTATGTACAATAAATTTGATACGGTCGGAGATTCAATTTTCTTGAGCTCATGTGACAAGCGAAGCATGTAAATCTAATTCCTCAATGTGGCACTGTGATGAAATGAAAATCCACTCAAAATGTTGATGCAAAGGTAGATCTTATTTGCGCAGGTGAAACAACTAGTGCAGTAACCAAGATTAATGTAAAGATGTTGAGGATGAGAAACCATCACAATACATATGAATTTCGATCAAACTGTCATAATATTTTCATGGGAGAGATAGAGGATAGAATCCAGCTGAAATAAAGGCGTTACCAACGAGTAATGACAAATAAAGTTCCACAGAATTCTCAACCAACCAACTGTCAAACCAAATTAGTTGACAGATTTGTGCCTTTATGTTGCCTTCGTACCAGTCATATGAAACACACTCTACAGTTCACACACAAATATAAAATAACACAGGGAAGCAATTAGAGAATGCTAATGAAGCTTCCCTTCAACAAAAACTCAAACCTTCATTCTGGAATAACCTTGCTCAACACGTTGCAAATTTGAATGAATGTTGAACAAAAAATGAATTCCAAGATTTAATTATTTCAACTTTTGCCAGCGGTGTAATTTTATTTCCACCTTATCCGAGTTTCCAATGAGCTCACGCCACTCTAATGGAGATGCCACTACAAATAATATTAATCTTTTGAAATAGGCATAAACTATGTTATGATGAATTCCTTGACAACTGCTATCAAATGAATACGTTATTGAATATTGTGCCTTTGAAAGATAACCCCACGCGAATATTAAAATCCGGTGAAAAAGGGATCTCTGTTAGATCTGTGAAGAATTATAGCGTATTGATAGATGTCATATTTTATGCAGCCCTTTCAGGAATTATGAGGTATAGATCCAACCAGCTGGTCGATGTAATGTGATTCCTAATGTAAAGAAAACTATGCCATAATATAAATACGCATATATATGCATATTAATGAAGCTAATCTAATTAAATGAAACTAACACCAAGTAGTTCCAATAAAAAAATCTAATCTAATATAAACATTAATCAAAGGGGGATTAAGCCTTAGGAAAACTAGGTAGTTGCCTAGGGCGCCAACAGTCAGGGGGGCTGAATCTAAAAATTTCCTTTTTTCGGTTAATTTTAGAACTTAACCTTAAAATAATTTATCTAAAGACTTAATATTGATCACCCCATTTATAGATATTATTGTATAGTAACATACATTTCACGCATACACATAATAAAGTTTTGTAATATTTTTACAAGTAAAAGAAAATATCACATATTTATAAACACTTATGATTTTTTTGGTATTGTTACCAATTCTCTGATGTAGCTCCAGATTATGTAGGTGTGTAGTTTGTTCTAGAAAAAAGGTTAATGTATTTTTATAATGTTGCTAGTGTATTTAGTAGAGGTGAGTATAATTAAAGTAAAAAAGTATTTGATTTTTTATTCTTAGTTTTTTGGGGAAATTTTCTACTATTTTGTTATGGAAGAATCTGTAACCCTGTTCCAAATACGGCTCTTCACAAAACCATGGGAGCTACATAAATATGTTTGTTTCTTTGCAAAGAAATGGTGTTTTATTTTAGGATAGAGTTCTTGTCACCTACTTGATATGGCTAGATCAGACTTGTAAGAAGCCTTGTATAAAATATTGTATTTTTTGCATTATGAGCGTCTCGTATGACTAATGTATTCCATCCACAAAATATTTTTCATCTTTTCGTGATAATTTATTAATATATTTTTATTATTATTTTATTATGACCATGATGTAAATTTAAAAATACAAAAATATACACAAATTTTATTTATTTACTTTATGGAAAAAAATATTAAAAAAATATTTCCATTCAAACTATTGCCTAGGGTGTTCCCGACCTTTAATTCGGCCCTGACATCAATGATAAAGCATAAAGGAAATAGCTAATCTAACGCATCAACATGAATAAAACATTTAATGCTAAGCCATCACTTGAAATTGGATGTGCTTTGTAATGTATGATTGTTAAATAGCATGAACCTATTTAGATCATAACTAATCAATTTGTATGTTGTCTAAGTGAGGAAATAATCTCACCAAAATAGATTAATGGCCATGTTTGGATATTCCTTTACTACTCAACTATGAGATGGATATTCCTTTACTACTCAACTATGAGAAGAACAGATACAAAGATGAGGGAGCTCTTCAACAATGGAGAATGCCCTTATCACATGCAAAAGTGTGGTGTCAAATATGATAGGATGTAAAGTGTGAAAGAAGGAGGTAGGTTATTTATATATCTTTCCAATTTGGGAGGAGATAGAAACCTAATGAATGTGGGACAAAAGATAAAGTAGAATTAGAAGAGATAAGCATGATTAGAAAAAATTAAGTAGAATTAACAACTCATGGGAATTGGAGATGATTTAATTAATCCACTAGAATTAATTAAAAGGCTAGGATAAGCTTAGAAAGCTTTTTAGAGATGATTTAGATGAAAATAGGTAGGGTTGAGATGATTTAAAAGGGGGATTTAATTAATAAGAAGGTTTATTAATTAAATACAAGGTTATAAAGGCTTAGTTAATTAATTGATTATGGGAGGATTATAACTAATGAAGTGTCATTAATTGGCATCTGGATCGGAGGAAAGGCTAGTTAATTAACGAAGTGTTGTTAATTGACCAAAATGGAGGGAATCATTAGTTAATTAGTGGAAAATCACTAATTATAACGGAAATAATGGGAAAGAGGATAATTAGTGCAATTTTGGTATTAAAACTATGTAGTTGGATTTTATGTGTCTACAACATCTATAGGAAGAGACCTGAATGCTACCAAAACTTATACAAATACAAGATCTTTATATTGAGATAAATACTCTAGCCGATGTTGAATTTGATGTAGACGATGTGAGATTAGCACACAAGTTTTAATACAGGTATGAGTGGGTAGTTATTGGAAACCACCAACTATAGAGGTCCTAATACCAAAGAAAACATGTCTGCTAAAACTAAACATAAAAACCTTGTAACAAACTCTTTCAACCAAGTCCAAAAATAATATATTCTCTCATCTATAGGGTGATAAATAGTACAACACACGTTAAAGAATTAATATGCTTCCATTAAATGATTATTCACTCTGATACCAAATGAAATATTTGGTTCAGAATTATACAACATAAATAATATAATATAATATTTTGTATATATCTACAACACAATAGAATGGATATTATATAGTCACAAACAATCCAAACAACTTCATAGGAAATAGGAAGGACGTATAACAATTAACCCAGTAATATTCACGAGTATAACAACTACCCACTAATGAATAATTACTAGAACGTAATTATTCATTTAATAATAGTTACTCATCTAACCTTAATAATGTGAACACTAATATTATTCCTAATACACTAAAGATATTTTAGAGATTAAAGGAAATAAAATCCCTAAATGGTTTTTGTCCCTTAAATTATTATTTAACAAACATGTTTTCTTTATCAGGGAAAGGTGAAAATAACCAAATTTATCTTTAGAGGTTGAGTAGGTAAATTTGGGAATTATGGAACAACCTCGAAACGTGAACATAGGCAATTTTTTTTCACCCAAGGATAAGAAAAAAATTGTGGCAATGCTAAAAAACATGTGTGGATGTTTTAGCATGGTCATATTTATACTTAAATCCTTCCAAGACAAAGTATTTTCAACACAACATCCATTTTAATTATGATGCACACATGTATACAGGAAAAAACAATGACACTATAATCCAAAGATTTTAGGAACTATCTTTACTAAGATTCAAACAATTTTAGATGCAAGGATAATCTTCCCCATCCACCATTTAACATGGATCAATAATATTATTCTAGTACGTAATAAGAATGGAGATATATATATATATATATATACATATATATATATATATATACATATATATATATACATATATATATATATATATATATATACATAGAACTTTCATAACTTGAACAAAGACTTATTAAAGGATAATTATCCTTTTCCAATAATGGATCAAGTCTTGCAAATAGTAACAATTTCAGAAATGATATCTATGTTGGATGGATTTTTTTGGGTATAATCAAGTAGAAGTTACAAGGGAAGATCAACATAACATGGTTTTCAACACTCCTTGGGGAACCTTCAGTTATTGAATAATTCCATTTGGATTGATTAATGCAAGAGAAACATTCTAAAGAGAAATGGATATTACCTGTTGATATTTGATGGCAAAGATCATTACCGTATACTTAGATGATCAATCAGTATTTTATAAGAAAATATAAGATCACTACAAGAATTCGGAGTAGATATGGAAAATATTTTGATAACATAAAATTTCCTTGAATCCCAACAAATCAATGTTTAGAGTAAAATAAGGAAAGCTATTGGGACAAATTGTGACGAAGGAGGGAACTAAGATCAATCCTAAATGGGTCAAGGCCATAAAAAACCTTACTCTCCCAACAAGAAAGGATGGTGTTCATTAATTCTTAGGGAAGGTCAATTTCTTGAGGAGGTTTGTTCTTGACTCCATATAAAATACAAGGCATATAACATAAACTATGAAGAGGAACATTCTGTTTTGATGGAACATTTATGGAAATATAATATTTCATGTTAACAAAGAGGTCATTGTTAATGCTCTCATCTTAGTGTGTCTTGATTTTCATAAAGAATTTATCACATAAAACTACATATGCGATCATTTAGTGTCTTCCATCACGGTTGATAAAAATGATGAAGGATTTGAATCCCCTATTAATTCTATGAGTTGTTTTTTGAAATCTCATGAATTAAAGATGCCATATATTGAAAAACATGTTTATGTTGGGGTTAAGAAGTAAATAATTTTAGGTAATATATTTTTGAACTCCCACATGTTGGTGTTGGTTCCCGATTCAACAATGAAGTCCATTTTGACTCAAAAAGAGTGAGGAATTCAGAGAGGGAACTAGTTAGCCAAAGTACAAGAGTATGATTTATAGATCAAACTAACCAAACTTGTACATGGAAGATTATTATGTCAACTGATTGCTGAAAATAATCCTAGAACAATGAATAATAATGGAGAAGAGGATGAAGAATACTCTCCCACTATTCTATTTACAAGCATAACTAAATAATTGTACTCTAATATTGCCTATTTTCTCACCTATTGAGAATGTCATGAACAATTGAATAAAAAAGAGAAAATAATTGTCAAATTGAGATTATCCAAGTATGTTCTTTGGGATAACAATTTATATGAGAGAGGAATGTATGGATTTTTCTTCACTATGTGGATAAAGATCAACATGTTAAAGTTTTGGAAGCATTCCATAACCTAGCTTATGGAGATCACTTCTTGGTGTCCATTATTGCTCACAATATTTTACATGCAAGATATTATTCACCTACTCTATTCCATGATGCTTCCTTATGGGTAGAAAGGTGTGAGGATTGTGAATAATATATTATTCAACCTAAATTAGTAGCACTTCCCCTCAAGACAATTGTAATTGAAGACTTCCAATAGTGGAGGATTGAATTCATTAGTGCATTATATCCCTTGTAAAATTCTAGACATAGATATGTTTTGATCGCAACTAACTATTTCGCTAAGTGGGTGGAAGCCATTATTTTCAAGCATGTTAATTTTGAAGTTGTTTGCTACATCATTAAGGAGAACATTATAGTAATGTTTTGTGTGACTATAAATATTATGGTAGAAAATGATTCAAAATTTTCATGTTAGAATCTTACGGAAATTTTTTATGGGTATGGTATCATAATAGCTCATGCTTGTGATTATTATCCACAAGTCAGGAAGAATCGAGCAACAAGAATATGGTGACCATAATCTAAAAAAAAAATTGATGATAAGTAGAGAACATGGTATAAGGAATTGCATGACTCACTGTGGATAGACTATATTACTCCCAAAATATCCATTGATATGTCCCCTTTCAACCTTCTCTATTGTGTTAACATTGAAATACCTATCTCTTTAGAACTACCAGATTTGAAATTGGCCAAATTAGTGGAAGATGAGAATTTTGATAATTCTATTGAGAAAAGGATAATATATTTGACTGAGTTGGAGCAGAAGATGATTAAAGTGATTGATAGAATTTTTTAGCATCAAAGTAGGCTGAAAAAATCACTTGACAAGAAGGCCAAACAATGGTATTTTCAAGTAGGATACCTAGTTATCCAATGGAAAAAAGAATAGAAACAAAAGGAATGCACATAAATCTCGATTCCTATGGAAAGGTACTTTCAAGATCCATATCTTTGTGTGGAGAAAGACACTTATATCTATCATACTTACATTGAACAAACCTTCCATTTCCTGAATGTGGGAAATATCTCAAGTAGTCAAGATGGATGACCCCACACATACCATAGTTTTTTTCAGTGTTTGTTTTTTTCTTGTTTCCTTTTTGTTTTTATTTATTTTTGTTTTGTTTCTGTTTTTCCTCATTTATGTGGTCTCTTTATTCCTTTTTACTTTGAATCCATGGCTGAATGGAAAATACACTTAGTGATTACGATGTTCTCTCCCTTTATGTTCCTCTTAACTCAAAGGGAGTCCCTAGTAAGAGATAGATGTTATAACAATATTTGAATTTCATGATAAATTTAGGGAAACCTTCCAAGTTTTCTTTTTTTTAAATATATATAGTTATTCATTTTTCCATAAAATCCAAAGCGTTTTACTCTAGTTTGTAAATTTTCTATAAGTGTGCAATGTGAGTGAGCGGGAAAGAAAATCCGGTGTTTCAATGGATAGAAGAAACAAGGGGGGAGGGTGGGTAAATATAGTCCCTTTTTCCCCAAGTGGTGTTGAAGAAATTTTTTGTTGGAATAAAATGGTGATGAAGAAAAGAAATGCGTATGGAGATAACAGACATATTAGTAAGCTTCGAAACAACTTTGTCTCATCATTTTGCTATATTATCTATGTCATTAGTTATTTATTGTATATGAACATGTAAGCACTGACTCAAAGAAACATACAAAATGTAATGTTATATGAGAAAGTAAACAAGTATACCAATAGAAAAATAAGCACAAAGAAACGTACTCGAACAAACAACGTTCAAAATAGTTGTAGATATGTTTTTGTTATCTAGATTTGGCTCCCAAATGTTTGAGTTAACAACAAGGGTTAAAAATTCCACCCCAAGTAAGGATACATGCAAGGTGAATAAATGGAGGACACATGGGTCCTATGAAAAATCCTTCGTGCTCTATGAAACTGCCCCAAACAACTAGATGTGCAAGGAAGGGAAGACATAGCAGGAAAACTAGTTATGTTAATGGAGGTAGATCAAAATGATGTGCAAGTCATGTGTGAGATCAATCGAGGACCAAAGAAAGATTTTTTGTAGGAAAATTTTGGATATTTGAGGACGTTGTTTCTAGTAAATGATTCAGATGTGTGAATGTGTTTTATCAAATTTTGGAGTTTTGAAAATTTTAACCATTGGATTTTTGAAAATTTTACCAATTTTTTTTTAATTTTTAACAATTTTTTTTATTTTTCAAAATGTTTAGGAAGAAAATGATATAAAAGAATAACGGTATACATTGGAAATTGAAAAAAATCATCGGGAAGAAAAAATATGCCCCAGGGAGAAGAAAAGGTCGCCGAGAAGAAAAAATATGCCTCAACGAGACGAAAATGTTAGAAAAATGACCATTTAATAAAAATAATCATTTTGATAGAACACCAATACACGGCAGGAAGAATATAGAAGAAATAATTATTTATCCATCCCATGGGGGGGAGAAAAATGAATAATTAGGGCTTGGAGGGTATAAATAGCAAGGTGAGAGGTGTAAAATCCTTCACAACCCATTATTTTCTAGTATACTATACTACTTTTTGAGAGAGATTTTCTCTGAATTCTAAGAGAGATGGTGAAAATCTAGAACCACTGACCGAGTTCAAAATTTCAAGATGGTTCCTATAGATGGTTTCCAGATACATAACACAAAAAATTTAGAATTTAAGTGCATTTATTACCTATTTTAGCTAGGGGAAGTTGACGGATTAATGCTAGCACAAGGCTTTAAGCGTGTTATTGTAGCTTCACATGTGCTAGCATGAAGTGCCATGTGATAGCGTTAAAATGGTAGCATGATCATTACACTAGGTTTGTGCACATGCTAGCATGAAACACATGCACTAATGTGGAATGCACTAGTGTGAAAAGGCATGTGCTAGTATTAAAATCCATGCGCTAGTTCAAAAAGGTATGTGTTATTGTAAAAAGGTATGTGCTAGAGCTAAGTATAGCCTTTGAGAAGGCTTGAGAATAATGTATGAGGTGTATAAAAGAACTAAGGAATGATTAGTACACCTTAGGAAGATGTTATTAGAATAAATGATGTTAATTATTTTTTAATTGGGTGATCTTATAGGTGAGATTACTCAATTTATATTTACGTGAGTAGCATGGATTCCTACGAGCATATGAGAATACCTTCACCTGACGAGAGAAGGGAGGATTGATTTTTGTGTTGGAGGTGACAGGTTTATCTTATATTGCATAGTTTCCGCACATTATTTTGGATCATAGCCTCCTAATTGCCTTAGTAGAGAGGTGGCATAGTGAGATTCAAACATTAAGACTTCTTACTGATGAGATGACCATGACCCTAGAGGATGTTTATCAGATCCTTAGAGTACCTATCTAGGGTAGCTTGTTTACATATAATGGGCACAACAAAAAAAGTTTGGATCATATCTAGAACATGTTTTAGTTAGAGGATATACCCTGCAGGGTATTGTTGTGCTCCTATATAGATGTTTTGAGAGTAAACAAATTACACACATACCAGTTTATCTGATGGCTTTTGTCAGTGGCTACCTACTTCCTAACAAGACTGGTACCCATTTTCACTTGGTTTGATAGGCTTGGTTCATAGATTGATGGATGGGGAGATATTTTCCTAGAGTCAATGCATATTGGCCAATTTGTACAGGGATCTACATATGATAGCGTACAAAGGTATGAGGAGCCTAATTCATGTAACACTTTTACAGGTTTAGGCATGGGATCACATCGCCATTGGACACCCACTTGGATTGCTGTGAGTTAGAGCCATAGATGAGCCATCTTGTACGGGATGTGAGCTAGTAAGCAAGGATTTCAGATCCCATCTAAGAGATACATAATATTAGAGATGAGTAGTCGATGATTTAGAACTATGGATGGTGACATGGTGACCATATTGTTTATACCACTGTTGCAAGGATGCTGTTGAGTTTAGAATTGCCGAGGTGGAGAAATTTCTTATAGGTAGTTGCAAACACATTATTGAGTGGTACTGGATTGACAGGGTACAGTGGTAGCTTGGCCTCATTTAGGGCATTCCCAAGGATGAGATGTGGTATGTGAATAGAGTGCATGAGACTTTTGAATTTGGGCCCCAAATGAAACTATGGAGAACATTAGACAATTATCAGGGTTTTGTCCCATAATTATAGGATAGGTGATCACATATAGTGGATCAAAGTACCACTGCATATTATGGACCTTGGTATGCAACAATATTACATTGACAGATCACAATCTCACAGTCTCCCATAGTTGTTGGTATAGCTATAGCAGCATCAAGTCTTCAGGGTAGGATTTGAGAGATAAAGTGAGATTAGGATAGCCAAATGCTGAGGCCGAGCTATATGTAAGCTAGGGATAGGGAAAAGGAAAGGGACCAGCACATCCAATGAGGTCATCATAACAAGGTCTATACGTATAACCTCAGGTTCATAGACAACCACAGGTCTAGGGGCCACTGGAGCAGTATCTGCATGTGCAGCCCCAGGCACAGGCATAACATGTGCCCATCATTAGTAGGTACAAGTATAGGTCTCACAGCAATAGGTGGCTCAAGGGCCACTATTACAATAAGTACCAACAAAGTATGTACCAATGATATAGGTTCCACTGTTACCCCCTAGAGGAGGGAGTCTATAGATTGTAGTAGGTAGGGGTGATGGTGATGGAGTGGGGGCTGCACCAAGGCCACCACAGATAAAGGTTCCTAGATACATGCTCATTCTAGGAAAAAATGGGCCATCAGTGGTCATTTTACAAGTGTAGAGGGATATGGCCATGATATGGGGTGATGTGGCCTCCATTACAGTTCAGAATCTCCAAAGACAAGTTGAGCAGGGTTCTACAGATCAGGAATCTTTGAGGCTACATGTAACTTAGGTCACTGTAGAGATAGATCACACCGCTTCTACACAAGATTTTCCTGTGACAGAGAGAGCACAGTAAGGAGCTGAGAGGACTCAGTTGTAGGTATATGTGGCCAGAATTACAGTAGAGAGTGATGCTCTGCATCATGCAGAATTAGCAGGGGGGTCCCTAGATTCAGTATATGAATTTTTAGTAGCTTCAGCCGAGGCCACGTATTACAGGGCTTTATATCATATTGTAGTTTTAAAGAGATAGAGGGCACCTCCTTATAGTTAGATTGTAAGAAGTTGGTCTATATCCAGATCGTACAGACCATCGAGATATGTTAGGTCATTTTAGATGCCTCACCCTAGCCATATGCCACCACCCAGACATAGGCCATGAAGTATTGGTATTGACGAGAGTCAGGGTTTACTCCATTATTATATTTATTTATTTTTGGTATATGATTTTTGATGAAGGAACATAGTTTTTGATACGATGTATATGTGTTGTTTTTTCACTATTCCTCGAGATGAAGGCACACATTTTTGATCCATGCCCACAGTGGCTTATCTTTTATATATTGTATATCGAGACACTTTTTTGTATATGGAAATTTATGTTTTACATTAATATGATGATGGAATTTGATATTTATCGCATTTTATTGTATAAGATAACATGTTTAGCCCATGTTTTTTATTATGGTATATGATGAGGGGGATAAAAATAATCCTTATTTCCCCATTGATGATACTATTTGATGTTATCTTAGCATACATGTTGATTTTAATTTTATGATGATGTATCTTAGCATTTTTATTGATGATATATGATGTTTGATATGATGATAGATGATGTGGATGATGAAATGACAACAACCAATGTACAAACATAAAAAACATACAAACAATTTTGTTTAGATAAGGTAATAAGCGTTGGTTTTGAAGGGACTCAATAAACCCTTTACACAAAACAAAGCAAAGGGAACAAAGGCCAGAAAAAAGGGACCAAAAGCACTAAGTCAAACAGGATTGACCAATAGTGCCCAAAAAACATAACAGACCACACCTGGTCAAGTAATTACAAAATATTTCACAAGATTTATTTAAGAAAACCTAAATACTTAGACCTCCAAGGCAGAAAGATCAAAAACCCCACTGGAAATGAAACACTGAGAAGAGGACAACAAAAGGTCATCTATCATTCTATATTTATCTAGAGATATTTTCTTCTGTTTCTCGTGTTTGGGCCCTCTTCCATATCCCCTTTACACTTGATGATGACTCTTTTAGGAATTTTGTCATTATTCTTTTCTTCCATCTCCCTAATCTCTTCATCATTTGAACTACTCATCTTAAGCCGCATCTTACCCTCATCCTAATTAGCAACAAATTTATCAATATAATCTTGAAGAATTGAAATCCTGTATTCCTGCATGATTAACTCAGTGTTTAGACCTCCAATTATCTTGTTTTGAATCTCAATTTTCCTATAACAATCTTTGACTTCTTTCACAAGGTTTTAATTAACCACCATGATGGTGTCCACAATGGATTCCAATATGAGGATGTGGGATTCCCAGTCGTAAGTATCTCTAGCTCTCTCCCTACTACCAGTACTCTCATCCCTTCCAGTGTCACCCTTTTTCATGTTACAAAGGATGTCAGTAATGTAAATAGAGCCTTCCTGTTGCCCACCCTTTTTTCTCCATTTCATGTGATCTGCAAGGGTTTCATTATCAGAATCATTTTCACTTTTATCTGGAGGTTGGGGAGAAATTAAGATTTTTTCTTTCTTAAACAACAATAATATTAAGCCATGATGGAGAGGGGTATTTTTTTTTCATTTTGGTAATCACCTATAGAGGAGGTTAAGGACCTAAGGAGAAAAAATGGGAATCTCATCTCTTGATTTCTTCTTTGAAAATTTAGAATGGATAGGTGGTAAGAAAATATATTCCTAAAATTAACTTCAAGTGTGAGGTAATTTATAACCACAAGACACACATTAGCCCAGCGATCTATAAAATAAGTTCTCGTTATTCCATCATCAAACATTAGAACATTTTCCCTATGACCAAAAAAAGTGGAAATTCCATGGTTTCTTCTAGATTTGTCCTTAAAAATTTTAAGGTCATCAATTGACATACCAGCCACTTCAAAAATGGTCTCCTAGGTGAATTTTTTTTTGTTCCCCTCATTTTGATGCATCCATCCTCCTAGGATTTCCTGAATTCATTTGCCAGTTGTAGATCATGGCCCTGTAGATTTTTTATGAAATTAGACAAACCCCATGATGCAGAAGCCTACACAAGTTAACATCCCTTTTCAAATGTAGATAGGTCATGGGTTCATTACTATCTCTCTCGCCACCCATGTCTTACCCTCCAAAAAAAGCAGAAGTGATATTAATTTAAATGAGGGAAAGGACCCAAAAAAGAGAATTAACTCTATGGAAGCAAAAATCCTTCCTAAATAATGATGAAATTCCACACGTATCATGTCCTACATGTCCCGATAATCATGAATCCCTATCATAGAATATATTTTCTTCATTATTTTTTTTTTTAAAATTATTCTAGGGTATGTCTTCTTTTTGCCAACTAACCTTTTTTGGTAAGTCATTACCATGATTGGCTAGACTGCCATCTTATTCCCATTTCTAAACACGTGCTACATATCCATCCTTATAAAAGAGGACATCAAGTGCTTGGATTCCTTAATGATATTATTAATCTTCCATCTTATGCCTCCATTATGTTTGAGTGCAATTATCACGCTAAGGAGTCCCCTTCAATTATCAAATTTTATATGTTGATGGTGCCACTTAGCTTTAAACCCTAAAGCATAACCATAGTCTCTGCATGATAACTAGAATGATTCCTCACTATCCCAACATACACCATAAGAAATTATTCCTTATGGTCCCATATTATTCCTCCCCCTAGCATGCCCCTCCCTAAGCCTAGAAGAGCCATAAGATTTTAATCTGCACCATCCTATAGGTGGAATTTCCATTTAACCTTTTTTTCTGTCCTCCCCTTCTTTTTTGTTACTCTCATTCTTGATGCTAAGATTTAAGTTGTTTAAAATGTAAATTTCTAAATCTGAGGGTTGTTTTGTTGACTTACTTTTGATGAGTTGAATATTTTCTATAAGGCTTTGGTTGATTTTCCTTAGCACCTTGTTGAAGGTAGATCTTTGATTTCAGAATATCTTGTTATTTCTTTCTATCCAAATTCCCCAAAGTGTATGCAAAAGGGAAATTTTCCATAGTTCCTTAACAATATCATGATAATAAATGGGCATCCATGGTTATAGTAGATTTGAGACATCCCTTTGGAGAATCATCTACATTTTAAACATATCAAACACACCTAAAAAACATGAAAAGCATAAGAACATTTTAAAAAAACATGGTTGGTTGTTTCTTCTTGGTTTTTGCATAGGATACACCTATTTATGATAATCATGCCTCTTTTCCTTGGGTTTTCCATAAATTTAAGTAGATAGATGGATTAAAATTCATAATTCCCAGAGTCCATATTCCTCCATATCAATTCCTCTTGACTTGGTCTTGAAAGAATATGATAGAAATCTAGTTCATTATTGAGGGTCTCAAAGGGAAGGAGAGGGCCAGTGTAGTTTTTTGGGGGGATAATCTATTTCCAATTTCTCTCTTCTATCCAGTAGTCACACACCCTCTCTCAAATCCCACTTGTATTATGTCCTACAGGTCCCGATAATCATGACTCCCTATCATAGAATATCTTGTTTTCATTAATTAATGTTTTTATATTATTCTAGGGTATGTCTTCTTTCTACCAACTCACCTTTTTTGGTAAGTCATTACCATGAGTGAACAAAGCGTTGTCTTATTATAATTTCTAAACACGTGTTACATATCCACCCGTGCGAAAGAGGAAATCAATTGCTTGGATTTTTTAATGATATTACTAAGCTTCCATCCTATTCCTCCATTATGTTTGAGTGCATTGATCATGCATAAGGAGTCCCCTTCAATTATCAAATTTTTTATGTTCATGGTTCCACTTAGCTTTAAACCCCAAAGCATAGCCATAACCTCTGCATGATTATTGGAATGAATTATTGGAATGATTCCCCACTGGTGCAACATACACCATAATAAATTATCCCTTATGGTCCCATATTATCCCTCCCCCCATCATGCCCTTGCCTATGCCTGGAAGAGCCATCAAAGTTTAATTTGCACTATGCTATAAGTGGAATTTTCCATTTAACCTTTTTTTGTCCTCCCCTTCTTTGTTGTTACTCTCATTTTTTATGCTAAGATTTAGTTGTTTAAAATATAAATTTCTAAATATGATGGTGGTTTGGTCGAATTCCCTTTGATGATTTGAATATTTTCTTTAAGGCTTTGGTTGATTTTTCTCATAACCTTCTTGATGATAGATCTATGGTTTTGGAATATCTTGTTATTTCTTTCTATCTAGATTCCCCAAAGTGTATGTAGAAGGGAAAATTTCCATAGTTCCTTGAAAATATCATGATGATAAATGGACATCCATTGTTCTATTATATTTTAGACATCCCTTGGGAGAATCATATGCATTTTAAACATATTAAGCACAACTTTAAAAACCTAAAAAGCATAAGGACATTCCAAAAAATATGGTTGGTCATTTCTTATTGGTTTTTGCATAGGATACACATATTTATGATTATCATGCCTATTTTCCTTAGCTTGTCCATAGTAAGAATTTTATTTTGGACAACTTCCCAAAAGAAAAGGTTGATTTTGGGTATAATATTTTTGTTCAAAACTTTCCTCCACTAATCATTAGCCTCGATTTGTTCAAAGTTAAGCAGATAGTTGGATTTAAATTCATAATTACCAAAGTCCATATTACTCCATATCAATTCATTTTTTCTTAGTATTGGAGGAATATGATAGAAATTTATTTCATTATCGAGGGTTTCAAAGGGAAGGAGAGGGCTAGTGTAGTTTGTTAGGACATAATTTGTTTCCAATTTCTCAATTCTATCCACTAGTCACACACCCTCTCTCTAATCCCCCTTTTATAAAACTATAAGTGATCTCTCTAGGGCTCTTCATTTTTAAACGATTGATTTATAATTCAAGGGTCCTCCCAGAGTTGATATTCCTTCCCTTCCCTAGATTCCACTCGATCCCTCTAGTCAGTAACTCCCTAGTTTGAAATGCAAACAAACTTAATCTAATGATCTCACAACATATTAAAACAAGGCATAATATAAGTAAGGATAGAACAAGTTTATCTAGAAAATAATGTAAGACAATAGACAAAAATGCAACAAAACTATGTACAAATAAACAATCAAGTAGGAAAAATACAACTTTGTTTTTGTAAGAAAATTTTGAAATGTTTTACATTGTTTTTTGTATTTTTCTGATACAATGTTTTTTTTTTTTTTAGTTTCTTTTGAGAACACCTATTTTGAATGTATTTTTATGTTTTATGAAATTGTATTTGAATGTTTTGGGATTTTCTAAAAAAATTCCGAAGCCATGTATGCGAAAACAAATACGTGTGAATGCCCCTAACATTAGATGGGGAATGTACAAGGAAAAAATGTAACGTGTGTGTACAAGAAAGTGAATATGAAAAGGATTTCCCCTAATGTTAGATGTGAATATAAAAAGTAAAACTCCTTGCATATAAGTGTAGGATCAGCTAGATCAATGCCACAAGGACAAGCTCAAAAGAATCTTAGACAAAGGAAAAAAATAGCTTAGGATAAAGTAATAGTACCCCTAGCTGTAAGATTCTTGTGAACAATGGACCCTTAGATGGCATCGAAAACTGATTATCATTAAAGGACTTGTCCAAAGTGCCACAATTTCATGGTTTTCACACTTGAATTAATTTATTTCTATTTATTGTTATGTTTCTTTTTCTGATTTTTATACATTTTTTTTAATTTTTAAAGGACCCCCATGCTCAGGCGTAGAAACTCTCTAGATGCATGGAATTCATAGGTTTCCTAATTTCATCACCATCAGAATCAACAAGTTTATACGCTCTTGAACCAAATTTAGCCACCACAACATATGGTCCTAACTATTTAGGCTCAAACTTACCTTTATTTTCTTGATCTTTGGTAGTGTTGAATTGATTCTCTTTCAAGATAAGGTCTCCTACCTCAAATGTGTGAGGTATGATCCATTTATTATATCTTTGACACACTTGATTTTGATATACTTTTAAATGGTCTAGTGCATGAAGGAACTCCTCATTTAGTAGCTCTAGTTTTGTAAGTCTTAACACTTTATAGTCCTCCTCTTTATCTAGATAATCTTTCAAAAATATGAGCAAATAAGGGATCTCGATCTCAAGCGGAAAGATATCCTCAATGCCAAAAACAAGTGAATATGGAGTAGCACCAATAGGGGTGTGGATGGATGTTTGATGATCTTAGAGGGTGGGATGTATTTTTAACTTCTAATTATGGAAATTTTTGCTAACCATCTTCTCCATGATGCAAACAAGAGTTTTATTTGAGGCTTCATCCTATCCATTAAATTGAGGGTAATAGGGAGTTGACCATTTTTGTTTGATTTGGAAGTGTTGGCACAACTCCTTCACTTGTTTATTCTTAAAATATTTACTATTTTCATATACAATGGTAGTGGGAATGTCATAGTAATAGATAATGTTGTTCATTAAGAATTCAGAAATTTGCACACCGGTGACATAAGTAAGAGGAATAGCCTCTACCCATTTTGTGAAATACTCGGTGGTAGTTATGATGTTTTTGTGGCCATAAGCGGAAGTGGGCATAAGTTTCCCAATGAGATCAATTCCTCAATTTGAAAAAGGATATGGTGTTGTAATGGGTTGTAATGATTATGTTAGAGCATGTATCATATTACCATAATTTTGACATAGAAAACATTTCTTGACATACTGACAAAAACTAGTTTCCATGGTAGGAAAATAATATCCTACTCTTAATAGCTTCTTAGTAAGAACTATTCCAATTTTATGGGCCCCACAAATTATTTTATGCACCTCTTTGACTGCTAATATAGATTATTTTGAATTAAGATAACATAACAGATTCTTGTCATTTTATCTACGATAGAGTGCGCCTCCAAGGAGGTTATAATGGGATATGCACTGGATTAGATTTCACTTTTTAGAATGGGAAATCTTAGGAGAAAATGTTTCTTCATGTAGGTAATTATAAATCTCAACATACCAGGGGGATAAGGGACCAAAAACTTCACATATCAAACAAGACTCTGGCATGTCGTACGCTGGTATTATTAGATGTTCCATAATGAATGGCATGCCATTGTTTCTAGGTGGGATGCATAACATAGATACAAGTTTGGTCATGGCATCTTCTGAGTGATTTTTTTCTTTGGTTATCTGTTAGAAGGTGATTTGTATAAAGAAATCTTTCAAAGTATCCACCATCTTCTTATAGGGGACGAGTTTTTCATCCTTAACCTTATATTCATCATTTACTTGCTTGATGATTAATTGAGAATAACCTCTAACGTTAACCTATTTGATGTCCCATCGTATAAAATTTTTTAGTCCTATAATCAGGGATTCATATTCATCTATGTTATTAGTGCATGGGAAGCCAAGTCTAAATTCATGAGGAATCGAATCATCCGTAGGAGTGATAAGCACAAATCCTGCGCCTGAACCATGAAAGGTAAATGATCCATCAAAGTATATTTTCCATGTGACAAACAATTCAATATACATCATAGAATCATCTGGAAGGTCTAGATTCAATGGGTCTGTTCCTGACAAGGGGGCTTCCACTAGTTGATCCAAAAGTACTTGCCCTTTGACTAATTTTTGATTAACATACTCAATATCAAACTTACTGAGCAAGATGATTTAATTATCCATCCTCCCAGTAAGTGTGGGTTTAGAAAATAAGTATTGTAGTGGGAAAATTTTGGATATGAGCTTGATCTTATTATTCAATAAATAGTGGCAAAGTTTTTGGAAAGCAAAAACAATGACCAAGAAATCTTTCTCAATTTTTGTGTAGTTAATCTCATAAGAAATCAAAGTATGACTGAGGTAATAGACAAATTTTTCTATTTGATTTATATCATACTTAGCTAGAAGTGCGTTGATTGAAAATTGAGTGGCTGAAATAAAGAATAACAAGGGTTCTCCTTGGGTAGGTGACATAAGAACAGGAGGTTTGGAAAAATACTCCTTGAGTAAGGAGAATTCTTGTTGTTGTTTAATACCCCAATGGAAATCAACATATTTCTTAAGAAGGTGTATAATGGAATGACACTTATCTGTGAGCTAGGAAATGAATCTTAGGATAGCTTGGATTTCCCATTGTAAACTAAGTAGTTGTTTGAGGTTCTTTGGAGGAGGAATTTCTATGATAGTTGAGACCTTTATTGGGTCCACCTCAATTCCTTTTCTTGACATAATGAAACCTAGAAATTTTCTAGATAGAACACTAAAGAAACATTTCTCTGGATTCATTCTAACCTTTTAATGTTTGAGAAGATGGAAGATCCGTCATAATATTTCAAGATGTTCTTCCTTGGTCCTGGAATTTCCAAGGATGTCATCAACATAATATTCCATTATATCATTAAGCATGTTGTGGAAGATGAAATTAATAGCCCTTTCATAGGTTGCACTTGCATTCTTGAGGCAGAAAGACATGAATTTATAACAAAATGTCCCCTAAGGGGTTGTGAAGGTAGTTTTATATTGATCCTTTTCTATAATTTTAATCTGACTATATCTTGAAAATCCATCCATGAGAGATAGAGTTGCATAACCTATAGTTTAATCATCAATCATGTCGATTTTTGGCAAAGGAAAATTGTCTTTTGGACATGCCTTATTGATGTCCCTAAATCATGTACATATTTTGATTCCATTGGGTTTCTTTCACACATGTACTATGTTGGAAATCCATTCAGAATAATCAATAAGCTTGATGAAACCTACTGCCAATATTTTTCAAACTCATTTAATTAGGAGGGCTTCACAAGGATGCATATTTATAAGATTTTTCTTGATTGGCTTTTCTTCTTCATGTGCCACTAGGTTATGCACTACCAATAAGGGATCTAATCTTGACATTTCTACATACGAATAATAAAATATGTCTGAAAATTCTCTTAGAAGCATGAAAAAGGTATTATGTTCTTGTGCTAAGAGGGAAGCTCTAAGCTTAACAATTCTAGGTTGATCCTCTATTCCAATATTCACATATATAGTCTCCTCCATGAGTAGTTTAGACTCATCATCCATATGAGTAGGATTGGGAGGGAGATTGATGTCTTCATCTAAGGGCATATCAATGATATTTTTAACCTTAAACTGGTCACTTTTTATGTCTGTTCTTGTTTCAATTTGTTTATCCATAAGTTCCTCGAAGAGGTTTTCACTGTGGGACTTGGAATTTTTCTTTGTACAAGGTTTCTTTGACAATATCTTTCCCTTTTTTCTTTTAAATTTTTTTGACCTTGAAATTATGCCTCCTCCCTAAAGTAAGAGGATGCATCAAGATTAATAGAGAATCCCTTCTTATGGTCACCAATAGGAATACCATCATAGAGACCCATAAACTCACCAATTGATTCATCATTTTCAAAGAAATAAATTGGTATGTGATTTTATTGGTCCCAGTTGACAAGGGAAGGATGGAAAATATTTAATTCATGAATGGTAGGGGATAAGGTTAGGATAACCATGTCAAGAAATATGTTTGTAGAGGTAAGGTCTTCATAGAGACTACACTGGGAATCTATTTCATTCTCATAGTTAGATGAACTATCTTCACACTCAAAATAGGTAGCTTCAACCTCCAGAGGATGGGACCCATATGATTAGATACCAATACTATATTTTTCTACTTTTTTATGTGGTATCAAAAGAGGTTCCCACACATCTTGCTCATGTATGCAACATCCATATCCTTAAATACCCATGAAATACATCATTTTATTCATGATATCATACTTAGGTGATTGATATCAGGAAGCCATCTTGTCATCTAGAGATCAAGATATATAAGTGTCAAGTATTTTTTCATCTTCCAAAATGCCACCAAGAGTAAAAGTATCAATGTTACAGTATTATCGATACCATTGATATTTGTAATAGAGCCTACAATGTGTTCTGGGTGATAGGGGGAGTTTGGAAACTAGGAGGTCTTGTTGGAGGCTATATTCTCTACAACAAGTTGCAAGGACCTCTATCTCCCATGAAGAAAAGGTAGAGAAATATGTAGAAGAACCATCCTTACGATAACACAAGGTATTTGGATCAATGTGGGAAGCAAGAGCCTATGACTAAAGTCATATAACCACTTTAGTGGAAGGACATTCATAGGCAATAGGGAAATAACACGAAAAACACTCTACAATGGGCGAAGGATTGGGGGTCCCCCTAAATGGTAAGAGTTTGTCCTTTATGGTAAAATTTAATACATTGATGGAACATGGAAGACAAAGCCTACATAGAATGTATCCATGGGCGACCAAGGATCATATTGTAGGGAAGGTCAAATTCAAAGCCACGAAATCGAGTATCATGAATAGTAGTCCCAAATTTCATAGGAAAAGTGATCATACCAATTACTTTTTTCTCCACGTTATCATAAGCCTTGATCATGATGATTTTAGATTCTATTTCAGTGTCAATGTGTCCCAGCTATTTGAAAAGTTTTAAAGTACAGATATTCACGCTAGATTCACCATCCACAAGAACCCTTTTTATCTTTTTATGCATGCCAATTACTTGTATGTACAAGGGTAGGTTGTGTGTATGATCATCGCTAGGAATCTCGTGCTGTATGAAGATAATGTTTTCGGAGGGAGCAATCTGCATGACCAAGGCTTGGAAGCTTGTAAGATCAATATCAGTTGAAAATATTGACCCCTTAAGTGTTTTGAAAAGGATAACCTTATGAACATTGGATATTTTAAGAAGATCTAAGATTGAAATATTAGCATTGGCCTTCTCAAGTTGTTCTAAAATATTATAGTGATTATCCTGAGGGGTAGGAAAAGGAGGTTATGAGATTAATAGACGAGCACATCTTGTTGTCATGGCATAATCTCATGCCTTGATCTTAATAGGGTTTACCTGCTTAATAAATGGATCAACACAACCAATAAGGGAATCAAAGGGATTATTGGATTCAACAACATTATTGGAACTTTTAGTTTGAGAAGACTGAGCTTGATCTAAATTTTTATCTACCTATTTATGTTTAGGAAATGACTCTTTGTATATTTTTAATAGTTTATTTGAATTTTTATTGGGTGCGGGTAAATCCATTTCAACCTCTCCACTATCTATAAGGTGTTGAATGAAGTGCTTCAACTTAAAAAAATTGTTATTGGTATGGCCCTTAATATGATGATATTCACAATATTCATGGTCTTTGTACCATGAAGGTTTAGGTACATCATTTGCATATGGTGTAGTGTTAGGGAACTTGATCATGTTAACTATGTCGAGTTATTTAAAAATAGATGAAAAATAATCCATGAGAGGAGTGAACACATGACATTTGACTTCAGGTGTAGCAAGTCATTTGGAAAGTCTCAATGGAACACTATTTTGGACTTCTTGCATGAGTTTTGAATTGGTTACACCATCTCGTGCAACATTTTTGTTCTTGTTTTGAAAGAAAATGGTCTTTTCTGTAGGTTTGGTCTCGTGATTTTCTCTTGAAAAGGGTTTCAATGTCCCTTTGGTACAAAATACTAACAAGTTATTTCTCTTGTATTGATGAAGGGAATCGACTAGCTAACCCTCGCCATCTTTGTAAGAAACCAGTGAAGTTTTTTTTGTTTTGTTATTTAGAATTGCATAAGTTTAACTTGGTAATGTCCCCTTCCATATTAAGTGAAAAGTGGCACACAAACTTTCCTACCAATTCAACCCATTTGTGACCCCTTAGGTATATGGAGGAACCATTTAAGTGTTTGGCCCCCAAGACTCCATAGGAATAGGTGTATAAGGTAATTGTCACTATAGGAAACTTCCTGGAAAACCATGAAGAAATATTTAATATGATTGCGTGGATCACCTTTACCCTTGTATTCATCAAATTTAAGGTAGTTTAAGTGAGGAAGAAAGGGAGTTCTTAACATCACTCTATCAAAATGATAAGGGCACAGTTCTTCAAATTGGTAATTTTTACTATGTCCTACATTTTTTTCTTATAAATTGGTGAGGGAATTCTTCATCAATTTCCATTCTTGATAAAATATTTTTCCATGTGTAGGTGAAGCAAGCATATATACATGGTTAGATTTGGATGTTTCACCACCTCGGTTATCAGTGTATAGCTCATGATAGACAACCTTAGGATTTTTTTGGCATGGAGTCTTAATAATTAATCTTAGGCCTTAACGGAGATGGGAAGCAAAAATTTCCAATTGATGACTAAGAGCTTACAATTTTTATTGAATCATGACTTCATTGTTTTGGGTTTCTTCTTGAGTTTCACATGGAGGTGGTTATTCATGATCTTCATGTTCTTCATTTTCTACATTTCCATCACGGTTAATGTGAGCAATGGGTATGTGATAATTAACAATGTTTTTAGAAGGCACATCTTCTTCATTCCCTAGGCCAGAAGTAGAAACATTTCCTGGATTTGATATTTCATCCATAGATCAAAGGGTTCATTCCTCCTCTTCTTCCCTATGAACTATGTTCATGAGGAGAGTATGCTCAAATTTAGGTGGAATTTTATCCCCTAACTCTACGACATGTACCAAGACTTCATTTTTATTTTGGAATAGAAATGTAACATTCTCATTTTAAGACTTTAGAAACAAGGGAAATATTTATTTATTTATCATACATAATGTTATCTATTCTAAATTAATACAATTTAGAACATACATTCCAATGCCAATCCATCTCATAATAGAAAACCATATGCAGTTGTAAATGACTCGGTGAAATACCAATCTCTCATTTCATGACTCGATATTATACCGATCTCTCATGTTAACTCAATAATGTGTATACTAGGTATACTTGGTTCCTTTACCTTTTAGGGGCACCCAAGTGTTCTATCTAAGAGGCCTATCTAAATATCTGTTACCGATATTCATCTGAAATCCTGCATCTTAGACTAGGTGACATAGGACAACGCAACCAACAGCTTGCAATACTTTGGCCAAAGTTTCTAAACATGTTTAACATGTTTACATTCCTAGATGGCATACTCGCCAAACAGAATATGTCCATCACCACACTTGGTTTTTTTATCTAGAGTGGTCTTTCTTGAATTTTGTTAGTC
Source organism: Taxus chinensis (assembly GCA_019776745.2). Taxonomy (NCBI): domain Eukaryota; kingdom Viridiplantae; phylum Streptophyta; class Pinopsida; order Cupressales; family Taxaceae; genus Taxus; species Taxus chinensis. The sequence goes on along the minus strand of CM034153.1, from coordinate 366,822,601 downwards.
CAATCTGATTCAAGGTTTCACACTAGACAAGGGCAGCAACATGCACTAGTGTGGAAGACTACTCATGGTGACTAAGGATACATAGACATACTCAATCGACTTACATCAATTGGGTGTGTCTAGTTACCCTAAGTCAACATGAGTTGACCTCAACACTAGATCATGTTTCTATCCTTGTTTAGGATGGAACTGTGATCCAGTCTTACACTTATGTCAATCAAGTTAAACAAACTAAGTGGGGTGTTGAGACATAACAACTGCATCTTAGTATCCTCGTAATGATTCCTATCATTATGAAGGTAATATGTTGTAGTTGATGTGTTCCAACATCCAACTGAGTTTCCTCAACTGGACTAACATACTTAAGATTACAAGTTTATTAACCCATTTAATCTTTGTCTTAAAGATTAATGATAACAACGCTTTAAGATTCAACTAAGCATCATTTTTCCTGTAAGGTTACAAGTTGAAATTACATGAGAAGTATGTATGCAAATATAACCTTCTCTCCTAACAATTTTGTATACATGTTTAACTTTATTTTAAAATGAAATAACTTATATCATATAATGATAAGATTAATCTCAATGCTATTAAGGTGTGTTCATTAAACCTTTTCTTATTTCATCCTTAGCTTAAAAAAATCTTATTAAATATATTTATTTTAGACTTCATAAAGATGAAGTCTAAATCCCCTTTAGTTCCCTTTTAAGCATTTGCATTTGATTAAATAAATCTTCCTTAGAAATAACTAAATCAACCATTATCATAATAAATTCATAACACTTTAACAAGATCTTCAAATAAGTTTCTATGATTGATTCAAGGAAAATATCATTTTTCCTTTATCAAGGACTAATGTCCAATTATGAAAATGGATTACATATGTTTTAAATACAATCAAGAATTCATACATATATATCTATATAATTCATTCATATTCCCTTTCCATTATTTAAGGATCTATTCAAGAGTATCAAATATTAGGTGTATCTCTTTTATGAGTAATGAACCAACTAATATTAAAGATCCTTAAACCAAAAGTCTTATAAATATAATAAATATTAAGTTTCCAAATCCCATAGCACTTAAATACCTATCTGCCCCTTCATTAAATATATTACATAATAATACATCCCAATTTATGCCAATGAAGGTATCACAATAAATTTGAAATCAACAATCATCAAACCATTTATTTATCAAAAAGGGAGTGATCCATTCACTGATTACAAAAGTATTTTTAGGGATTACAAAGTGTTGTAACAATAATATAAACTAGTTTTATTACATCTTCCTTTTCTGACAAAATTACATCTCAAGTAATGTCGCTACATAATCATCAAAATAAAGAGACAATTTCTTTAGTAAAACAAATGTAACTTTCTATATGTCTTTCTCCTTTCATCTTTTATGAAATCCATCTGCAAAATTGTTAGCATGAGTCAATTCATTTGAACTGAGCATGATAAGAACTATAACATTAAAACATTGTGCTTTTATCTAACTGTTTCATAAAAGGAACCCTGTTGTTTATGAAACACTTCTGAAAACACAACAAGATAAATAGAAAGACTTTTCCCTAAAATATTACAAACCAAAAAGGAGAGATAAGATTAAAGATTCAATAAGTAATGTATAAGAAAGGACTAATTAAATCAACATAGTTAATCCTAACTCCACATTCTTATGAACTTATTACAACATGCTAGAAATCAAAACAGTAGTAGTAAAGAAGGGAGAAAATCATATTTCCCAATCTAAATCTTATCTTCTAGTCAAGTTCCAAATTAAGTTCCTTAACTCAATCTATTCTAAATTTTCAAGAAGTAAAACAAAGATATACAAACTACCTTTCAGATTAAGTATATTGTTTTGTTATTTCAAGTTAACACCTTAATAGAAACTGAAAAGATCAACCAAAAATCTAAATGCATTCCATCAAGCAATCATGACTATAATAAATCTCAAAACTGAGTCTAAAATTATATTAGTTAAGAATAAGATGCAACATTCTAGGTAAGGAAGGTTTATCCACTAAGGATTAAAACAATTCCAACATAGCTCATAGTAACATTTCCTACAACCTGAACTTATTTCAGAGTTGGATCCTAAGTGATCAATATAAAACAAATATGTAGGCTTCCCAAAAACATCTACATCAGAAAATTTTCTTAAAGGCCTTTACTCCAACCCAAATAGAACTCAATACTACTATTTCAGGTACACTAAGTAGTCCCTTATATATTATTAACAATATAATATATTCTAATGATAATGTCAGGACATACTATCCATTCCAAACTTAACAACAGATCACAATCTTAACCTAGCTGATGGGACTCATCATACATAAGGATAAAAATATGAATGAAACAACAAATAACAGATAACACAAAACACCAACCATCCCAAGGAAGTCATACTCCAGATTCTACAGTATCCTGGTCATGAAGATGTCATGACAACTCAAAGTTCAAGACAATATAAACTGCAAACAAGGAATGAATGTTGATAAACACCCACCTAGTTCCAATTACCCCAAAACTCAAAATTTGGAACAATTCTTAAATAGAATCACTAAGATGATCAATACTTCCCTCATAGGAAGAATTCATAGTTTGTCCAGATCACACATTCAACACTAAACCTTTCATTTCAGTTGAAATAAAACTAAAAACAAACAACCAATGTTTCCTCATTTTGTAGGGTAACACAGAATGGGTTTGAGCTCTAGAAGACTCAACGACCATCACAAAACAAATAACAGTCAAAGTTCAAGAATTGATCGCCAAAGAAGTTACTATAGTCATCCAACAAGAAGAACAGAGAGATATCATCAATAGTTATCAATCCCAGCAAACTTTCCAAGATCAAAAAGAGATCTTCCAAGGAAACCATAAGCCTAGAGTGGGTTATAAAAATATGAAATATACGCAATAGAACCGAAGCTCAAGATGATGTAGTTTCAAGCTCAAGGTGAGTATTCTTATACTCCAACTCAAATGGTAACAATAGAAGATTCAAGGAAGTACAAACATGAATGTTTGTTGACAAAATTGTTGGGTTCCATTATTATCAACAAGAAAATTGACCCAACACATAGAATACAGAGATTCCAAACAGTTTTCCATTAGGGGGTAAAACCCAAAATAATTATATCACAAAAATAACAAACTGTATACTCCTTAAAATTACAGTCATGAAACCAATTGAAAAAAATGGGTCTTCAAATCCATCATCAACAAGTAGATCAAATGTAAATCACAAGATTATCTAAGTCACAGACATAGGTCTCAATACCAAATGAAGTTTCCTGTGAAGTTAGTATTCCAAACAACAACAATAAGGAGAACATTCAAAGAAAGACTCTTCAGATTCCATCAAAACCAAGATACTTATAAATGCATAAACAATATGTAGTCTAGATAATCACTCAATAGAGAATAACCCAGATCCATAATTTTTTCCAAAGAAGGTTCTACTGCAAATAAGTTAATCACAACTACCCAAAATTTGTATTCCATACAACAACACAAAAATTATCATGCATCTAAAAGAAATGAGCCGAAACACCATTGAAGCAAGGAATAAGAAAACACAGAATCAGAACCAGAAGGATTTCAAAAAGAGTAGAGTTATTTTAATGAAGACAATTAAATAAAAGTAGAAGACTTAAAGAGATAGGGCCTATCATGCCTGATAGAGCTCTTGTCTTCTATTTCTTGTTGTAAATCTTCAAGCAGATCCTTGAAAAACAATTATTTTCCATGAAAACTCTAACAACCAGCTCTGTAACCTCCTTCTCCTTCATCTTATAGCTGCTCATTGATATTTCAATTACCAACACTACCATGCAAGGATTCAAAATGAAGGTTCAAAATGAAAACCACATGTAGAGATAAAGCTCACAAAAACCAAATGAACAATGCAAAACTAAAAACCCTTCTTCCTTCTAACTTCCCCTACTTCCTAGGTTTTTTTAACAATTTCCAAGAATAATAAATGCCAAATAGGTTTGACAGTCCTTCCATATCTCCCGCCACCACCAACTTGTATTTAGCCATTACCAAATTTAAAATTTCATGCAACTAACACTTTAGCAGAGGTGCCAACTCGACCTCATATTATATTTCATGCATTCACCAAATTTGGCTACAACAGGGAGTTTAAAACCACATTTATTTCCTCATAAATACATAGAGGTTGGTGCCACCGACCATCCTTTTGCATGTCATCCAATCCAACCCCTTAGGTTAGCCCAAGTTTTAGGTTAGGTTCATAACATTAGTTTAGGAACTAACTTAGGTCCTTAGGTTAGTTTATTAGTTTAGTCTAGGTTTTCCCCCTTTTAATAAACCATCCTTATTAATAAAAGAACCTAGTAACTTAGGATAGGCTTACAACTTAGGAACATAGATTAATTAGGTTCCTTTAGCAATAGCTAAGAATGGTAACTTAAAAATTACCAAAAGAAGAATCAAAATGTCATTCGAAGATCACATATGGAGCACGTGAGCAGCAGAGTTCACCTGTGACTCCAAGACAACCAGAGTTCAAAGATCCCATAATCTTTCCAGCTCGGTCAAGATGACCACAATGTCATGAAATTGAAAGCATGCCTTGGATCAATGAAATAAATCCAAGGTATAACTATCTTGCATCCAATATTATGAAGACTGAAGCACAAGTTCAAGTGCAACAAAGACTTATGAACTAGTTTAAACTGAACCAATTTCTTATTTCCACATGCAGTGAATCATTTAGCATAAGAAGGAATGAAATACTTCATTTTCAATTCAACATAAACATGGAAGAATGGTATCTATTTCCAGTAGAGAACATCTAAAACAAACATGATTTATTAGTTCACAAGAGCACATTGTCTTCAGACAAGAATCACATATCAACATTTGTAACTTATAGTATAGAAGTCATCATAGATATCAACCATGTTATAGGCATTACATACCTCCCTCCTAAAAAGAATCATTGTCTTGATGATTAACTTAGTCCACATTTTAACAAGAAAAATAATCATAATTATAGTTCTTTTATCCATAAGTTCTCAAACAGAAACCAGATTTGAGAAATTCAAATTTTCATATTTTATTACAACATTTAAATAGTTGTTCCAGTACTAATAAATATAGTACCTTCCCAAAACTGGAAAAATTATTGATAGCTTAAAAACAAAGTCTTTAATTTTTATCAATCATCAGAACTAATTCTATTCAAATAAATGAGGAAAAGTAATTTTCATGTCCTCAAGGTTTTCCCATGTTGCACTTTCTTCATTAAACTGGTCCCATTGAACCTTGCATTGACTAATTTCATGGTTTTGTAAGTGCAATTGGTGAGTTTCCAGCACTCTTATGGGTTCAACCATGATTATTCTTGGGTCTTGGACCTGCAAGGAATCCCAATTTAACACATGTGATAAATCTGAAATGTATTTCTTAAGCAAAGAAATATGGAAAGCATCATGCATTTGTGAAAAAGTAGGGGTAATGCTAAATGATAAGCTACGGGGTTGATTACTTCAACAATATTGAAAGGTCCCGCATAACGAGATGATAGTTTGGTTGCTTTTTCAAAGGTATTGAACTCTTTTTAGGCTTAACACGTAAAAAGACCTTTTCACCTAGTTCAAATTTCTTATCAACCCTTTTCAGATCTACATAATTTTATTGCCTCTTTGCAACTTCTTTTAATCATTCACGAATCATTTTAACTTGTTGTTCCATTTCAGTAAGGATTTTAGGTCCAATTACCTCTCTATCTTCCATGTTATCCCAACTAACTGGAGTTCTGCATTTTCTTCAGTACAATGCTTCGAAAGGTGCCATTTTCAAAGAGGCATGATATGTATTATTGTAAGAAAATTAAACTAAAGGAAGGTATTCTTCCCATTTTTACTACTGATCCATGCAGTACATTCATAACATATCTTCCAAAACCTGATTAACTCTCTTAGTTTGACCATTTGTTTCTGGATGGTATGAAAAACTAAAATTCAGTTTTGTTCCTAAGGCTGTACTCAACGTTTTCCAAAATTAAGATGTCATTATAGGATCCCTATCAGATATAACCAATTCAGGTACTCCATGTAATTTGAAAATTTCATGCACGAATATTTTTGCTAAAACATGTGAATCATCCTTAAGATTACCTACAGTAAAATGTGCTACTTTTTTCAGTTTATCAACAACAACTAAAATAACATCATGTTTATTTCTTGACATAGGCAACCCCTGAACAAAATCCATGCTAATTACCTGCCACTTATATTGCAGTATGCTATGAGGATATAATAAACTAGCTAGGTGCATATGCTCAATCTTAACACACTGACATTCCAAGTAGTGTGAAACAAAATTAGTTATGTCTTTCTTCATCCCTTTCCAAAAATATTGTTGTTTTACATCAGCAAGCATTTTTGTAATACCGAGATGTCTTGAGTAAGGTGAATTATGAAATTCCATCATCAAATTTTTCCTTAACTCATTTCCCAAAGGTACATACAGCCTCTTTTCATATCTTAGAATTTTTTGTTATCTAAGTTAAAATCTTTATATCTTACATCATTTGGATCTACAGCAAGTGTTGTTTTTACCTACTGAAAGTAAAAATCAGATTCCATGATACTTTTTACCTCATCCTTAAACTAAGTTCTCAAAGTTATAAGTGCAGAAATATGTTTCCTATGACTTAGTGCATCTTCCACTTTTCCTTTTATGTAACTTATGTCAAAATCATATTGTGACAAAAATGCTAACCATATTCATTGTCTTGCATTCAAATTTGGCTGAGTGAATATATACTTTATCCCAAGATGATCAATCTTTAATTCAAAAGGTCCTCCTAAAAGATAATGTATCCATACTTGAAGTGAATGAACTATGAAAACAAGCTCTAGGTCATGGGGAGCATAATTCAACTCATGTAACTTGAGTTTTCTGCTCTCATATGCTATAACATAATCATTTTGTAACAGAATACCTCTGAGTCCTTCATCGACAACATCTGTAACTATCGTAAAGTTGAAATTTAGATCAGGTACAACCAAAATAGGTGCATATGTTAATTGATCCTTAAGATTTTTGAATGCAATCTCACATTTATCACTCCACACAAACTTCTTTTCTTTCTTTTGTAATGAAGTTATCGGAGCAACGACTTTTGAAAATTCCTTAACAAATTTTCTATAGTAACTAACAAGCCCCATAAAGCTTCTGACTTCATAAACATTCTTAGGTATAGGCCACTCAGTTATGGAAATATATTTTGATGGATTCACTACCCATCCTTACTTATGACATGTCTTAAATTATGCACTTTTGTTTCATAAAAAGAACATTTGGACAACTTACCATACAATCTTATTTTTCTTAAGATTTCAAGTACTATTTTCAAATGATCATGATGCTCATCAATGATTTTAGAATAAATAATAAAATCATCCAAAAATACAAGTAAAAAATTGTCTAAGTATTCCTGAAAGATATTATTCATTAAATTCATAAAATTTACAAGTGCATTTTTCAAACCGAAAGGTAAAACTATAAATTCATAATGTTTGTACCTTGTTCTAAAGGTTGTTTTATGAATATATTCATATTTTATTGTTAACTGATGATACCCAGAATAAATATCTATCTTAGAATATACTGATACACCATGCATCTAATCAAATAGATCATTGATTCTAGGAACTGGATATTTGTTTTTTATTGTTGCTTTTTTTCAACATACTATAATCAATACACACTCTAAGTGTTCCATCTTTATTTTTCACAAAAATTACCAGCACTCCCCAATATGAGGCTCTCAGTCTTATCAAACCCTTAGAAAAAAATTAATGTAACTATGCCTTAAGCTCTACCAGCTCAATGGTATTCCTTCGGTAAGGTTCCTTAGAAATAGGATCAATTCCTAGTTTGATTTCAATCGTGAAGTAAAACTCTCATTTGGGCAGAATACCAGGTAGCTCTTCCAGAAATGCATCACTGAAATCTCTTAACATCAGAAATTTTTCGAAGAAATCACTATCCCCTTCAACTCTTTCAGAAATTTTTATTGCATACAAAGTGCAACCTTTGTTTTTGGCCTTTTAAAGTTACATAGCTAATAATTTTCCACTTGAAATTTCTCATTTTACCCCTTGGATATGTGTTTTTTTCTGCAAAACATCAAGACACCTAATGAGTTTTTCAAAACAATCAACCTTTTCTTTATGCTCAACAAGCTAGTTAACACCTATTATAACATCATATGACCCCAAAGGAGAAACATAAAGATATACTTAAGTGGAAAAACTAGGTAATTAATGGAATGCTCCAAAAAGAAATTTTCTAATAGTATGGACAACATTATTTCCATAATGAACAATCCAATATTTTTCCATTATTCTAGCTTTTCTTATTATTTTTGTAGCTATTTTACTAGAAATAAATCATTCAGTAGCTCTAGTATCAAAAATTATAGTAACAGGTAAACCAAATTATTTACATGAAACTTCTATAGGCATAACTTGCTTTTTCTAGCTTGTTTATCAGCTACTACAACATATATCTTACATTGTTTATTGTTGTCATATTTCCTTAAAGGGCACTAATTTGTATAGTGATCCTTGCCACAATTGTAATAACCCCCTACAGGTCCTCTTTTTGGTTGAAATTTATTTCCATCCTTGAAATTATTGTTATGTCCTCCATAAGAATTTTGCCCATTGTTATTGTTCTTTACGAAGTTGTTTCGTACATTTGCAGTAGGTTTACTTTCTATTGTTTTCTTATTGTTGATAGCTACAAATTTATTTTTAGTACCAAATTTTTTCCATGCCCCCTTTTTGAGTGTAAGAGATGAAGAAGAATTGAGAATTTTATTTATATTCTCTTCTTTATGGGAAAAATTAGTTTTTAATTTTTGTTCTTTCCGAATGGCCTTTTCTACAACCCCTTCCATGGTGTTTGGGTTGTGAAAAACTACGTCACCCCCTATGATAGGGTTCAATCCCATAATAAACTTACGTATCCTAAATTTCTCATATGTTTTATATTGAGGAAAGTACTTAAGAATTTTATTAAACCTCTCCTAGTACTCTATTACAGTTAAATTTCTTTGAATTAAGTTCTAAAATTCAGTCACCTTCTGATCATAATAGAGCTACGGCAACCAATGTTTCCTAAAATAACTCTTAAAATGATCCTAAGTGATGCTTGATTCATCAATGGTCAGTTCATTCTTACGACTGTCCCATGAGGAGGATGCTTCGTGGGAAATATGATAAGCTCCCCTTACTACTTTAGTTTCCTCTAAGAAGTTCCTTATTACAAAGTACTTCTCAAAAATTTTGAGCCAATTCTCAGCTCTATCCATCAGTGTAGTGCCATAAAATTTTGGTGGACTTATCCGTTTTATGTCATTTTTGAGTTTAAATACTAATATTTCCTTTTTTTTTGAGGTTGATTACGTACATTTACATTTGCATTTGCATCATTGTTATATACTAAATTGATATTGCCAATGCCCAAATTTCCAATATTGGCATTTTCCCCAGAAGGTGGCTGATTGTTATTACCAGCATCTTCTTCCTCCTCATTACCGATAACTTGTTGTTCAAGTACAGTCAGATGATCTCTTATGTCCAAAATGGAAGCAAGAATCTCGTCAAGTTTTGTTACAGTAAGGTCCTCTCCACCTGGAGGAGGGTTATTTGCAACACCTCCCCTTATTCTAACCATTTTTTGTTAACAATAAAATTAAGTTTTTATCAAATATGGACTCAATATGTCCAAGAGCTGCAACCTTCAGCTCTTATACCAAGATGTAACATTCATATTTTAAGAATTTACAAACAAAGGAAAAAAATTATCGTACATAATGTTCTCTATTCTAAATTAATACAGTTTAGAACAAACACTCCAATGACAATCCATCCCATAAAATAGAACCATATCTAGTAGTAAATTACTTGGTGATATACCAATATCTCATTTCATGATTTAGTATTATACCGATCTCTCATGTTAACTTAATAATGTGTATACTAGGTATACTTGGTTCCTTTACCTTTTTAGGGGCACCCAAGTGTTCTATCTAAGAGGCCTATCTAAATATCTATTACTGATATTCATATGAAATCCTGCATCTTAGACTAGGTGACATAGGACAATGCAACCAATAGCTTGCAATACTTTGGCCAAAGTTTCTAAACATGTTTAACATGTTTACATTCCTAGATGACATACTCGTCAAACAGAATATGTCCCTCACCACACTTGTTCAGTTATCTAGAGTGGTCTTTCATGACTTCTGTCAGTTTAATATGATTTAAGGTTTCACACTAGACAAGGGAAACAACATGCACTAGTGTGGAAGACAACTCATGGTGACTAGTATACATAGACATACTCAATCAACTTACGTCGATTGGGTGTGTCTATTTACCATAAGTCAACATGATTTGACTTCAAAGCTAGATCATGTTTCTATCCCTATTTAGGATGGAACCGTGATCCAGTCTTACACTTATGTCAATCAAGTTACACAAACTAGGTGGGGAGTTGAGACATAACAAATACATCTTAGTATCTTCGTAATGACTCCTGTCATTACAAAGGTACTATGTTGCAATTGATGTGTTCCAACATCCAACTGAGTTTCCTAAATTGGACTAACATAATTAATATTAAAAGTTTATTAACCCATTTATTCTTTGCCTTAAAGATTAATGATAACAATACTTTAAGATTTAACTTAAGCATCATTTGTCCTGTAAGGTTACAAGTTGAAAGTACACGAGTAGTAGTTATGAAGATACAACCTATTCTCCTAACCATTTTTTATACATGTTTAAGTTTTTTTAAATGAAATAACTTATATCATATAAAAAAAGATTAATCCCAATGCTATGAAGGTGTGTTCATTAAACCTTTTCTTATTTCAGCATTAGCTTAAAACAAACTTATTAAATATATTTATTTTAGACTTCATTAAGATTAAGTATAAATCCCCTTAATTTCCCTTTTAAGCATTTGCATTTGATTAAATAAATTTTCCTAAGAAATAACTAAATCAACCTTTATCATAATAAATTCATAACACTTTAATCAAATCTTCAAATAAGTGTCTACAATTGATTCAAGGAAAATATCAATTTTTTATTTATCAAGGACTAATGTCCAATTATGAAAACATATTACATATGTTCTAAATACAATCAATAATTCATACATATATATCTATATAATTCATTCATATTCCCTTTCCATTATTTAAGGATATATTCAAGAGTATCAACTATTAGTTGCATCTCTTTTATGAGTAATTAGCCAACTAATATTACTGATCCTTAAACCAAAAGTCTTATAAATATAATAACTATTAAGTTTCCAAATCCCATAGTACTTAAATACCTATTTTCCCCTTCATTAAAGATATTACATAATAATACATCCCAATTTATGCCAATGAGGGTATTACAATAAAGTTGAAATCAAAAATCATCAAACCATTTATTTATCAAAAAGGGAGTGATCCATTCACTGATTATATAAGTATTTTAAGGGATTACAAAGTGTCGTAATAATAATATAAACTATTTTTTAAAAAAATTCCTTTTCTGATAAAATTACATCTCAAGTAATGTCACTACATAATCGTCAAAATAAAGAGACAATTTCTTTAGTAAAACAAATGTGACTTTCTATATGTCTTTCTCCTTTCACCTTTTACAAAACCCATATGTAAAAATGATAGAACCAGTTAGCTCATGAAATGAGCATGATAAGCACTATAACATTAAAATGTTGTGCTTTTATCTAACTATTTCATAAAATGAACCTTGTTGTTTATGAAATGGTTCCAAAAACACAACAAGATAAATAGAAGACTTTTCCCTAAAATATTAACTTTCCCTTAATTATGTTATGAAATTAAGTCATCTTATGATCGTAATAGTGTTGTGGTAGACATCGTTTCCTAAAATAACTCTTAAACTGATCCCAAGTGATGCTTAATTCATCAATGTTCAGTTCAGCCTTACGGTTGTCCCACCAAGAAGATTCCTCCTGGGAAAGATGATAAGCTCCCCATACTGGTTTACTTTCCTCTGATAAGTTCCTTATTGCAAAGTAATTCTCCATTTTTCTAAGCCATTTCTTAACTCCATCCCCTAGTTTAGTGTCATAAAAATTTTGTGGACTTTTCCTTTTTATATCATTTGTGATTTTAACTCCTAATCTTTCCTTTTTATTTTCAGGTTGATTATACATTTTTATTTGCATTTTCATTTGCAGCATTGTTATCTACTACATTGATATTGTCAATACCCAAATTTATAATAGTTACATTGTCCCTAGGAGGTGGATGATTTTTATTACTAACATCTTCTTCCTCCTAATTACCCATAACTTGTTGTTCAAGTACATCCAGACGATCTCTTGTGTCCATCAGAGAAGAAATAATTTCATCAAGTTTTTATGCGGTAGCCACCTCTCCACTTGGAGGTGGGTTATTTTCATCATTTTCCCTTGTTCTAAGCATTTTATGTTAACAAGAAAATTAATTTTTAATCAGATATGGAATTAATAGGTCCAAGAGATGCAACCTTCAGCTCTGATACCAATATGTAACATTCTCATTTTAAGACTTTAAAAACAAGGAAATTTTTTTATCATACATAATTTTCTCTATTCTAAATTAATACAATTTAGAACACACATTCCAATGCCAATCCATCACATAATAGAAAAACATATGCAATTTTAAATGACTCAATGAAATAATGAACTCTCATTTTATGACTTGATATTATACCGATCTCCTATGTTAACTCGATAATGTGTATACTAGGTATACTTGGTTCTTTTTCATTTTAAGGGGCACCCAAGTGTTCTATCTAAGAGGCCTATCTGAATGTTTGTTACTGATATTAATCTAAAATCCTTCATTTTAGACTAGGTGATATAAAACAACGCAACCAACAACTTGTGATACTTTAGCCAAAGTTTCTAAACATGTTTAACATGTTTACATTCCTAGATGACATACTCGTAAAATGGAATATGTTCCTCACCAAAATTGTTATGTTATCGAGAGTGGTATTTCTTGAATTCTTTTAGTTCAATCTGATTCAAGGTTTTACACTAGACAAGGGAAATAACATGCACTAGTGTGGAACACTACTTGTGGTGACTAAGGATACATAAACATAATCAATTGACTTACATCAATTGGGTGTGTCTAGTTACCCTAAGTCAACATGAGTTGACCTCAACACTAGATCTTGTTTATATCCCTGTTTAGGATGGAACTATGTTCCAGTATTACACGTATGTTAATCAAGTTAAAAAAACTAAGTGGGGTGTTAAGACATAACAACTATATCTTAGTATCCTCATAATGACTCATTATGAAAGTACTATGTTGTAGTTGATGTGTTCCAACCTCCAACTAAGTTTCCTCAACTGGACTAACATACTTAAGATTACAATTTTATCAACCCATTTAATCTTTTCCATAATGATTAATGATAATAGTGCTTTAAGATTCAACTAAGCATAATTTTTCCCGTAAGGCTACAAGTTGAAATTACACGAGAAGTATGTATGCAGATATAACCTAGTCTCCTAGCCATTTTTATAAATGTTTAAGTTTATTTTTAAATGAAACAACATATATCATATAATGATAATATTAATCTCAATGCTATGAAGGTGTGTTCATTAAACCTTTTCTTATTTCAGCCTTATCTTAAAACAAGCTTATTAAATATATTCATTTTAGACATCATAAAGATGAAGTCTAAATCCCCTTTAGTTCACTTTTAATAATTTTCATTTGATTAAATAAATTTGCCCTAGAAATAACTAAATCAACCATTATTATAATAAATTCATATCACTTTAACAAGATCTTCAAATAAGTTTCTATGATTGATTCAAGGAAAATATCATTTTTACTTTATTAAGGACTAATGTGCAATTATGAAAATAGATTACATATGTTTTAAATACAATCAAGAATTCATACATATATATCTATATAATTCATTCATATTCCCTTTCCATTATTTAAGGATGTATTCAAGAGTATCAACTATTAGTTGCATTTATTTTATGAGTAATGAACCAACTAATATTGCAGATCCTTAAACCAAATATTTTATAAATATAAGGACTATTAAGTTTCCAAATCTTGTAGAACTTAAATACCTATCTTCCCCTTCATTAAAGACATTATATAATAATACATCCTAATTTATGCCAATAAGGGTATCACAATAAAGTTGAAATCAAAAATCATCAAAACCATTTATTTATCAAAAAGGGAGTGATCCATTCACTGATTACAAAAGTAATTTTCAGGTATTACAAAGTGTCATAACAATAATATAAACTATTTTTATTAAATTTTCCTTTTCTAACAAAATTACATCTTAAGTAATGTCACTACATAATCATCAAAATAAAGAGACAATTTATTTAGTAAAACAAATGTAACTTTATATATGTCTTTCTGCTTTCATCTTTTATGAAATCCATATGCAAAAATTTTAGCGTGAGTTAGATCATTTGAGTTGATCACGATAAGAACTATAACATTAATACATTATGCTTTTAGTTAACTGTTTCATAAAAGGAGCCCTGTTGTTTATGAAACAAATACAAAAACACAAAAAGAGAAAAAAAAAATTCCCCTAAAAGATTACAACCCAAAAAGGAGAGATAATATTAATGATTCAATAAGTAATGTATAAGAAAGGACTAATTAAATTAACATAGTTAATCCTAACTACGCATTCTTATGAACTTATTATAGACATGATAGTAAATCAAAATAGTGGTATTAAAGAAGGGATAAAATCATATTTCCCAATCTAAATCTTATCTTCTAGTCAATTTTGAAATTAAGTTCCTTAACTCAATCTATTCGAAGTTTTCAAGAATTAAAACAAAGATATACAAACTACCTTTCAGATTAAGTATACTATTTTGTTATTTCAACTTAACACCTTAATAGAAACTGAAACAGATCAACTAAAAATTTAAATGCATTCCATCAAGCAATCATGACTATAATCATGGCTCAGAATAGAGTCTAAAATTAGATTAGTCAAGAACAAGACACCACATTCCATGTAAGAAAGGTTTATCCACCAAGGATTAAAAAAAAGTCCAACATAACTCATACCAAAGTTTCTTGCAACCTTAACTTATTTCAGAGTTAGATCCTAAGTGATCAATACAAAAAAATATTTAGGCTTCCCAAAAAATCTACGTCAGAAAGGTTTCTTAAATGCATTTACTCCAACCCAAAAAAACTCAATACTATTCAGGGCCCTTATATATTATTAATAGTATAATCTATTCTAATGATAATGTTAGGACATACTATCCATTTCAAAATTAACAATATATCATAATCTTAACCGATTGATGGGACTCATCATACAGAAGGATCCAAATATGAATGAAACAAAAAATAATAGATAACAAAAAACACCAACCATCCCAAGGAAGTCACACTCCAGATTCTATAATATCATGGTCATGAATATTTTGTGATAACTTAAAGTTCAAGACAGTATAAACTAAAAATAAGTAATGAATGTTGATAAAAACCCACCTAGTTCTAATTACCCCAAAAATCAAAAATTGTAACAATTCTTAAATAGAATCACTAAGATGATCAATACTTCCCTCATAGGAAGAATTCGTAGTTTGTCCAAATCACACTTTCAACAGTAAACCTTTCATTTTAGTCGAAATAAAAATCAAAACAAACAACCAATGTTTCCTCATTTTATAGGGTAACCCAGAATAGGTTTGAGCTCTAATAAGACTCAATGACCATCACAAAAAAAAATAACAGTCAAAGTTTAAGAATTGATTGCCAAATAAGTTACTACAGTCATCCAACAATAGGAACAGAGAGAGATCATTAACAATTATCAATCCCAGCAAAATTTCCAAGATTAAAAAGAGATCTTCCAAGGAAACCATAAGCCCTAAAGTAGTTTACAAAAATATGAAATATACATAATAGAATGGACGCTCAAGATGATGTATTTTAAAGATCAAGGTGATTATTCTTATACTCCAACTCAAATGGTAACAATAGAAGATTCAAGGAAGCACATACATGAATGTTTGTTGAAAAATTTTTTGAGTTCCATTATTATCAACAAGAAAACTGACCCAACACATAGAATACAGAGATTCCAAATAGTTTTCCATTAGGGGTTAAAACCCAGAATAATTATATCACACACCTAAAAAATTGTATACTCCTTAAAATTGCAGTCACAAAACCAATAAAAAAATGGGTCTTCAAAGCCATCATCAACAAGTAGATCAAACATAAAGCACAAGATTATCTAAGTCATAGAAATTGGTCTCAATACCAAATGAAGTTTCCTACAAGTTAGTCTTCCCAACAACAACAATAAGGAGAAAATTTGAAGCAAGACTCTTCAGATTCCATCAAAACCAAGATACTTATAAATACATAAACAATCTGTAGTCTAGATAATCACTCAACAAAGAACAACGCAGATCCATACTTATTCCAAAGAAGGTTCTACTGCAAATAAGTTAATCACAATTGCCCAAAATTCATATTACATACAACAACACAAAAATTATCATGCACCTAAAAGAAACAAGACAAAACACCATTGAAGTAAGGAATAAGAAAACACAGATTTATAACCATAAGGATTTCAAAAAGTGTAGAGTTATTTTAATGAACACAATCAAATAAAAGTAGAAGACTTACAGAGATAGGGCCTATCATGCCTGATAGAGATCTTGTCTTCTATTTCTTGATGTAAATCTTCAAGCAGAGCCTCGACAACAATTCTTTTCCACAAAAACTCCAACAACCAGCTTTGTAACCTCCTTCTCCTTCTTCTTATAGCTTCTCAGTGATATTTCCATTACCAACACCACCATACAAGGTGAAATAAGCATGCAAGGATTTCAACTGAAGGTTCAGAAATGAAAACCACATGCAGAGATAAAAGTTCACAAATATCAAATGAACAATCCAAAACCAAAAACCCTTCTTCCTTCCAACTTCCCCTACTTCCTAGGAAGTTTTTTTGCAATTACCAAGAATAATAAATGCCAAACAGAATTGACAGTATTTCCATATCTCCCTCCACCGCCAACTTGTATTTAGCCATTACCAAATTTAAAATTTCATGCAACTAACACTTTAGCAGAGGTTCCAACTAGACCTCATATTATTTTTCATGCATTTGTCAAATTTGACTATAACATGGAGTTTAAAAACACATTTATTTCCTCATAAATACATAGAGGTGGGTTCCACCGACCATCCTTTTTCATGTCATCCAATCCAACCCCTTAGGTTAGCCCAAGTTTTAGGTTAGGTTCATAACATTAGTTTAGGAACTAACTTAGGTCCTTAAGTTATTTTATTAGTTTATTCTAGGTTTTTCCCCTTTTAATAAACCATCCTTATTAATAAAATAACCTAGCAACTTAGGATAGGATTAAAACTTAGGAACATAGATTAATTAGGTTCCTTTAGCAATAACTAAGAATAGTAACTTAAAACTTACCAAAAGAAGAATTAGAATGTCATTCTAAGATCACATACAAATAATGTGAGCAGTAGAGTTCACACATGACCCCAAGCTAACCAAAGTTTAGAGATCCCATAATTTTTCTAGCTTGGTCAAGATGACCACAATGTCATGAAATTGAAAGCATGACTTGGATCATTGAAATCGATCTAAGGTATAACTATCCTGCATCCTGTATTATGAAGACTAAATCACAATTTCAAGTACAAAAAAGACTTATGAACTAGTTTAAAATGAACCAATTTCTTATTTCCACATATAGTGAATCATTCAACATAAGAAGGAATGTAATACTTCGTCATTTTCAATTCAGCATAAACATGGAAAAATGTTATCTATTTCCAGTAGATAAAATATTATCTACAACAAACATGATTTCTTAGTTCACAAGAGTACACCGTCTTTAGAAAATAATCACATATCAACATTTTCAACTTCCAGTACAGAAGTCATCAGAGATATCAACCATGTTAGACACGTTACAAGAAATTTATCCATGTGGATGGGGTCAAATTATGAATTATCTCAAGGAGAGTTCCCCTCGTTTCCACTATGGTCAACCATGTTTTCTTCTTCAAATAAGGGGGTTAATTTGTCATTGATGAAAGGATTTGAACCTAATTTTTTATGTCCCGCTCTTATAAGAATTGGCATAATGGGAAAATGTTGAGCTAGGGTTTGAAAAATGTGTACAAGGATTATAATGACCTTAGGAAAAATCAAGTAGCAAGACGGATGTAAATGTCACAAGGAATGTCAAATAATCAAGGTAAATTGAATCAAGGAATCAAATAATCAAAGAATATCCTACGACTATGAAAATTTATGATGAGAAGAACCAAGAAAAATTTAAGAAAGTTATGAACAAGGATCTAATCACAAAAGGTATCTACTCCCTATGTCTAATATCCTATCTCAAAGGTTGTTCTGACAAGATACCAACACAATTTTAGTATGTAAATCAATTTTTAAAGAAACAATATTTAAGCACTAAAAGAGGGTTGAGGTGATGTGAATAGCGTAACAACATAATGTATGTACTCTAAACTCAGTTTAATATAAATAAAGTCTAAGTGTTTGGAAATGAAGGTTACAAATGTGGGCAGTATAAAAATACTACTTAGATAGTTTTACGTGAGTTTTTAAGAAAAAACAAGATGTGAGTATCAAAATAGGATTGAAACAATGAGAAAAATGTAACGACAACACCTTATAAGAATTAGAGAAATTTTTGAATCAAAAACTAGGTCTAAGTATATGAATGAATCAATACAATGCAAGCAACGTAATAAGACAATCGAGACACTTATATCAAGTTTGTGAAAACAATATGTAAGTATCATAATTGTAGTGTTATGATATGAGAAGTGCAACTATGAAAAGGTTAAATCAAGGTAGGATAACCTAACTACAATGAGATATCTCAATCATGGGTATCAAGATGAGGTTTACCAAAATATGAGGATGTGCCAGCACACTTTCAAGAATTAACATTCCTACCGCAACATGGTCATGTAAGTGAATACAAAAGTGGTGGACATGATTATTTTTAGGAAACACTACACATATATTGTTCTCATTTGAATAAAAGTGGCAACATGAGAACAAAGGAGATAGATCAAATGGGGATGAAAAATATGTGGCTTAACTTTGGCAGAGTTTCACTTTGTCTTGTGACAAGGTAGAAACTAGGAAAAAATTTTACTTTTTAAGTTTAGTGATGAATGTCACGCGGTGCCAACTTTAATGGACTCTCCCCTTGTTCAAATAATAAGGTTTTGACTCTGAGAAATTCATTTCTTTGTGAAAATTATTTAGAACATGATGGATAAAGTCAAGTTGACCCCAATGCCAAATGGTTGCCTAAGATTTTATTCTCAACACTCTCCAATAATTTCCTAAGAGATGCATGCTTTTATAGAATAAATCCTAGATAAAGGACCATCGCCCCACAATCAAATTAATGATCAGGGCCTCATATGGGAAACTTGAAGCATTTCCTCATGGTTTTTTGATCTAGTCAAGTAAGTAGTGGGCCACTTTCCGTTTCATACACTAGTTCCCTCAAGGTGTGGAGTACTTTAGGGTTCCTGTGGTAATCCTCATAATGAGTTTTATGGCTTATGCTAATATACTTCCCATAATTTAAAGCAGATGGGTTTTAACCCTTATATGAAATGTGTAAATACCATAAATGGTGTATTTTTTTTATCTTGAATTAGAAATGTGGTTTAGTATACCATTAGAAACCTATAACACACTTGTAATTAGTATTTGTTTAGATGGACTGATTCTTTGACAAATGAATTAAGTCATGAACTTAAGAGTTAGTAGTTTTCCAAGAAATCCACAATATTATGAAAGAGGATAAAAAGTTTCTTTTGATTATCAAGATCGTCCAAAGATGTGAGAGAATAGAATACACAAAAATTAATCCAACTAGATGAAAATGGAAAGATTTAATTCAAAGGACCTTTAAAATTCTTTGTAAAAATTTTATTTCCTTAAACAAAATTAATATTGAAATTTCCAAGTTAATCCAAATGTTAGAAAAAGAAGACTAAAGCTACTTTTGATTCTCAAGAGCACAAAAAAGTGCAAGAAAAGATCATAAAAAAACATTATCCTAACTAAAGTAAAGCATGAAAACACAACATTCATCAAAGCATTAGACATGTTAGAAAATTGATTCAATACAAAACCTACAAAATAGAAGTCATAAAAACCTACAAAATGACAAAAAACATCAAAAATCATATTATGGAATTTCTTGAAATCTGAGCAAAATTTTTACACAAAACACTAGTGCAAGAATTTCAATGATAACATATGGCTATCAACCATAGTGTAAGCTTAGAAACGGTAACACAAGCATATCAATGGTATCACATTGATAACAATGCAAACACAGGGCTATCAACACTAGGGCAAGGTAGTTCTTTGTGTAAATAGATAAGAAAAACATAGTAATACTAGTGTAGATAGAGACACACTAATGCAGGGGTTATACAACACTCGCGCATGAGATACTTAGAGGAAAAAATTATAAAGAATAGTAACGCGGGCCTAGAAATGGTAACACAAGCATATCCACGGTAGTGCAAGCATATTAATGGTAGCACAAACATATTAACAGTAGTGCAAGCATATTAATGATAGAGCAAGCCTTTCAATATTGACGTAGACATTTTAATGCTAACATAAGGCATCTGTGCAACTTCAAAAACATGGTATTTAAAAAAAATGAATGTCAAAAAGCTCAAATATTTTTGGATTAACTTCAAATTTAGCAGAACCTCACCTCCCTTATATCTGCAAGGAACACTCAACACATGAAAACTTAACAAAATAATTTAAGAAATACAAAATTTATCAATAATTTCTTAAAAGAGAGTTAGTATAGAAAAAAATAAAAGTAAACTATAAAAAATGGTAAATATGTGCATGAGACAATGGATTAAGTCACACTAGACATGCGAAATGAATGCATATTAAAGAGGATAAGATAATTAAATGAAACTAGCACCAAGTAGTTCCAATAACAAAGCTAATCTAATGTAAACATCAATTATAAAACTCAAAGGAAATAGATAGTCTAATGCATCAACATGAATAGAACATATAATGTTAATCCATCCCTTGAAATTGGACGTGCTTTGTAATTTATGATTGCTAATTAACATGAACCTATTTAGATCATAACAAATAAATTTGTATGTTGTCTCTAAGTGAGAAAAGAATCTCACCAAAATGGCTTAATGACCATGTTTGGATCTTTATTTACTACTCAACTATGATAAGAATGGATGCAAAGATGGAGTTATTCAACAATGGAGAATTCCCTTATCATATGCAAAAGTGTGGTGTCAAATATGTAAAGGTGTAAGGTGTGAAGGAAGGAGGTAGGTTCTTTATATAGCTTTCTAATTTGGGAGAAGCTAGAAACCTAGTGAATATGGGACAAAAGATAAAGTAGAATTAGAAGAGATAAGCATGATTAGAAAGAATTAAATATAATTAGCAACTCATGGGAGTTGGAGATGATTTAATTAATCAATAAAGATTAATTAATAGGCTAGGATAAGCTTAGAAATATATTTAGAGATGATTTCGAGGAAAATAGGTAGGATTGAGATGATTTAAAAGGGGGATTTAATTAATAAGAAGGTTTATTAATTAAATACAAGGTTATAAAGGCTTAATTAATTAATAATAGTTAATTAATTAATTATGGGAGGATTATAACTAACGAAGTGTCATTAATTGGCATCTGGAGTGGAGGAAAGGATAGTTAATTAATGAAGTGTCGTTAATTGATCAAAATAGAGGGAAACACTAGTTAATTAGTGAAAAATCACTAATTATAATAGAAATAATGGGAAAGAGGGTAATTAGTGGAATTTTAGTATTATAACTGGGTAGTTGGATTTTAGGTGTCTACAACATCTACAGGAAGAGATATGAATAATACCAAAGCTTATGCAAATGCGGGATCTTTATATTGAAATATTTACTCTAGCTGATGTTGAATTTGATGTAGACAATGTGAGATTAGCACACAAGTTTTAATACATGTATGAGTGGGTAGCTGTTGGAAACCACCAACTATAGAGGTCCTAATACAGAAGAAAACATGTCTGCTAAAACAGAACATAAAAAACCTTGAAACTAACTCACTCAACCAAGTCCAAAAATAATGCATCCTCTCATCTATAGGCTGATAAATAGTACAACCCACTTTAAAGAATCACTATGCTTCCATTAAATGATTATTCGTTCTAATAGAAAATGAAATATTTGGTTCAAAATTATACAATAGAAATAATTTAATATAATATTTTGTATATATCTAAAACACAATAAAATGGCTATTATATAGCCAAAAAGGTATCCAAATAACTTCATAGGAAATAAGAAGGCAGTATAACAATTAACCCAGTAATATTCACGGGTATAACAAATACCCACTAATGAATAATTACTACAACTTAATTATTCATAATTTAATAATAGTTACTCATCTAACCTTAATAATGTGAACAATAATATTATTCCTAATACACTGAAGATATTTTAGAGCTTAAAGGAAATAAAATCACTAAATCATTTGTGTCCCATAAATTATTATTTAAAAAAAAAGTATTCTTTATCAGGGAAAGGTGAAAATAACCAAATTTATCTTCAAAGGTTGAGTAGGTAAATTTGGGAATTATGGAACAACCTTGAATCGTGAACATAAGAAAGTTTTTTTCACCCGAGGATAAGAAACAATTTGTGGCAATGATGAAAAAGTGTGTGGATTTTTTAGCATGGTCATATTTATACTTGAATCCTTTCAAGACAAAGGATTTTCAGCACAACATCCCTTTTAATTTTGATGCACACCTATATAGGAAAAAACAATGACACTATAATCTAGAGATTCCAGGCACTATCTTTACTAAGATTCAAAAAATGTTAGATGCAAGGATAATCTTCCCCATCCACCATTTAACATGGATCAATAATATTATTCTAGTCTGTAATAAGAATGGAGAGATATATATTTTTTGTACTTTTATAACTTTAACCAAGACTTATTAAAGGATAATTATCTTTTTCTAATAATGGATCAAGTCTTGCAAATAGTAACAATTTCAAAATTTATATCTATGTTGGATGGATTTTTTGGGTATAATCATGTAGAAGTTGAAAGGGAAGATCAACATAACATGGTTTTCACCACTCCTTGGGGAACCTTCAGTTATTGAAGAATTCCATTTGGATTGATTAATGTAAGAGAAACATTCTAAAGAGAAATGGATATTACCTGTTGATATTTGATGGCAAAGATCATTACCGTATACTTGGATGATCAATCAGTATTTTATAAGAAAATATAAGATCACTACAAGAATTTGGAGTAGATACTAGAAATATTTTGATAGCATAGTATTTCCTTGAATCCCAAAAAATCAATGTTCAGAGTAAAATAAGGAAAGCTATTGGGACAAACTATGACGAAGGAAGGAACTAAGATCAATCCTAAATGGATCAAGGCCATATAAAACCTTACTCTCCCAACAAGAAAGGATGGTGTTCATTCATTCTTAGGGAAGGTCAATTTATTCAGGAGGTTTGTTCTTGACTCCATATAAAATACAAGGCATATAACATAAACTATGAAGAGGAACATTCCGTTTTGATGGAACATTTATGGAAATATAATATTTCATGTTAACAAAGAGGTCATTGTTAATGCTCTCATCTTAGTGTGTCTTGATTTTCACAAAGAATTTATCACATACAACTACATATGCGATCATTTAGTGTCTTCCATCACGGTTGATAAAAATGATGAAGGATTTGAATCCCCTATTAATTCTATGAGTTGTTTTTTGAAATATCATGAATTAAAGATGCCATATATTGAAAAACATGTTTATGTTGGGGTTAAGAAGTAAATAATTTTAGGTAATATATTTTGAACTCCCACATGTTGGTGTTGGTTCCCGATTCAAAAATGAAGTCCATTTTGACCCAAAAAGAGTTAGGAAGTCAGAGAGGGAACTAGTTAGCCAAAGTACAAGAGTATGATTTATAGATCAAACTAACCAAAGTTGTACATGGAAGAGTATTATGTCAACTAATCACTGAAAATAATCCTAGAGAAACGAATAATAATGGAGAAGAGGATGAACAATACTCTCCCACTATTCTATTTGCAAGCAAAACTAAAGTGGTACTCTAATATTGCATATTTTCTCACCTATTGAGAATTCCATGAACACTTGAATAACAAATAGAAAACAATTGTCAAATTGAGATTATTCAAGTATGTTCTTTGGGATAACAATTTATATAAGAGAGGAATGTATGGATTTTTCTTCACTATGTGGATAAATATCGATAGGTTAAACTTTTGGAAGCATTCCATAACCTCGATTGTGGAGATCACTTCTTGGTGTCCATTACTTCTCACAATATTTTACATGCAAGATATTATTTACCTACTCTATTCCATGATGCTTCCTCATGGGTAGAAAGGTGTGAGGATTATCAATAATATATTATTCAACCTAAATTTGCAGCACTTCCCCTTAGGAAAAATTTAATTGAAGACTTCCAATAGTGGACGATTGATTTCATTGGTGCATTATATCCTTGTCAAATTCTAGACATAGCTATGTTTTGATTGCAACTAACTATTTCGATAAGTGGGTGGAAATCATTATTGTCAAGTATGTTAATTTTGAAGTTGTTTGATACTTCATTAAGGAGAAAATTATAGTAATGTTTTGTGTGACTATAAATATTATGGTAGAAAATGATTCAAATGTTTCATGTTATAAGCTTACGGATTTTTTCTATGGGTATGGTATCACAATAGCTCATGCTTGTGATTATTACCCACACATCAGGACTAATCAAACAACAAGAATATGGTGACCATAATCTGAATTGTTTTGGATGATAAGAAGAGAACATGGTACAAGGAATTGCATGATTCACTATGGGTAGACTATATTACTCCCAAAATATCCACTGATATGTCCCCTTTAAACCTTCTCTATGATGTTAACATTGAAATGCCTATCTCTTTAGAACTACCAGATTTGAAATCGGCCAAATTAGTAGAAGATGAGACTTTTGATAATTCTATCGAGAAAAGGATAATATATTTGATTGAGTTGGAGGAGAAGATGATTAAAGTGATTGATAGAATTTTTGAGCATCAGAGTAGGCTAAAAACATCACTTGACAAGAAGGCCAAGAAATGGTATTTTCAAGTAGGATTCCTAGTTATCTTATGGAAAAAAGAATAGAACCAAAAGGAATGCATAGAAATCTCAATTCCTATGGAAAGGTACTTTCAAGATCCTTATCTTTTATGGAGAAATACTCTTATATCTATCCTACTTAGATGGAACACACCTTCCATTTCCTCAAAGTGGGAAATATCTCAAGTAGTCAAGATGGATGACCCCACACATACCATAATTTTATTTACTTTTTATTTTTCTTGTTTCCTTTATTTATTTATTTTGGTTTTGTTTTGTTTATGTTTTTCCTCATTTATGTGGTCTCTTTATTCATTTTTACTTTGACTCCATGTCCAAATGGAAAATACACTTAGTGATTCTAATGTTCTCTCCCTTTATGTCCCTCTTAACTTAGAGGGAGTCCCTAGTAAGAGATATATGTTATACCAATATTTGAATTTCATGATAATTTTGGGGCAACCTTACAAGTTTTAATTTTTGTAAATATTTATAGTTATTCATTTTTCCATAAAATTCAAAGCGTTTTACTCTAGTTTGTAGATTTCCTTATTTTTCAGGTTTCCATAACTTCCTCACATCTTAACATGATAAGTGTTATACACTTCCCAAACCCTGAACCATGACATAATTAGTTTGTTAGGACGTTGGGACCTTAAATAATATGAGAATATCAACATATAATGTTAAGTGTTGATTTTTTATCAAACCATGAAACTTGAAACATATGCTTCCCAATTCCTGAACCAAGACACACTTAGTTTGTTAGGATTTTAAGCCTTCAGATCATTTGATCATATCAACATATCATGTTATGTTTTGATTATTTCTAAAACCCTCAAACCTAATAGGGTTCAAAACATTACACCATGAGAATATGAAACATTTAATATGCAATATGTTCCCCAAACCTCCATACATCATAGTGTATCAGTTTTTTTAGAATTTGAAACATTGGAACATGAAGATTCAAAGATATTTTTGTAATACTAATATTGATCCCCAAAAACCCTAATTGTCTAGTATTTCGGGTTTGTAGAACCTAAACACATGGAACCATGACTTGTTGGATGTGTTCAAAATCTCAATCCTTGGTTCAGTGCAATAAATTATATCTTGGATTTGACCTCACATGTGTCAATTGATGTGTAATAAATGCTAGCCTATTATAAAACCCAAAATTTCCATGTCAATTTTACCTTGTAATAATTCATATTTTTTACCCTTGTATATGTGTTTTTGGCCCTATATGATCACGTTTTTCACACCCTCTAGTCATCATTGCAAGAAAAATATCTCATACCCATTTGAGATTTTTACAAGTACCCTCATTTTCATTAAGTTTTGATGAGTTTTTAAAGGATTTTTTTCCTGTTTCAATCCTTTTCTTTGTCTTGGTAACAAAGGATTTATTTTTACTTCTCCCCAATCCAATTTTATCTTTCATAGGGTTTGTTTGGTGTTTCTATAATTTTATTACCTAGTTATTTCTTGGGTAAAAGTGGATTTTATCAAAAAAAAATTAAGTTCAACACTAGCTAGGATTTCCCTCTTCACAGACAAGTCAAAAACCTTTTCAAGTTTCATGTCAGGATTTTCAACCTCTTGACAATATGAAAACCCCAGCTTAGTGTTTCATACTTTTGAGGTTGTAAAACATGTAGGATTTCCCAACAATAAGATTCTAGGAATTTAAAAATGTAAAGCATGTATTATTCCCAAACTTTCCTTTATCAATATTTTTAGGTTACTAGAAAAGTGACAAACTCTGACAAGAGTGTGTTGGGATTTCATACATTCTTAACAAGCTCAAATTTCCAATTAAGTGTGTCAATTTTTCGAAGTGTTTAATAAATAAAAAATGCCACCAATAATTTTCTTAGGATTTTGGGGTTGTTGAGCAAGTAGGTGTTTCCGATTTGAACCTAGAGGTGTTTAAAAAGAATTCTTGGTGAATTTCTAGTAATTTTTCCTTCTCTAATGTTTGTATCATCTTAGGGGAAAAAGAAGGAAAAATAATCTAAAGGTAAACAATAAAGAAATGAGTTATAGCTACCAAAGGGTGGTGACCATTCAAATATTGACTCTAATATTTATATTAGGGATATAAATCTTGTGAACATTGAAATGATTAATTTTTGGAGCAGAGTAAGCAAACCATCCAAATCACCATGGATACAAGATATTTATGAAAAAATATTTACAATAGTTATATCCATCCCTATTTCATCACAACATCTTGAATTTTTTTCTCACAATAGCAATTCATGATGGTGACACCAAGGAGGTTAAAAATCAAGATGATGAAGTAGTGATCAGGTTAGATGAAGACTATTTTTATGTTTTTCTCAATCTTCCCAAGTATGTGGACATTGACCTAGAAAAAGATAAAAAGTATTAGAATTAAAAATCCTCAACTTATATCAAACATATGAATAATAACTACCTAAAGAATCTAAAACCCATACTTATCTCATTCCTGAAGACCTTGATTTGAAGTGACTTTATTCTAGAAGTCATTAACATGATTACTTTTCTCAACGGAGTGGTATGTATTCATAGGGCCAAATAATTTCAATAATGTATGTATTAATTCATTTATATCATAAGGAATAATCAATTATGTATTAGATGGAGAGAATTGATCAATAATTGCCGACACAAATAACCTAAGGAAGTTCATACAATGAGAAAATTCTAAATAATTTTTTACCTAGCCTATGTTGTAATGGGAATGAGAATATACCCCAATTTTAACATAGAAGGATCAATAAAATTACCTTGATTTTATTATTTCTATCTGAATTGACTTTTTAATAAATTCTCAAGCATTTTAGGAGAGTAAACGATGTTTTATTTTACAACATCATATGTTGATTAAACAAGGATTTGTCCAAATTATGATGCATTGAATTCACATGGAATGCAGTGTGACATTGGAAATACATTTTCTTACAATTTTCAACCTTCACTTACATTCGAGTAGGGGATTTCAAGGATCCCCATATGTATTGTTCAAATACCCAAGTGATAATTATGTAGTAATGAAATTTGAAAGATAAATCATGGACCTGCACAAGTTTCGACATATTAAGCAGAAGATAGGAATTCATTTCCCTATCTCAATTAACCATTATATATCCTCATCTATTATCAATGCTAAAAGTGTTTCTTAAAAAACTTAGACGATGTCCGTAAAATCCTTCAACACAAGGATCAATTTTGACAACTGAAGAGTAATGAATATTTTTGGAACTTTGTATTGACATCTTCTTGAGCTTGAGGATATATGGATTAATTACAAGGATGAAGTTTCCATAAGGATAAAATGTTATAGAATAGTTACCCTTAATGAGGTCATGAAATATAATATTGTGTATGTTCCTGAAGGCAGAAATGATAATGAAAATGTCCTAGATTACATCTATAATTAGATGAAGGTTTATACTTTGGGCTTCCAACCAATTAATTTGTACGAGAAAGAAAGTGTTTCCAGCAAGGAGCATGTAACATAATAAATTTAAACAAACAAATCATTGAATCATGTCCTTAGGAATAACTCCCAAATGATTTGATATTTAATCATAATATCAGCCTAATGTGATAGCCTCAGTAATAGTGGGTCACTCTCAAGATCCTAAAGATAAAATAAAGACACCTATGAATCCTATCAAGTTCATATTTTTTATAAAATGAGATAATTTTTCTACTTCTTCTACTCGATCAACAATGGCGAATGTGTAATCTCCACCCCAAAAAAAATCAAGATATTCCAACATGTACAATGGTAACACAACCCCAACATATCATTTTTCCTCTCATCACCCATGTCATACCACTCATAACCTTAGATCCCCATTTTTTGTTGCCTCATTCTCCTCTTCCTCAGTTTCCTTCCCCTCCTCAATATTCTCCTCCACCCACATTATTATTACAAACCTCTACTATTTCCACATCCCCAATTCTCACATCATTCATTCTTATTTCCTCTCCTCCTACTTCTTCCACACTTGTTTCACTCATGGAAAAAATATTATCATCTCTTCCTCCACTTTCTTTAGGGATCATCCTCTTCTCGATTTCTCCTCAAGTGAATATTCCCTCTCCATCATCTACTCCTATTTACATTGTGTGTTCCTCTCCCATTTCTTTCATTTCTCCTTCTTCCACTCTTCATGTGGCTATTGTAGACACCAAATTAGGGTCACACTCCCCTTGGTCCCATTCACTTAATTAACGTAACACATTTAACTAATCATGACCCCTTTGCCCCATATTAATATTCATCCTCCCATTATTAATTAATTTAATTAAGATAATTTTATCCTCACACCTCCACCCATCCAAGGGTATTTAACTCACAGTGACCAATTCATTACTCACAACACCGAGTCATCACTCCCAGTGTTGAGTCACTACTTGACCTAACTAACTAATAATTCTTCCTAAAACTAACTAGAATTCTTCTAAGATCTGCATGTCTTCTCTCACATGAACTCTAATTCCTTAAGAAGACCTAACAAGGAAAGCACACCAAATCAGGGAAGATCTACCTATATTGGTAAATAAAACTATTTCACCCTAACCGATGTTGGTTTATCCTCAACCAACATCGATGACCTAAACTGCCATTGGTTCCTTTAAATAAAAATTTACAACCTTTTACTTGGGTTGGTCATTTTGAGTTTTGAGAGTGCTAATGAAATCAAGTGAAGATTTCATAGTCATTTCTTCATCTAAACGATGTCTACACACCACCAGAGAGCATCACAGCCCAAGGATTCCCTTCCAGATCATTGGAGTATTCACGGGAACATACAAGTCATACTACTGCAGCACTGAACTGGCTACCACTTCACCAATCAATCACTAACCTTAATCCAGCCATGAGATATTCATAGTAGGAAGTAAGTAACATGATATTAATCATTTGTGATTACTTTATTGCAGATATCTTTTCTTCCTTTAGTATTTTCAATTTCTATTGTTATCTAGATAACTCCATCTTATCACCAATCCACCAACCTAATGAGTTCAATCCCTTTCACCCTTTGTGACCTCTCCCTTAGTATATCTGAGTCTTCTTAGTTATATTGCAAATCCAACCATACCCTCCTCACTCTTTGTGTAATCACAGAGAAGCCCAAAACCCATTTTTATTAAGTTATTACCAATTTCCCCTATTGATGTTGGTTTACCCTACCTCCATCGGTTTAGTCCCCATACTGGAATCGGTCATCAGAACGATATCGGTCTCTTTGTCATTTCATATTCTTAGACCAGCAAGCTTCCCACTCACCCAAAACCAACCTAGACTTCAACCAATCAGCCCCAGACCTTTGACAAACATGTCTAACTTGAACAAACCCCATTTCTAATTAGATTTAGTGTTATTTTTATATCTAGCATAAAATCTAGTGTATTGTGTGTTTGAGAAACCTAAATCATTAGATCGCAATAGGACTTATTTATTTCAATTTCTTAGTCACATTGAATTGTTATTAAATAGTGGATTGACAACCTCTCTAGGAAGCACCACACTTCCTGGATATAACATATGCTAGGCAGTCCACTTTCATATGCTATTTAATACTCTTTTGTGGTCATGCTTTGCATCTGCAGCTAGTCCTTCCTAAACAAAAAGGATTTCTCTACGATCATATTGGATAACGTAAAAAATGTGCACATTCTACCTTCCACCTTCGCCTCACAGGTATTCCTCCTTAACCATTTTATCTTCTAGTTGTTTCATCCTAGAAAGTGTAAAAATTACTGTTGAAACATTTTGGCATGCTTGGTGAGACCCATTCAAGGTTCTTTGCATTATTCATTATTAGGGAATCATTGTGTGTTTATTTATGTTTTAAAAGGAAAGTTCACATTAAAATCTTCTCCCTTAGAAACATTCTTCTTTTCCTACTAATCTCAGTGAAACTTATATTTTGGGTTAAAAAGAACACTTCTTTTTATTATATATTGCATTAGTGAAAGACATACTCTTGTATATTCATTATTTCTCTCATCGAATTTAATTGTGGATTTGGTTTTAAAATCTTTACATATCATTTTTGTATGTTGCATTATAGCTCATCTAAATTGTAGGCAACCTATATACTGGAAGTCATGCCCAACTGATGGTTGAAAAAATGAACTGTAGTTCACATTTTGCACACTCTTTTTACCAAATCACTGAAAAAAATACACATTTATTAAACAACATCTTTCCTGGAAGAATCTATCAAAGAGCACACGATTAGAGGATTGACAGTGGGTCCAGCTAGTTTTCTGGCTAGTAATCTTATCAGAGAAGGATCCCCCATGCCAAAAATTACCTGAAACTAGCCATAGTTGTCAATTGGTGTAGGGAACCTTTGGTAACAAAAAAATCTATTCTATTCACAAGTCAGTCCTAAATTGCATAAGCCATAACATAAAATCTACATCATAGGATTTTGTGTTTACTAGCTTTTTTCTTGATTTGTGTTTTGAGGTGCGAGTTCCTTCTCTTCATTTTTTCTCTCCCTATATATGCTACCATCATAGTTGGTGTATTTTGAGTGTTTTTGAGTGTGTTAGGGCTGATAATTTCCATACGTAGTCTCTGATTTGATTTTGTTATTTGACCTAAATCACCAAAAATTCACTTTTTCCATTTTTCACATATTTCATAGTAACCGGTGTCGGTATAGCGACTGTCATCAGTTTAATCATCTCATCACTGATGGTTCACTAACCACCATCAATTTTATACAATTTTGGTCATTTCTACCAAAGTAGTGTTAAATCTATATTTATTTTCTTTCTGTGACTTCCTTTGTCACTTTACTATATCTTTGAGTCCTTGATATCACCTTCAAAGTCTAGATCTACTTCGTCTTCATCATTTATTGCCAAATTTACAAATCTTTCATTTCTCCAAAGTAACTGACATCAGTCTAGTCAACCAGAAATGGTTACCCCTTATACCGGTATTGGTTAATCCAACTGACGTCACTCTTTGTGTTCTTATTTTCTAATCAGAACAATGATCAAATCACACATTTTAAACCCATTTTTCTCCATTCCTTCTATGTTTCTGAATTATCAGCGAAGCTCATAATACCTATTCTATCATTAGTCACATGGTTTTGACTCATAAATAAGATAACTCTCTCATGTTTCACACTAGCCTCTAGCCACTCCCACCTAGCCCATCGCTCCCTTCCATCTCATCACCTATGGACCCCAATCAAGATCTTCTCATACCCACTGGTGATGAGGATTTCATGAGACTCATTAATCATAATCCTTCCGCTTTACAATACTATCTCACTCATTCATCTACCTGTTATTCATCAGGGAAGCTTTTATATGGCATGTCTGTGTCCATTCCTCCTACCCTCACACCCACTTCTACATCAACTAATACTAGATTGGCCTTACCATCTTCCACCTTACCACATGTGGTTTCCTAGCTTGACCCTACATCATCGATATCTGTTGTACCTAAGACATATCTTACACCTTTTACATCTATCACTCCTACAATATCAAGCTTTCCTTTATTAACCACCTTGATTATAGGTCTATCTACACCCGCCACCTCTCATATACCTATTGTATCTCAACCACCATTGGTGTTGGCAGCCCATACTCCCTTCTAAAACATCATCCTCTCAATCCCGTAGTATCTTCCTCTAATTTCTATGAGAATCTTTACGTCCACTCCACCTACCTACACTTACCACCAATAATCCCCTATTTCATCTACCACTTATTCATGATACTTGCCATCTACATATATTATGTCTTATGTTCCTTCCTCACAATTTTTATACATGACACCATCACATATTGGGATGCTTCCCACACCATACCTACCTCATCTACCCCCTTATACTATAAGGGGTTCCTAGTCATCACAACCTACCAATGATCTTATCAAAATTATTAAGGACAAGATGCAGACATTAGAAACATCTCTTTTCGGCTCACATAACTCTCTGACATAAGACGAGATTTACAATGAGCCCATTCACCTGTCCATTCCGATTCATCCATAACCTCCCCATTGGAAAATTCCTAAATTCAACTGATTCAACATAAAAGAAGACCCACAACAACACTTTCGATCTTTTAAACATGTGCATTATCTGATTGCTCATGATGACACTTTGCTCTTGAGAACGTTCCCAATGTCCTTGACAAGACCGGCTTTAGATTGGTATAGTGCTCTACTAAGGCATTCCATATTTTCATTTAATCAGGTAGCTCAAGCTTTTCTAGACTACTTTTATAGCAACATTGTCAAGAAGGTCACCATGACTAACTTGTATGTGACACACCAATATGAAGATGAATCTATCAAATATTTTTTCACTCGTTGGAGGACCCTGATCAACCAACTCACATTCCAATTGCCTCAAACCAAGTTAATAGAGTTGTTCTCCAGAGCTTGTGCTAGACACATCATTCCAACTCTCTAAGTTAATACCTTCCGCACATTTGATGAGGCATTCACCACGGCCCAAAAACTTAAAATTTGTGGCATTGAAGAGAAGTAGATATAATTATGTAACAAGAACGTTGCGTTTGAATCAAATGATGTATATTATTCTTCCAAACCATAAAATAATTATTCTAAAGAAAAAGGATCTTCCAACACAGCAGTTTTGAAATCCGACCAATCTCATCCATCTAACAAAACAAATCCTTCTTCCAATATTTCTCCTATTCAGGATTTTCATTTCAAGCAGGAGAACCAAAAATATACTCCTATAGGAGAACCGAAAATATACTCCTATAGGATAACCCTAATCTTTAGTTTTAGAAAAACTTCTAAAAGTTGTAGTAGTCTCTCTTCCATCCATAAAACCACATACTGGTTTTGACCCTTCTCATCCTGTGTCTGCGTGGTATAAAGAAAATGATTACTACAACTATAATCACATTAGAGTTCATAGCGATGGTAATTGTATAACTTTCAAAAACATCGTCCAAGAAATTTTAGATAATGGAGATCTCATCTTGGATAATCCTAATGCAACAGATAATCAGAACCTTCATTTCTTCAAGAATTCATTCCCAAATCACACCCCATCATCTAACCAAACTAGCAGAACCTCAACCAATGACAGTAACATTTGTGAGGTTCATGTTGTTTTTGACATCATACTAGCTCTTCCGACTCAATTTCTTCCTATTCCATCTATCGCATATATTCTTGCATGAGCTCCTTCATCCATGGAGGGACCTATTTCATCTACTCTTTTACCCATAGATGAGTCTCTCTTATCTTCTCATTCACTCATGGAGGAGTCCACCATATCTTCTGATATAGTTTCCCCACTCACCTCTCAACCTGATGAACAACCCATAATAATTAATCTTCTACCCATGGGAGAGTCATGCTTACCTTCTTCTTTGCCAAAATATGAACTTACCTCACCCAACTTACCATCTCCCTTACCCACAGGGGATCCATTAGCAGCGTCCCTTTCTATTGGTGACAATTATTCGTTGTCTTTCAAGGATCCTGTTGATTTTCTCTCATCTTTTTTACCCACAGAGTCTAAACAGAACCATTTCCCTATCTCACAAACATTATTTACAGGGATTACTACCAAATCAATATCACCCCCCCCCACATCGGTGTCATTCTCACATTTTTTCAACCACTTGGATTATGTTGACAATTCCATGCTTTGGGGACATCTTTGACTGCCTATCTTAACTCAAATGCATATGTTGTCTTCTAATACTTCCATGATATATCAAAAGGTATTTAAGACAACCAAACCCACCATTCCCATGCTAGTTGTAGTGACCCCTTCTTCATCACTCTCACCCACACCTAAACCTTTATCAACAATTTTTTTTTTCCTATGCTTAAAACCTTACCTGCACCTATACCTTCCTCTGCGTCTAGACCCATTACCACATTAGGAGTAATGCCAACATCAATTCTAGCCCATCCTCCTATCAAACTAGATTTATCCACATCCTCACAAGTAATCGCAAATACTATTCCCCCACCTAAGAAGAATACCCAACCCCTTAGGCCACATACACCAGCTTCACCCACTACCCCTTTATTACCTTCACCACTTCCATCTATCCTAGGTCCCCATCCATCAACCTTGTCCAAAAAACCTCCTACCAAGAGTAAACAAAAAACATAGCAACCCAACTCCTCACAATCCTTTGTTAAAACCAAATTACCTACACAAATTACACCTTTGACATCACCTACATCCTTTCTACCTCCTATACCTACACCACTTCCAGTATCCTCATCATTACCCATGTCATTCCCTTCCCCTCAACTAGTACCTTCCACATTTCCTCTTACCACAACCTTCACCTCACCTCCATTATCTTCTTGGCTAACACATCCCCTTCTTCCATCTTCCTTCCCTTCTACATCACTCACTTCCTCTTCACCTTTACCCAAGAAGGTGAAACCAAAGCCCAAGAACCCACTACCTTACAAATAGGTAGTTAAACCTACACCACCTTCAACAACTAGTTCACCTATTGTAGTCATTATTTTACCCTCAATACTTATTTCTAACCTCAAGCACGTCATCTAATCATCCATCATACGTTGGGCTCTCACCCAAGGTATGCGTGTGTGTCGAGCCCCTACTTTATGTGAGATTTGCAAGAGATTTTTTCCATTAATGGAGGATTATTTGCATAACCAAAAGTACATTCATCCACTTTGAGAGGAAAAAGATATAACTAACAAATCTACACATTAATGCATCACAAAAGCTAAATAACATTTTAAGAAGTACAATAAACCAAATCTGAGTCATGATAAGCCATATAACATGAGGGTTTACACCCTTAATTAAGTTATACATAATAGATCCATGTATATTGATTTAACAGAGTTCTAGTAGCCAAATTACATTCAAAAGGGTCATCTCAAACAATTTACATCAAATGATAGAGACTCAACTCTTGCAAGCTTATGTGATTAGAGATCCTAACTATGATTCTTCATATTCTATCCTTTGTTATAGATCCTAGTACCCATATATATGCTTAATGGTATCCCTTACAACCCTCTAGCACTAAGTACTCTAAACCCTAGAATTTCCTAACATTTATATAGCACTTCATTACTATCCTTCTCCTTCTCTTCTTTATCTATGCATTCTCTCTACATTCCCCTTATGCCTCTCTGTGTCTATGTGTGTTTGCTCATGTCCCAAGAACCTCTTTAAATGGGATCATCAACCACCACTTTGAATTCTCTTCTAATCATATCATGTGCTAAGTGTCGATGTGGTCCTCCATTAGTGAATGCTTATCCTCTTTGTAAACCTTCCACTAATTGTAATGATCTCTCTAGGAATATTCCCTACATGGAATATCCTTTTCTTGACCTTCAAGGTTATAGGCTGGAACCTTATCCACTCATCATGCCTAGTCAGGTCCTCACATTTTTCCTCAAGTGACTTCATGATGCCGGATACGGCTAAGCCCTTTAAACCCTTGTTCTTCCTCCCACGCACGTCCTGGTTTCACTACAACCCCTCTTAAACCCCCATTTCTTGCATTATTTTCCCTGAGAGCCCTTATATCTACTGATCCTTCATGTGCAAGGATCTTGGTACTTAACCAATATTTTAGGGTCCAACATCACCCCACACTGTGCGTCTTATCTGTCCTCAGAATCATTCTGCTTCCTCAAAGAGTAAAGAATAGAGGTATTGAAAAAATAAAAGAATGGAAGGATGAAATAAATGGAAGAGAAAAAGATGTTGCTACTATTGTATGAGGTGTGGGAAATCCTTCTTCACAGATGCCTAAATCTTCTTCCATGCATCTACTTCTCCCTGTGCTTACTGAAGCAAGTCACCCAATAATATGCTTACTTCATCAAAACTAAGTTCATCACTCTTAGCTTTCAGCATATCAACAATGCTTTCAAGCTATTTGCTAAGATGACCTAAGGCATCCATCCTGTGAGTGACTTTGGGGTACAGTTCCTTAGCTTATTCTTAATCGAACCCCACAAGGTCTTGATTTCTTCCAATTTCTTCTCAACTTCAGCTAGGATCTTGTCATGCTCCCCCCTTTTGCCTTTATGCTTTTCCTGAAATTATTTTAGATCCACCTCATGTGTAATAACTAATATGCTTGTTACCCTATCCCTGTTGGCATATTTTTCATGCATGGCTTCATCCATCTGTGTGGTGGTCTTTACTGTGGCAAGGAGCTCAGAGTATCGATTCACTGTCTCCCCAATATTCAACTTTTCCTCTTCCTTCTGGTGTGCCATCACTTCCTCTTCTGATTATAATGTGAGTGGTTTCCTTTCCATGGTAAGGATGTGTTCAAGTATTCCAAGCATTGTATGGTTGACTTTTATTTCTACTTAGGTGGGGCCAAGTCTGGGTGCTTCAAAATTGTGGCATTTAAAATGGCCTCTATCTTCTTATGGATTTTGTGCACCTTTTTCTTCTCATGCCTCATCTCATGCCTTAACTCCACACTATTCAATTCCTTATATTTTATCTCTTTTTCATGCTTAAAGATATTCTCATTATTTTTCTCAAGCTCTTCCTCCAAGACCCTTATCCTTTTGTTTATGTCGAAGAGTCTTACCTCTACCTTCATTAATACTTTGTTGAGTGCATTACAGAATTACTCATCAGACAGTTGTTGGGAAATTACCAGAGGGTTTACTCCCTTGGCATCTGGTATGTTCATCAATGCATCTCAATTTACCTCGAACTCAAGTTTATCAATGTGGGACTCAAAATCCTAAGATAACATTTTATTTATGCACAGGTACACACCTTCTTCATCAAAATATGACCAAGAAAGGAGTTTGTTTATGGGAAAGGTACTCTGGGAGCGCACACATAGTACCTTGTTTGGATCATTAATATATGTCATTTCTTGTTCCTGTATCATTATTATGCTCTTTCCACCTATGCACAATGTGTTTGGGAAGTTTACTGCTAAGATAGGGTCTTCGCCCTTGCTTTCATACTCCTTTCCCAAAATCACGCTTTCCTCTATTTACTTTAGCACTTCCTTGGAATTACACTCAAATTTGTGCTCTACCAACTGTTGGATAATTCCTACTACTTCCCTCTCTATGGTATTATCCATCTACTCCTTGGTCGGGGTCAGTTTCGGGGTCTTCTGATCCTTCATGTTTACTTCCTCGCTCCACCCTATGTCATGAGCATCCCCCTCGTTCTCATCCTTCTCTTCATTTACTTCTTCCTCTAACTCATGTACATCGTACATAAAATGATTCTGAGCCTTGTCGCACTCTTCATCATATTCATCACCCTTTTTGGCCTCCATGATTCTTGTTTCACCTTTGTCTAAACCTTTTGTCACCCTTTGCTTCTTCCTTACTAGTGATTTCAGTTCAAGGGAATTCTCTTCTTTTACTTTCTCGGGTGACTCTCCCCTTACCGGTGATGTTTCCTTCTATAGAGACTGTTTCTTCTGTGGTGACTCTTTTTCTCACATGAGACTTCTTCTAGTGGATGTAAGTACTTATGACTGCTCCTGACTCTTGTGCCCTTACTGTCTGCATTGTCTACGCACTCGACACATTTTTATTAGGAGTTTCTCCTCTATCTCTTTTCCTTAGCACAATTTTCTTCTGCGTAGTGGGATATTCAGGAATGGAGACATCATCTTCAATATAAGAGCCTTTTTCATACTTAGGCCTTATGTGTAAATACACCCTTTTTGTTTTCCTCTTTGTAACAACTAATGTTACCAGTTTTAACATGTGCATGTCATGGGAGACATACTTCTTCACATAGGTGCACTTCTTGGGGTATATTAGTTTCCTGCACAGCTCATGGTAGTTTTGATCCACTACACTCATATCAACTATGAGTTTCTTTATCTCTTTGGAATGAATGAACCCGGCCTGGAAGTACTATGTTGTGAAGGAGAAAGGTAATTCACACCAAGGAATATTGGTGCCATATACTAAAGTAAATCTATCGATGTAAAAATTTTGGTATATGGTGAACCTAGCTTCTCTTTGCACTAGTTAAGGCAATTGTTCAAGTATTCTCCATTCAGCCCTAAATGTGTCATGCATCTGCTTATACCACCTTTCCAGGCATGCCTTATGAGTGATCATCATGGTGTCATAGGTATACTGTTGAAACCCCTTGGCAGGGGAGGGGTTCTCATCTGGGTATTCCAAAACAAGCTTATCTGGCCCATCGGTCACTCCAATCTCTGAAAATAAAATGGTGAGGAAATTACCAAACATGATATTCTCTCTATTGCGTGTAGCGTCTATGATCTCCTTTGCAATGAAAGATGAGATGTTATAGATGGTTCTCTCTGAGATCTTATGACACACATTCAACCAAACCTTGTTGATTTGTGTCCATCTCTCTTGCCCATTCAGCTTTGTAACTAAGTGCACGGCCATCCTCATCACTAGGTTAGTAATTGCATAAATTTTGAAGTAGTGCAAACCCTTCTTATAGTCATAACCCTCAATGGTCTTCTTAATTTCTTCCTTGTCTTCCAATTCATCATCCAATGAATCTTCTTCACAAATAAGGCCAGTGAACTTAGAAATTAGTTGGGGGTTATGTGCATCTTACAGCTTGCGAAATAGAAGTGGTATTCATGCACATGTGACATCAACCATGGTATAGTGGCTTGAGATTTCTTAAATAGGGAAACTCATAGAGTTGCAACAACCCAACATTATCCATTTTTACCTTTACCTCGTCATTATAGATGGGAATTCCATCTGGTGTCCTCTTCACTGTAGGCCAAACCAGTTCTAGTGTCATTTCATTCTCTGTGGTGCTCATTCAATGGTTGTAATCACTGATGGCCATCTTCCTGGTGTGAGACACCCATTATTTACCAAGTAATACATTATCTGGGTACTACATTTCTGTGTACCATTCTTCATCGAAACTTGTAGAGATAACTTGTTTTCCCTTGCCCTTGCCCCTCTTTGGTGAAAAATTTTCTACTTTCCTTGGTGTCATTCCTTCATCGGGTCCTTAAAACTTCTTACTTTCTCCTGATCTTGGCTCTACTGAACTTTGTGGCTCGTCTCCTTTGAAAAAATTCCTTCAAACCCCATACCCTAGCTATGAAACCCTAACTTGGAAAACCATTTTTCCACAAGACAGCATAACACCCACGGGATTCTTCCACACAACCTTCTCCTCTTATGCTCGTGTACTTATTTCCACTCTAGTTCACTGATAAAACTATTTATGCACTCAATTATTCACACCTCTTCTCAAAATTTCTTCACAAGGATTCCCTATTTTGTGAGAGTTCTTTGATAACTAAAAATGCAAGGTAGAAAATAAAGCACCCCCGATCTTCTATTTATAACTTTTTATTTTCTCCATGATAAATTCCATGCCACCTAGAAATGTAATTTCACAATAAAGGAGGGTTTTTTTCAACACAAACCTTCAATTCTTTTCCTCTACGCTCAATCCTATGTGAATAATTTTGTAACCTTCTAGCACGTAACTTCCTCACCCATAGAGTTCTTTACGCTTTCTCCCATCCTGAAGTAAATTATTCCTCTATATACTGGACCAAGTTATTTCTTCTACCTACCCCATGTTGCTCCTATGCTTTTACCCTTGTACGTGGTTTCTCAAATCCTTTTGACACCATCCTTCCTTTATGTTTACCTTTTCCACGCATGATCTTTCAATCCACGTGTTTTTGATTTTTCAACCCGGGCCATCCACAACCATAACTTCCAGCACTTGTCCCATCACTCCACCCCACATAAAAATAGATGCATGGTCCTTTGCACATAAAACCCTTTTGAATAAGTGGCTACCAGCACACAAATTCACACAACACAAAGAAATGAAACTGCAACAAATCAAGACCAAGGCTAACTAGCAATACTACCTTATTTACAAACACAAATAAGACTTATTTATAGTAGGGCTTCAACCTAATCCTATTGAAATGGATTGGAAATCATGTTTCATCCAGTGCTTGTAACTAGCAAGTGACTGAATCAAGTATATAGGATATAATGTATGGGCCCATCCAATGGACTTTAAATTTCCCAAGATGGCACAGAAACTTGGAATCATACAATAGAACCATTTTCCTGACCTCAAACTATTTTTTCTTGATGTGTTTATCATGCCATGCCTTCTTCCTGACTTTTTTTGTTTTCTAACTCTAATGAGCAATATCTCACCTCTCATCTAATTGTATTAACTTATCAATCCTCTCCTCAAGTGCTTGTTAATCATCTAATCCTCTTGCATGCACTATACACAACAATGGTAACATGAATTCAATAGGTAACACTGCTTCCATGCCAAACACCAATTGAAAAGGTGTGGCCTTTTTCAGTCTCTTATATGTAGTCCAATATGACCATAACACAACAAAAAATTTATCATCCCAATCCTTTGTTCCCACATCACAAATCTTGGTTAACATGTGATTCAGAATTTTGTTAAACTCCTCAGTAGTCCCATTAGCTTGTGGGTAATAAGGGGTAGTCTTGTGGTGGGATACCATGAATTCTACCAATAAGATCCTAACTATCTCATTAAATAAATGAGTACCCCTATCACTTGTTAAGCTCAGTGGTCATCCATATACACTGATTATATTTTCCGACAGGAATCTAATTGTTGTTACCACTCTGCAATCCCTTATAGGTGCCACTTCTTCCCACCTTGTAAGGTAATTAATGCATGTAATGATATAGTGCAAACCTTTCCTTCACGTGGCTATGGAAATAGGGCCTATGAAGTAAATTTCCCACTTCTCGAATGATTCTACACTGGAAATTAGTATTAATGAAATTTCATCTCTTTTCCCTTGTTTACCAAGGCATTGGCAGTGGTCACATGCCTTGCAATACTTGATATAATCTTTATAAACCATTTCCCACCAAAATCCTACTAGAAGGATATTTCACGTGGTTGCATTCCCTGCATAGTGTCCTCCTACAATCCCACCATGTGCTTCCTCTATGATTGTAATGCGCTCATGCTCTAACACGCACCGGTTCAAAAAATCATCATGACTTAGCTTGTATAATTCTCCACTAATTAATATGTAGGGTGCAACGTGTGTGGCTAATTGATTCCTTTCTAAATACTTCATTCCCTCTGGCGCTACACACGTTTTGAGAAACAAAACAATATCTTCCAAGTCAGAGGGTGCATGTTGTAATTTAAACAGTTACACATCTGACATTATATCCTCAATGCTTTACACATCCTCCCCTGATTCAATCCTTGATAAATGATCAGGTCCTAAATTACTCTCGGTTTTACAACAATCGTAAACTCAAACTCTTGAAAGAACATGACCCATCTGCATATGTGCCCTTGTAAGTTGAACTTGTTTACCAAGTACTTCAATGTCATATGGTCCATGTAGAATATAAAGGGTGTTACTAATAGATATTACCTGAATTTATGTAGTGAATAGATCATTGACAATGCTTCACTCTTAGTAGTAGTATAGTTTTGTTCTGCTGGGGTTAGATTCTTACTAGTAAAACAAAAGGGGTAGTTAATAATTACTTCTCCAAATTGTGTTAATATTTCTCCACTCACCATCTCTAAAGCATAAACATGTACATGGAATGACTTATCCTAAGATGGAAATCATAATATGGGTGAAGTGATAAGCCTATTCTTCAATGCATTAAACACCATCTATTGCACCTCTCCCTAGTGAAATGTAATTTTGTGTTTTAGCAACTTTTCCAACAATGCGGTGATATTGGCATAACCCTTAATAATTTTTTGGTAATACCCCATATGCCCAAGAAGATGTGTACTGCACTCTAGCTGGTAGGTTCTCCTAATCCCACAATAATGACAACTTTGGTAGGATTCACCAATAAGCCTTCCTTATATATGATATGCCCGAATAGGGCTCCAAATGGAGTAGCAAAAACACATTTCTTAATGTTGAGGGATATCCTCAACTACCGACATCTTTCAAACATCAACCTCAGATTATCACAATGGTCCCTCACTAATCCATATACCATCCAATCATTAAGGTAGGCTTGAAGAAAATTATGGATGAAGTCTTGAAATGCCTACACCATAATGCGAGAAAACACAACGTGCACGTTACTCAGTCTGAAAGGCATGAACATGTAGGAAAAGATTCCCCATTTAGTGGTGAAAGTTGTCTTTTCTTTTTCCTCCTTTGCAATTCTAACATGATGATATCTCGAGAATCCATCCATGAAATAATAGATCTCGCGCCCGG
Organism: Taxus chinensis; assembly: GCA_019776745.2. NCBI lineage: Eukaryota > Viridiplantae > Streptophyta > Pinopsida > Cupressales > Taxaceae > Taxus > Taxus chinensis. The sequence continues at coordinate 366,778,978 of CM034153.1, read as the reverse complement.
CTACTCCTACCAGGATCTCTTCAGTGAAGGGGGTTAGAAATGGTTTAATAACACATACCACATTCAAATACCTATAATCAACACAAATCCTTATCCTCCCATCCTTCTTAATGTTGATGACCATCAGACTTATCCATTTTGATTCTTCAACAACCTCAATGATGCCTGATGTGATCATCTTATCAATATCCTCCTTGGCTTTGAGGCACATATTCAGGTTCATTCGATAAGGTCTCTTCCAAATTGGGTGCACACCTTCCTTTAACTTGATATTCATTTCTCCCAAGGAGTGGTGAATTCCTTTAAGCTCGTGGTACCCACGTAGAAATAAGTCCTTAAACTCATGCAGCAGATCAATGATCTTTGAAACCTCCTTCTATAACCAGTAGTCCCTGATAGTAGCCTACTTAGCTTCCGTCTCTAAACCAATGTTAACCTTCTTGGTTTTTAGGTTTTCATGGTAGGCGTGTGCTTGATCATTAGCACTATCCATAACCTCAAGCATACCCACAATATGATTAATGATGAGGCCATAAATTGGCCATAAATCACCATTATTTTTTCCTTCCAAGTTACCTTTTAAAGTGGATTTAAATGTAATCTTGGAGCTTATAGTTTGTTTAACATAGAATATAGGTTAGATTTATTGTTCACTCTTTAGAAATATGTTATCTATTTTTTTGACTAATCCTATTGATTATTTAGGAAAAGATGTAAATTCTTGTGCATGCAGGCCATAAAGGAAAGTTAATGCTGGTTTTGGGAAAAGTAGAATTGATCATGAATAGAAAATTTAAACTCAAAAATTATTTCATATTTTGATTGCTATTGAAAAATTATGCAAGTTCAAAAAAAGAATCATCTCAATTCGAGATCACATGTAGAATTTATAGTTGTTTTAAGTTATCTCTAGAACTCACAGATTTAGTTCCAGAACCCACATATTTAGTTCGAGAACTCGCAGGTTTAGTTCCAAAACTCACAGATTTAGTTCTAGAACTCACATGTTTAGTTCTGGAACTTATAGATTTAGTTTCGGAACTCATAGATTTAATTTCGAAACTTACAGATTTAGTTTCGGAACTTGCATATTTAGTTCCGGAACTTGCATCAATCGAATAACATTTAGATCTGGAGCTTGCAATTTGTATATTTATATTTTGAAGTAATTAAAATAGTGGACAAATTTACAAGGTATAGAATGAAAATTAGTTATGGAACTTTCAATTTGTGGACAAAGAAAATTTAGTTCTGGAACTTACAGATTTAGTTCCAGAAATTGCATAAAAGGAATGAAAACTTTAGTTTTGGAACTTACATAAAAGGAATGCCAACATTAGCTCCGGAACCTACATTAACGGAATGACAGTTTTTAAAGAATTGTGAAAAATTAGAGAATCCAATGAAATATATGAGGTATATTTTTGTTCATAACAATGTTTTTAACATAAACCTCATTCAGATTTGTTATAGGTTTTACTAATGAAGAGAAATCTAACTTTTATTGAGCTGCAATCCAAGGAAAAAGTGTATCAGATGAGCACTAAAAGTTCCATAAACAGAAACAAAAAATTCAAACGTAAAATATGAGAGAGGTTTTTGTTCATAGAAATGTGTTTAAAAAAAACCTCATTTAGATTTTCTATAGGTTTTACCAATGAAGAGATATATAAATTTTGGTAAACTGCAGTCCAAGGAAAAAGCGTATCAGACAAGCATCAAAAGTTCCACAATCAAAAATAGCAAAGTCAAATGGAAAATCTAGGAAATTTATCTAGTCAAAATCATCTTTTGAGGAAAAACATCCTTCCAATAATGTAGGAAATAAAATCATTGTGATTCTTGTTACCAAAAAGTAAGGAGAAGATTTGGGAGAAAATCTTCCTAAAATAGTGAGATAAGACTTTGAATCTAATAATATATCTCTCTACATATTTTGTGGAGATGGATATCTTAGTTGTTAGGATTGGAATAAAGATAAAATTAGATTATATTTCCTAAAATAATGAGTTGGTTAGATGCATGAATTATAAATGCAACCTTCCACACTAAGATATGTAATTCTTCTCCCAAGGAATAAAGATTTGTTCTTTCTTTCCAATAATCTGAGTGAAATCATTCTACAAGTTTTTAATTAAATGTATGAATTAAGTCCTCTTCCAAAGGAATGAGCTGGCCACTCATTCTAAGGAAGATGGATCAATGTGTTATGTTAATTTCTTTATTTTTTTCATTCTCCTTTGTTGTAAACTTTTGATTTCATGTTATGTGATCCTTCTTCAGTACAATTTCTGTTGTGAACCTACAGTTGTCTTTTTATCTTTCAGTTATTTTTAATTCAGCAATTTCATTCACGTAATTTTGATTTCTTTCATGCAAGTTTTATTTATACAAGTGTGTTTATATTTCTGCAAGTGTGCCTTTAAATTTCTGCATGTGTGATATATTTTATGCAAGTTTGGATTGTCTTTAAAGGATTTGCTTTTACAAGATCTTCTTCTCTTAATGCATATATCCTTCAGACACCATCCCTGGATTGACATTATTAATGGGGAGGATTGACAACCCTCATCATTTTGGCACCATTTCTAGGGATATGAAGTTATTAGGAGATTCAGAGTTCTATAAAAATATATTCTAGTGACAGTAGAATACCTTTTAGTAAATTGTGTGACAGGAAGTATTTGGAGGTAGTTATTTAAACTTTTATTTCTGTAAGTAGATTAAAATTAAATTTCTACAATTAGGAATATTAGATTGTAAATATTTATCTCCCCACAAACTAACTCTGTGTATAATAAAATGACTATGATGTTTGATCAAGAAGGTATAGTGATATGAACAAATAATTTAGATCTGGAAATGGTAGAATATGATATTGAATCTGGAAGTAGATCCAGTTGATGAAATATCATATGCCATTCTTGATAACCACCACTATTTCCCCTTGTATCAACTAACAATTCAGTGATCTTATTACACATAACCTTAGTAAAAAACTAGCTTATCCAGTTTGTAATAATGAAGTGGTAGTATTTCTAATTTACTCCATTCATATTTAGGGATTTCATTAGAGCCAAAATAAAACCCACTCATAATAAATTCACTCATCCAAATTAGGTTTTCATCCCATCATAAAATTCAATCCCTGAACCATATCCATTAGAAAAAATTGTTTTCATGTCTTTTAATTTCTTCATTTTTATATATGTTTATATAACATTAAGAAGCAATTATTGTGAACATTAAGGGAAAAAAATTCGTGCTAACATCCACAAAAATTTCCATAGTCATTCTTAGTACAAGCATGTAGATTTTTGAGCACCAACAATATCAACCAAGGAGCAGTTTGGAGGGACCCACAAATACATAACACAATCCATCTCCTAAGATCACTAGTTTGGGATTTGAAGATTACTATGGTGATTCCAATAACACATAATTCAATTTGGGCTTTTTGACCTAGAAATTGTCTACACAATTTTTGGAAATCTTCTTAGAGTTACCGAGTATGCAAAGAGCTTTTTATGAGATCTCATACATTGCTTCCTATTTTACACAAGTTGTACTTTGATGAATATGGTCTGACCATGGATCAATTTTTTTCTAATCCTTTTCATGCTATCATTTTAGCAAAAAGTAGAAAAAAATCAAAAATATTTGATTGGAAAACCATTTTGCTGGCCAATCAAAGGCAAAAAAATAAAAAAAAATTGATTGGAAAACTAGCTTCCTGGCCAATCAAAGGAAAATAAATAAATAAATAAAAAATAAAAAAAGAATTGATTGGAAAACCAACTTACTAGCTAATCAAAGGAAAAAAAATCAAAAACCTTTGATTGGAAAACCAACTTGCTAGCCAATCAAAAATAAAAAAAAACTTTTATTGGAAAACTAGCTTGTTGGCCAATTAAAGACAAAAAACAAAAGGCAGCTCTTCTTCAAACGAAATCAATTGTTACTTGATGGCTTCCTTCTCGGCACTATTTGACCATGTTAACAATATGATGAGAAGGAGAACTAGAGGTATGATCAATTTATTTTGTTCTACTATTTAATTTTTAAGCTTTCTTGTAAGTTTTTCTTATTACTGCTAGATCCACTTTTAATATCTCCAAGTAAGGAAAGATAAAATTCATATCTCCCCTACTTTCAAATATGAAAATATATGCACCTCTTTGCAATCAAAATTTTAGAGTCTAATTTATGGGCAACCATGAATAAATGACCTGCATGAGCTTAGGTGTGGGAGAGAAGGAGAAGCATGAGTATGTATTTTTTATTTTAAATATGAGGTGCAAGGCAAGCAGAAGGAGATCCACATAAGAACCTATTTTATAAGAAAGAAAATAAAAAATAGTAGAAGATCCACACAAGAACTTGTTGTATAAGAAAGAAAATCAAAAATAATAGAAGGAGATCCACACAAGAACCTCCTGTAAAAGAAAAGAAATAAAAAACAACAGAAGGAGATCCACACAAGAACCTATTGTACGAGAAAGAAAATAAAAAAAATAGAAGGAGATCCACACAAGAACCTATTGTATAAGAAAGAAAATAAAAAATAGCAGAAGGAGATCCTCACAAGAACCTATTGTACAAAAAAATAAATTAAAAACAGCTGAAGGAAATTCACACAAGAACCTATTGTACAAGAAAGAAAAATAAAAAACAACATAAGGAAATCCATAAAAGAACCTGTTGTAAAAAAAATAAAATCAAAAACAACAAAAGGAGATCCACAAGAACCTATCCTTGAACTATATATGGAATGCATACATGCATAAGCTCAATACAGAGAAGACTATAAGAAGAGGAGATGATAATATAATGCACGAGGAAATGCATAAGATTAAGTGTGGGGCAATGATGAGGTCATAAATTAGCCATAAATTACTATTATTTCTTCCTTCAAAGTTACCTTTTAAAGTGGATTTAAATGTAATATTGGAACTTATACTTTGTTTAAAATAAAATATAGGATATATATCTTTTTTATTCTTTATAAATCCTTTTTTATCTATTTTTTTGACTAATCCTCTTGATTATTTGGGAAAATATGCAAAGTCTTGTGTATGCAGGCCATAAATGAAAGATAATGCTAGTTTTCAGAAAATTTTAATTGATCATGAATAGTACATTTAAATGCAAAAATTATTTCATATTCATATTCCTATCAAAAAATTATGCAAGTTCAAAAAAAGAATCATCTCAATCCGAGATCGCATGCAAAAGTTATAGTTGTTTTAAGTTAGCTCCAGAACTCACAGATTTAGTTCTTGAACTTGCAGATTTAGTTTTGGAACTCGCATGTTTAGTTCTAGAGCTCACAAATTTATTTCTTGAACTCACAAGTTTAGTTCCATAACTCACAGATTTAATTCCAAAACTTGCATATTTAGTTCTGGAACTTTCATCAATCGAATAACATTTAGTTTCAGAACTTGCAATTCATATATTTATATTTTTAAGCAATTAAAATAGTGGACAAAGTTACAAGGTATAGAATGACAGTTAGTTCCAGAACTTGCATAAAAGGAATGCCAGCATTAGCTCCAGAACCTGCATCAATAGAATGACAGTTTTTTAGGAATTGTGAAAAATAAGAGAATCCAATGGAAAATATGAGATTTTTTTTGTTCATAACAATATTTTTAACATAAACTTCATTTAGATTTGCTATAGGTTTTACTAATGAAGAGAAATCTAACTTTTAGTGAGCTGCAATATGAGAAAAAGTGTATCAGACGAGCACTAAAAGTTCCATAAACAGAAACAGAAAAGTCAAACGGAAAATATGAGAGATTTTTTTGTTCATAGAAATGTTTTTAACAAAAACCTCATTCATATTTTCTACAGGTTTTACCAATGAAGAGATATCTAACTTTTAGTAAACTGCAGTCTGAGGAAAAAGTGTATCAGACAAGCGTCAAAAGTTTCACAATAAAAAACTGCAAAGCCAAATAGAAAATATGGGAAAGGTATTTGGTCAAAATCATCTTTTGAGGAAAAACATCCTTCTAATAATGTATGGAAATAAAATCATTGTGATTCTTGTTACCAAAAAGCAAGGAGAAGATTTGGGAGCAAATCTTCCTAAAACAGTGAGATAAGACTTCGACTCTAATAATATATCTCTCTCCATATTTTTGGAGATGGAGATCTTAGTTGTTAGGATTGGAATAAAGATAAGATCAGATTGTATTTCCTAAAATAATGAGTTGGTTGGATGCATGAATTATAAATGTAACCTTCCACACTAAGATATGTAATTCTTCTCCCAAGGAATAAAGATCTGTTCTTTCTTTCCAATCTTCTGAGTGAAATCATTCTGCAAGTTTTTAATTAAAAGTATGAATTAAGTCCTCTTCCATGGAATGAGTTGGCCACTCATTCTAAGGAAGATGGATCAATGTGTTATGTTAATTTCTTTATTTTTGTCATTCTCCTTTGTTGTAAACTTCTGATTTCATGTTATGTGATCCTTCTTCAGTACAATTTCTATTGTGAACCTGTAGATGTATTTTTATCTTTCAGTTATTTCTAATTCAATAATTTCATTTACACAAGTTTGATTTCTTTCATGCAAGATTTATTTATGCAACTGTGTTTATATTTTTGCAAGTGTACCTCTAAATTTCTGCATGTGTGATTTATTTTATGCAAGTTTGGATTGTGTTTAAAGGAGTTTCTTTCCAAGATCTTATTATCTTAATGCATACATCCTTTGTACACCATCCCTATATTGACATTATTAATCACAAGGATTGAAAACCCTCATTAGTTAACATCCAATTTTTCCACCTCTTCACCATCGATCCCATAGACCAATTGTCCTTTCTCTTTTTCCATGCATGCGCGCTCAAGATGTATCTCCTCTGATTATTCCTCATCAAAGTGCGTTTCTAAGATAGGTTCACCCAATAATTATAATATCCTATCCTGTGCCATAGAAATATCTCCCATAGTTAGGAGCTTGACAACCTGTAACACCTCATCCACCAGTGTTTTAGTACTCCTATATTTGAAATCTTTGAGTAGATTAGTCATCAACTCTTGTTAGTTTCTCATCTGACGGCACATCTCTGAGTGAATGTATCATGCGTGTGAAACCTTGTAAGGTGGAGTAAAGCTTATGCACCCATAAATATGGAGGTAATACTTCCAATCCTTGTATCTAGGCCTTCTCAAATTCTTGGATGTGAAACCATTCAAGTTCCTTCCCATGATAATCTTGTATGATAATAGGTGCATTAATCTGGAAAAACCTAACAGAGAATTTGATTCTCACTTTGCACCACTCTAGAAGGTTATCGTGATGGTTTGCCCACCAATGTGATGTGGTCCTGAGAAAGGTAAAGCTAAGTATCCTTCTCCTCTTGATCTCACATCTCCACTGGGTCTCCATTTCTCATAAGGAAACATTAGGGTCGGCTCCAATAGAATAATTTTGTAACTTGTTTCCTCATAGGCACTTGACTGAGCATGACTTTGTTACTCTCATCACAGAGCCTCTAACTGGATTCCAACTAACAAATATGTCTTGTGTTCCCAATTGTCACATGACACACTAGTTGTATCACTTATAGATTCAGTGTCTTGCCACTAAATAACACCTTTTTTTTTGGTTGCACAACATCAGGGTCCCTAATAGTGCACACATAAATTTTTTCTAGGTATTATTTTCCTAAAGGATCAATATAGGGCACTCACTTCCCATCCATCAAAGGGATAATAACACATTCCTCTTTGTTCTCAAAAATTATATACCCCTTGTTGAAACATAAGTCAACATTGTTCTTATAACACCAAGGGTGCCCAAGTAAGTCTATAAATTTGTCCACATTAACAAGTTCTAAGACTTTGAAGTCTCTAGTGAATTTGACTCCTTGGATAGTGATAGAAGCATCCTTTAAAAGACCAATGTAAATTTCCTTTATCTTATTATCCATATACAACACATTTAAAGATGGTCTTAATGGGGGCCTTCCCATTTGAATCCATACGTCCAAGGTGAAAATGTTAACATCTGCACCCATGTCAATTAGGATATTTCTTAGGAGCCATCCATTAACCACAACATTTAGTGTAATTTCCTTACCATATTCAATGTTGTGAGGAGGCAGATTAACATGTAAAACCTGCCTTTTGCACTCTCCTCCAGCACTTGGTATCTTATCCCTCAACCATTCTCCTAACATAGGAATGATATTATCTTGGTGCAACATATTACACACCTCTCTGACATCATATATATATGACTGAGGAATCTCGGCACTTTTCTTCTACCCCAACTTCCTGGATTGCTCTTTTAAACATTGAATTTCCCCTTGAAGACTTTTGATTACGTCCATGGTCTCTTGATAGACTTCCTTCTGATGGGTAGGGTCTAGATACTTCCCATATACTATCTCTTCCCTTGTAATCAGTGGTCTTTTCTTTGGTATTTCCCTAGTGCATGTAGCCTCAGCTCTCATCGTCACTAGTACAGGTTCTAATTATGACTCATGCACCACACTTGGCATCCACTGCGAGTCTTCTTTCTTCACACTTACCATCCCGGTGCCCTTTTCTTTTTGTTTTTGTTAGCTAATGTGTTCAAATATTTCTTAGAAATCCTCATACTTGTGCTACTTCCCACACCAAGAGAACTATAGTAGGTCAGGACATTCACACTTGTAATGCTCTGTGGACCCATAATTATAACAAGTTCCATGAGGGAATCCACCTCTTTCACCTCTGTGATTTCCACGGCCTCTAAATCCTCCATGAAATACTCTTCCATGAGCTCATCCATCTATCTGCCATTCATAGTAATGACCATCATCCTTGGAATTGTTTGCAATGCTGGTCTGGTACACACCAATATCAATGGCATCATGTATCTGGTCAACAATCTACAATCCTTGGTGTCATGAGTAATAGAGGTGCAAATATTGCAATAGCAAGACACATTTTTATGGATCACCCACTATAGTAGTGGACACATAATTTCATCATGATCTCTATGGTAAATCTCACTGTCTACCATCATGGAACATATCAATCTCTGAGGACATTTTTCCTTCCTATGCCCCTCTACCTCAAAATCCATGCACCATAGGCCAATGTGAGTCTTATGTGCCAAGTTTGCAGACAGATTCTCTAGTTGTTTTTCCATGGAAGCAATCTGAGCTTAAAAAGGGACTAACATTGGTATCCATGCTTCCCACATCCATAATGTACAGGGAAGCCTCCAAGGCCTTACGCAGGTTTATGAAAGTCTTATGTGACATCGCTATTCTAAAGGGCATTATTAACCCTCCAAAAAACCATTGAGCATGTTGATTAGGATGAATATCATAAGATATTTTTGACAAGAGAGTCTTAAAGCATGTGTCATACTCCCATACACTCTCTTCCATATCTTGTTGAATCTCCTTCATCACACTAATGCTCTTCTGTTCAAATTCAGTAATATGGAATTCAGCTAAGAAGGCATTACACAATGTAGTATAACTTACTACTGTCTAGTGAGGGTGATACTTCTGGTACCAACTATGTGCGCACCCTTATAATGTTGTTGTAAACTGACTTTCGTTCCATTCTAGGGTAATGATCCCATTCACACGCTATTATTTCACCTTCTTCTTAGATTGTTTCTTTGAATCGTTGACGAAACAAATAGGGTAATGGGCATAGGCAGGAATACCTGTTCATATGTTGGTTAATGGTTTGTTGAACACATGTGACTTCTGAATCCATAGCTAATCATGAGAGATTCCTTTTTGCTAGGAGGAACTACCTATAATGAAAGCAAGACCACCAGAAGGAATTAAACAATATGGGCAGTGAACTGCCTAGTGTAAGCTAGATCCGAGAAGTATGATACTCCCTAGATGGCTATCAGTCCACTATTTTAAACAAATTAATGCTGTAAAAAAAGTAAATCCTATTGTTATTTTGAAATGATTAAGGTATCTCACTTAAAACATAATAAGAAGATAGATCTAATCTAACAAGCTAAGCTAGAATAGAATCCATAGGTCAAATGGTTAGTTCTAGGTCTCTGCAGGTTTGATAGAGTTCTCTGGTAGGTCACAGGTGAGTGAGGGTGAGGTAAAATTAGGTGGGTAGGTTTCTGTTTAGGTATGTGTTGGAAAACGCAGAGACCGGTGTCGGTCAGGGGTGACCAACTATGGTTAGGTATGACCGGCGCCAGTTACTATGTGATCTGGGGATGTCACAAACGGGGTTTTTGGTCTTCTTTATGGTTACACAAAGGATTTTGGGTTGTTAGGATGAGGAAATGGATTATTGAAGTAGGTTTTGGCAAGGTTTTACTAGGTCTACAAAGATGAAAAGTGTTGGAGATGGTCAATAAGGAGCAAGATGAACCATGGGTGATAAAACAATGATAAAATGAAATAACCAGAAAAGTATGTTATTGTACTTACTTGGATTTTGTTCCTGAGGTTTGTGTGTGATGGATGGAGGTGTCGATGGTAGGTCTGAAGGCTGCAAGTGATCACCAACTAAAGGAAATATTTTGCATGGTTTGCATGCAAACTTCTCTTTTTCTTGGCTAGTTCAAAAGGTGGCTGGGATGGTTGTGTAGGAGATGATGCTCAATCTCCTTCCTTGGAGGTGAGTTGTTGCAGAATTGGCTCTCTGAAGATGCGTTATCTCTTTTATATCTCTTTCTTGCTCATCAACCTTCTTGCTTGCAACTTCTAGGTTCTAACCCTGAGAAATTAGGTAGTTTTGGGTTAAAAGGGGGTAATCGACGGTGGTCTGGCTTAACCAGCGATGGTTAGGGGAAATCGATGTCAGTCAAGGTAGGATTTTCTAGGTTTACCAAGATTAGGGGAGATCCTTCTCATTTCATTGGATCTCATGTCATTATCCCATGGATTATAGTGGGAGCTTCTATGAGCATGTGGGAATGTGGTTAGAGGGAGTGTAGGCATTAATTATTAGGGTTTGGGTAATTCTTAGTTAGTTATGGTAACTTGCTAAGAATAGGTCTTAAGGTGAGTTAGCTTGATGAGGTGTCTAAGTCAAATATATGTGTAGATATTATTTAGATAAGATATTTAAATAATAATTATAGTGAGGGTAAAACATTAATTTAATTAAATTAATGCTAGTGTGGTGAAGGGGGCCATGGCTAGGTGAAAGTGATGAAGGGTACTTATATGTCAAAGGACAAAGGGGGAGTGTGACCTGATTTTAGTGTCAACATTTTGCCCCTTTTTGCTGCATAGCTTGTATTGGTAAGTGATGCTAACAAAATTAAGGTGTGGTTAGCCCATATGAGGGTGAAGGTGATCCCCCTTAAACCAATAACTAATGAAGCAGCCGATTGAAGCAGTGAGAGGTTTGATAAAAGGTAAATGTGAAGGAAAGGTAAATAGGTGTAGGGGAAGAGGGGGAAAGGTCTACTCAGGAAATCTAGGTAATGGGTCGAGGTCAAAGGTAGTAACTGTCAAATGCACACACATGTATGAACTGTAGCACACTGCCAGGCTGAAGAGCAGACAAATTCTACATCGTCTAAGGTTGATAGATTTATCCAAACAAGGGTGAAGTGAATCTGGTATCCAAGGTATAGGATAAGGTTAGAAAACACAACATAGGTTAGGTGCAGGAATGTTTAGGTATGTTCTGGTACACCAAAGGTAGGGTCAAGATAAATGGTCACAACAATAGGCTAGGTAAGGTCATTAGGTCAACAACACAAGTAATAGTATTGTAAGGTATAGTGAACACATGAGATCAAAGGTCACTAGTGATGGTCCAGGTCCAAATATTGAGATCATGGCATGGGTAAGGCCAAGGTAGTAAAATAATAAGGCATCAATAGTAGATGCGAGGGGGTTGAAGAGGGTTGTAGGCCAGAGGTGAAATAAATTTGGCTCAAGTAGGTGCATGGATGGAAAAACAAAAGGGAGGTAAGGAAAATGAGGTAAATGAGGGGGTAAGGAGTATGCGGGGTAACCAACATTGGTCGTAATGAACCGATGACGGTGTAGGGTAACTGACGGCAGTAGTCTAGGGAAACAAACTGGTAATGGTTAAGGGTTAACCGACATCGGTCGAGTCAGGTAGGGTATAAAAAGTGGAAAACCCGTGTTTTAAAATTGATTTGTGCATTTGGAAAAGTAGAAAAGGACAAGAAGAGAGAAAAAGAGGAAAAGGACAATAGAGTACAATAGAGAGCTTGGTTGGTGAGCCACATAGGTGATATTGAGTGATTGAGAGGTGGGGCTACGAGAGCAGGTGGCATGATTCGTGTGGCTAAGGAGTGGTTATGCATTGGAGGATGGCAGAGGCCGGAGAGGGCTCAAGAGGAGTGGTGTGGAGGCCAAAGGTTCCACTACGATAGTAGTAGTGAGATCAGGTAGGAATGAAACCTTTGCTTTTGATTTTTGAGTGAACTTGATGTAAGATGTAGAAAATATATAATAAAAAAAATGGGGGGTTTGGGGGCAAAGAATTTACAAATGGGAAAAAGAGAGGGAAAAAGTAATAGTGGATGATAAGGGGTAGGGAAAAAGGGTAATGTAGAAAAAATTAAGGGTGTAAAGAGGGATTTGGTTGGGTAGAATGCCAAGGAAGGGAAAAAGTATGGTTAGAAGGTTGGGGTGGACAGTTCGACAGTGACCGACATCGGTTGGTTTATGGCCGATGTCGGTGGGTAGTGACCGGTGCTGGTCATAAGAATAGTGACTGATGCCAATCATGGGGGGACTGTGGTCAGTCAGGGGAAGCTGGGGTCGGTTATGCATAAGTGGAAATTAGGATAACAAAGGGAAGAGAGTAAGGGGTATGTCCTAGTGAGGGTTGATACTTCTGGTACCAACTATGTGCGCACCCTTATAATGTTGTTGTAAACTGACTTTCGTTCCATTCTAGGGTAATGATCCCATTCACACGCTATTATTTCACCTTCTTCTTAGATTGTTTCTTTGAATCGTTGACGAAACAAATAGGGTAATGGGCATAGGAGGAATACCTGTTCAAATGTTGGTTAATGGTTTGTTGAACACATGTGACTTCTGAATCCATAGCTAATCATGAGAGATTCCTTTTTGCTAGGAGGAACTACCTATAATGAAAGCAAGACCACCAGAAGGAATTAAACAATATGGGCAGTGAACTGCCTAGTGTAAGCTAGATCCGAGAAGTATGATACTCCCTAGATGGCTATCAGTCCACTATTTTAAACAAATTAATGCTGTAAAAAAAGTAAATCCTATTGTTATTTTGAAATGATTTAAGGTATCTCACTTAAAACACAATAAGGAAGATAGATCTAATCTAACAGGCTAAGCTAGAATAGAATCCATAGGTCAAATGGTTTGTTCTGGGTCTCTGCAGGTCTGATAGAGGTCTCTAGTAGGTCACAGGTGAGTGAGGGTGAGGTAAAAATTAGGTGGGTAGGTCTTCTGTTTAGGGCTGTGTGGGCAAACACAAAGATCGGTGTCGGTCAGGGGGTGACTAACTATCGTAGTTAGGTATAACCAACCGGCTGCCAGTTACTATGTGATCTGGAAACATCACAAAATGGGGTTTTTGGTCTTCTTTGTGGTTACACAAAGGATTTTGGGTTGGTTGGGATGAGTCAATGGATGATTGGAGTAGGTTTTGGCAAGATTTTGCTGGGTCTATGGAAGATGAAAAGTGTTGGAGATGGTCAATAAGGAGCAAGATGAACCATGGGTGATAAAACAATGATAACATGAAATAACCAGAAAGGTATGCTATTGTACTTTCTTAGATTTCATTCTTGAGGCTTGTGTGTGATGGATGGGGGTGTTGATGGTAGGTTTGAAGGCTGCAAGTGATTACCAACTAAAGGAAAGCTTCTTGCATGGGCTGTATACAAACTCCTCTTTGTCTTGGCTAGTTCAGAAGGTGGCTGGGATGGTTGTGTAGGAGATGATGCTCAATCTCCTTCCTTAGAGGTGAGTTGTTGCATTGGAATTAGCTCTTTGAAGATGTGTTATCTCTTTGAGATGTCTTTCTTGCTCCTCAAATTTCTTGTTTGTAACTTCCCAGGTTTCCAACGCTAAGAAATCAGGTTGTTTTGGGTTAAAAGGGGGTAATCGACGGTGGTCTCGGCTTAACCAGTGACAGCTAGGGGAAACCAACATGTCAGTTAAGGTAGGATTTTATCAGGTTTACCAAACATTAGGGGAGATCCTCCTGATTTCCTTGGATCTAATGTTGTTATCCCATGTATTAGACTAGGAGCTTCTATGATCATGTGGGAATGTGGTTAGAGGGAGTGTAGGCATTGATTTTTAGGGTTTGGGTAAGTCTTAGTTAGTTATGGTAACTTACCAAGAATAGGTCTTAAGGTGAGTTAGCTTGATGAGGTGTCTAAGTGAACTATATGTGTAGATATTATTTAGATAAGATATTTAAATAATAAATTATAGTGAAAGTAAAGCTTTAATTTAATTAAATTAATTAAATTAATACTAGTGTGGTGAAGGGGGCCATGGCTAGGTGAAAGTCATGAAGGGTACTTATATGTCCAAGGACGAAGGGGGAGTGTGACCTAATTTTAGTGTCTACATTTTGCCCCTTTTTGCTTGCGTAGCTTGTATTGGTAAGCGATGCCAACAAAATTAATGTGTGGTTAGCCCATGTGAGGCTGAAGGTGATCTCCCTCAAACCAGGAACTGACGAAGCAGCCGGCTGAAGCGGTGAGAGGTTTTTATAAAAGGTAAATGTGAAGGAAAAGTAAACAGGTGTAGGTGGAAGAGGGTGAAAGGTCTACTTGGGAAATCTAGGTAATGGGTCGAGGGTCAAAGGTAGTAACTAGTCAAATGCACGCATATGTATAAACTACAGCACACTACCAGGCTGAAGAGTAGGACAAAGTCTACATCATCTAAGGTCGATAGATTTATCCAAAGAAGGGTGAAGTGAATCTGATATCCAAGGTATAGGATAAGGTTAGGAAACACAACATAAGTTAGGTTCAAGAATGTTTAGTTATGTTCTGGTACAAAAAAGGTAGGGTCAGGATAAATGGTCACAACAATATGCTAGGTAAGGTCATTAGGTCAACAACACAGGTAACAGTATTGCCACAAGGTATAGCGAACACATGAGATCAAAGGTCACTAGTGGTGGTCCAGGTCCAAATATCAAGATCAAAACATGTGTAAGGCCAAGGTGGTTAAAATAATAAGGTGGTTAATAGTGGATGTGAGGGGGTTGAAGATGGTTGTAGGATAGAAGTGAAGGATAAATTTGGTTTAAGTAGGTGCATGGATAGCAAAACAAAAGGGAGGGAATGAAAATGAGGTAAATGGGGGGAGTAAGGAGTATGTGTGGTAACCATGACAGCGGTCGTAATGAACCGATGATGGTGTAGGGTAACCGATGGCGGTAGTCTAGGGCAACAGACCAACAATAGGTTAAGTGTTAACTGATGTTGGTTGGGTCAGGTAGGGTATAAAAAGTAGAAAAAACCACGTGTTTTAAAATTCATTTGTGCATTTGGAAAAGTAGAAAAGGAAAAGAAGAGAGAAAAAGAGGAAAAGGACAAGAGAGTATAGTAGACATCTTGGCTGGTTAGCCACACATGGTGAGATTGAGTGATAGAGAGGTGGGGCCGCTACGAGAGTAGGTGGCATGATTCGTGTGGCTGAGGAGTGGTTGTTCATTGGAGGATGGTAGAGGCCAGAGAGGGCTTGAGAGGAGTGGCTGTGGAGGCCAGAGGTTCCACCATGACAAAAATAGTGAGATCAGGTAGGAATGGAACCTTTGGTTATTGATTTTGGAGTGAACTTGATGTGAGATGTAGAAAATATATAATAAAAAAAATGGGTGGTTTTGGGGAAAATAATTTACAGAATGGGAAAAAGAGAGGGAAAGCATAATAGTGGATGATAAGGGGTAGGGAAAAAAGGGTAATGTAGGAACAATTAAGGGTGTAAAGAGGGATTTGGATGGGTAGAATGTTGAGGAAGGGAAAAAGTAAGGTTGAAGGTCGGGGCGGGCAGTGCAACAGTGACTGACATCAGTCAGCTTATGGCCAACGTTGGTGGGTAGTGAGTAGTGCTAGACACAAGAACAGTGACCGATACCAAGTCAAGGGGGGATCGTGGTTGGTAAGGGGAAGCTGGGGTTATTTATTTATAAGTGGAAATTGGGATAAAAAAGGGAAGAGAGTAAGGGTAGGGTGGGAAAGAAGGTGAGGGTGGGTCACAAGTGAGGGTAGGGTAGTGTCGGTGAATGGGTTTAGGTAGGGGTGGGTGAATGGGTTTGGGTAGGGGTCGTTGAATGGGATTTGGCAGGAGTGAGTGAATGGGTTTTGGTAGATAGGTTAAAAATAAGGTAAGATGGGAAGGTGGACTAATACATTGTTTTTGTAGGATGCAGGCAAGAGACGAGTTGCAGATGAGAACCTAGGTAACACCCTTGTTATTGAAAGTATGGGTGAGCATGATGTAGGCAGAGTGGCACCATGTGGCTGAGGTGGGATTGATAGGGGTGAGGTGTTACCAGCATGTATTTTAGGAGGCCAAGTATTATGGTTACCCTCATTGATAGATGGGACTCGGTGACCAATACCTTCCATTTACTGACGGGTGAGATGACGATCACACTGGAGGACATATACAGGATCCTACGGTTGCCCATATTGGGGGCCCAAGTGTATTATATCTCTTTAGAGGTGTATGAGGAGTTACTGGCACCCATTTCTGGTGAGGGTGCAGCAAACCTAATGTTTCATAGCGCTAGCATGAGCTATAAAGTGATGTATAGAGATCATTGAGAGGAGATGAGGTTAGTGGTACTTATGATGGAGGTAGTGTCCTACTTCGAACTAACAGATGCAGAGGATGGGAGGTTCCCAAGGTCACTGATGGGTGTCCTACATGACATGATGATACATTAGACACAATCCACATGGGTACCTGCATTGCTGACACAGGTGTATAGAGAGCTATGGGCCTATGGGCGACTACCAAGGTTCAACATTTGCTGCGTCATAGTACTACATTGTTTGTGCATACGAGCACATTATTTGTGTTCAACCAGTGGGGATGCCCCAAGGAAAATGCATTCCCATGAAGAGTTGTGAGAGTGAGGTATAGGCGGTGGGTACTGAGCCATGGGAGAGGCCTGAGGTGTCAGAGCTACACATGATGTAGCTTATTACAGGAGGCTATTAGAGGGACTGTCTAGGGTGGACATCATTTGGAGGCCATATGTGGGCTTCCCTTCATATAGAAAAATGGCCATGGAGCTAGCTGGGCTATAGATACATCTATGGATAGAGGAGAGGAGAGTTGGAAGAGCATGAGAAGATACCCATAGAGTAGGTTATACGTTAGTTTGGATTTCTCCAGGGTGTACCGCCGCCATTTCCTCAATACCAAAGAGATGATGTGGAGAGACTGATGTGTCCACCATAACCGAAAGTGTTGACTGGATAGGAGGAGCAACCTTGTAGATACATTAGATTGATGATGCTAGGGTTACAAATGGGTATAGGTAGTGGTGGGCAGCACAGCTGAGAGTCATACCACTGAGGCTCAGGGCAGCCAGACTTAGCCATCATCACAGTTTAGAGAGACACCCTACAGGGGTAGGTGGCTACGTTGGTGACATAGCTGGGGATCATGCAGGGGCAGCTAACAGGTACAAAGGCACATGTTGCCACATTACAGGCCCAGATAGCAACACTGTAGGCTTAAGCAGGGCAGGGAAAAGTACCTACATAAGCGTGAAGGCAGGGGGAGATGGAGATGAAGAGGAGGCAGGTGGAGATGGAGGGCAGATAGCTACCCTATAGGTGTAGTTCAAGATTTACAGGGCCAGTTGGCCATAGCGCATAGATAGGTTACAGGTTTATAGGTCTAGCTAACAGCAACACAAGCACATATCACTACCTTACAGGCCCAATTACAGGAACATGCACAAATTCTAGTCCCGACTCAAGCTCTAGTACTAGTCTAGGGTTAGTGTAGGTTCAGGGACAGGGTCGCATTGTTCAGGTACCTACACAGGTAGCAGGACCCATAGCACCTCCACAGACAGTGCCCATGGCTAGGTTCAGGGATGCCCTAGGAGAGGCATAGTATTACCATGACCATTTGTTAGCTACCAGGCTATATGTGCCCTCCTATGCTGAGTACAGAGCACAGTAGGCCTTTAGTGAGAGGACTAGATCCCACACTCATAATGTGGAGAGTACAGGGGGCCGAAAAACCTAAGGATAGGGTCATAGTGAGGTCACTAGTGTGCAGAGGCTAGCTCTAGGTGAGGGGCCATCAGTAAGATGTGAGGTAGGTGCCAGACCCCAGAAAGGTGTAACAAAGGGGACAGGAGAGACATAGTGATCTGCTGTGGACCAGCCTGTGTGCCGAGTCATTTGTATGTATGATATATGAGACTGGCTTGCGTGTTGAAGAGATATTGTATTTATTTTTTGTTCGTGATACCGGTCTGCAAGTCAAGGAAATTTTTGTATTGGATAGCAGCTTGTGATTCGATGATGATTATTTTAGAGATACACATTTTATGTGATATGGATGTACATTGTATTGATACACACATGTATATATGAGGAGATAGATGATATTCGGGTGATGTTGTTGTGATATGTATGAATTTTATTGTGCTACTATATGGTAGAGCCAGGTCCTAGGCATGGATCAAGTCAGGTCGGTTTAGGCATGGATTGAGTCAGTTTAGTTTAGGCATGGATCAAGTCAGGTCAGTGTAGGCATGGATTGAGTCAAGTTGGTTTAGGTATGGAACGAGTCAAGTTGTTAGGCATGGATCGATTCAGGTTGTTAAGCATGGATTGAGTCAAGTTGTTAGGAATGGTTGAGTCAGGTCGGTTTAGGCATGGATCGAGTCAGGTTGTTAGGCATGGTTGAGTCAGGTTGGTTTAGGCATGGATCGAGTCAGGTTGTTAGGCATGGATTGAGTCAGGTTGTTAGGCATGGTTAAGTCAGGTTGTTAGGCATGGTTGAGTTATTTCATTATTTTGATAACAAATGGTAATATAAATGCATGAGATAGTGTAAAATGTGGAAAATGTTAGTTATGTTATGAAAATGTGAAATAATATAAGTGGTAAAAGGTATATGGTATATGGTTCAAATGTCGAGGTTTGTGAGATGAACAGGAAATCAGGTAATGGTGGGGAAAATGGTTAGGGTAAAGAGTGGTCGAGCTAACCTTCTAGGGCCCCATGCCCTAGAAGTGCTACCTACATAGTCCCAACAAAAAGGGACCTCAGACTGATGTAGTTCTCCCATAAGCGAGGGAAGAATATGATAAGATTGAAGAATAGGTAGGGCGGTTGATAGTTAGATTGGTATTCGAGGTCATAAGTATGATGAGGTCAAGGTCGATTAGGTGAGGTGGAATATAGGTAGATAGGTATGGGTGATTATAGGTTGAGAGAGGTGGGATAAGAGGGGGCAAGTAAGCCACCTGATTGGCAAGGATCATAACGTCCGAAACACATCCTTTAGATAGGCTGATGAATGTAAGACCCTAAAGACATTACATGATTGATTATTCTAAGCATGACGAATAGTCATATGATCACCAAATGTCATAGGTTCAGTAGGTCCCTTGAGGTATGACGTGAAAAGACAATGGGTAATGAGGTGCAGCTTATTGGGTCATAAAATGAGAAGTAGAATGCCTTGGGCAATAGAGCCAAGATAATAATAGGCAAGTCCATAATGAAAAATCTTATTTTTCTATTTGTTTTGTTTTTTTTTATAGTTTTTTTTAGATAGACTGATCGATGTGGGAAGTCTATATGGGATGAATACATGGATCCTTGAGGTCTTCGCAAATTTGATCAATGCGGGAAGCTTCTGAACTTTGATTTTTGAGAAACAATAGTCTTCCTTTTGGAAAAACTATGTAGAGAGTTGTGAGATTTTCATAGCTGTCCTTCGAGGGAGCAGTTTACTTATAGCGACAATTGAGGGTGGAAGATGTCCTTTTGAGAGATTAATCTTTTACATTGGAAGTTTGACTCAAGGAGCAGATCCCTTATTTTGGAATATTTCATTATAAGGGATTCATCTTGTTTGTGTTTTTTTTTTTTGGCTTTTAAGTCATGGACGAGAATATAATGAAGCATTTTGGTTCTTGTTGAGAAGACAAAGGTGAATGACCATGGGATCTCATCTAAAAAGAAGACAAAAATTATCCATGAGAAGCATGCCATGTGCAGAGCTGTGGTGCACATATTTAAGAACAGGCAAAAGGGTGATAGGTAATCACATGATCCTTGTTTAGTTGGTGGAGATGAGGTGTGGAAAAGGTAAATGGCACTCAAGGGATGAGCATGAACTAGATAAATAGGGATGTAGGACTATAAGTCAATAGTAGAACAATCGAATATGTAATGCGTTAAGGGGCTCAAGTTCAGTTTTACCCTTAAAGGAGGACAAACAATAGGCACCTGATCCATAGGTATGAGTTACAATGTATGGTCCAAGCCAATTAGGATCAAATTTTCCCTGCTTGATTTTCTCTGCTTTGGTTACATGTTGATTCTCTTTCAAAACAAGGTCACCAACTTGGAAGGTTCGTTCATGAACATGTTTTTCATAAGCACGTTTGATACATTGTTGATAAACTTGAAGGTGATCCAGAGCGTTAAGACGATGTTCATCTAATAACTCTAGTTGTGCTAAGCAGTCCTGACGAAATTCATCATTAGTAAGCATGTCATGGAGAGAAATGTAGAGTGAGGGGATCTGGACTTTGAGAGGCAAAAAAACCTTTGTACCATAGACCACAGAAAAGGTTGTGGCCGCAGTGGAGGTGCGAATACTAGTGCGGTATGCCCATAGGGAAAAAGGAATGTGTGTATGCCAATCCTTCCCAGTATCATCAACTACTTTCATGAGAATTTTGTTGAGGGTTTTGTTAGTGGATTCAGCTTGGCTGTTGGTTTGTGGGTAATAAGGTGAGGAGAAACTAAGTTGAATGCTGAAGGCATCACAAAGTTTTTGCAGTGTTTTGTTTTTGAATTGTTTTCCATTGTCAGTGATGAGGCGATGAGGGACACTGAAGTGACAAATGATGTGATGGTTAATAAACTCACATATTTTCTCGGCTTTCGTGGAGATAAGTGGTATGGATTCTACCCATTTTGTGTAGTATTCGGTAGCAGTTATGATCCATTGATGGAGTTGGGAAGAATGAGGATTGATTTCTTTGACAAGATCCAAACCACATTGAGAGAAGGGTCAAAGGTCACAAGCGACTTGTAAGGCATGACTTGGTGTATGATGAAGGTTGGAATGTTGTTGAGATTTCATGTAGCATTTGACATAGTCGCAACAATCATGATTAAGGGTTGGCTAGTAATAGCCTAGGCAAAGAATAAGTTTAGCAACCACAAGGCCACTAAAGTGACCTCCACATATTCCATTGTGAACTTCTTTAATGGTATAGGGGCTTTCAAAGCTTGTGAGGCATCATAAGAGAATACCATCAAAGCTTCATTTATAGAGAAGGCCACCCATGATGACATAATGAGAGGCCTTTTTGAGAAAGGCGTGTTTTCCATTACGTGTGAGATCAGGAGGAAATATAGAAAGGGAAAGGTAATCTATAAGCTACTTATACCAAAGATCATGTGTGCTCAGTGAGGTAGTTTGGATGAGGTTAATACAACAAGATTGATAAGATGTTCTCAGTATGTGTTTTATGGTAACAAATATGTTTGAAACGTCAGGCAAAGCAGGTATTTGAGAAGTAAGGTAGGCCATGGTATCTGTGAATTTATTGGAGGATCACAGAACGGTTTGAATTTTATAGCAGTCAAAGGTAGTCAGCATGATGCTGATGTAGCATTTGTATTCTTGAAGTATTTCATTATGACATTGATAGACCCCATTGACTTGGTTTACTACCAGTTGAGAATCACCAAAGATATTAATGGACTTAACGTCTAAGGCATAGGTAGTCATGAGACCCAATACGAGGGCTTCGTATTTAGTGATATTGTTGGTGCATTCGAAGTCAAGTTTAAATGATAAGGGCATGGGTTCACCCTCAAGAGGAATGAGGATAATGCCTACACCACCCCCATGCTGACATTTGGAACCGTTGAAGAATAAGGTCATTTGGTAAGGGTCATCATCCAAAGAGAGGTTAGTAATGGATTTGCTAGGGAAATCAAAGTTTGAGGGTTGGGTCCTGGCAATAGGTGCGTCAGCCAGTTGGTCAGCGATAGCCTGGCCCTTAATGGACTTTTGGTGGATGAATTTGAGGTCAAGATCAGCTAAAAGCATAAGCCATCGTGTGGTGCACTAATTTTGATAAGGATTTATGTACATGAGGTGTAAAGGGTCAGTGTTGGTCACAACATAGGTTTTGTGGTTGAGTAGGTAATGGCAGAGTTTGGTGGCAACGAAAACTAAGGCTAAGCAAATTTTTTTAGGGTGAGTGTATTAGGTTTCATAGTCTAAAATGGTACGACTTATATAATAAAGTGCCTACTCCCTGTATTGTTCATCCCGATGAGTGAGCAAATCCCCTAAGGAGTGATTGGTAGCTGATATGTATAGGTAAAAAGGTTGATCATCTTTCAGTGGGATAAGTACTGGTGGTTGGAGAAGGTATTGTTTTAAGGCCTCAAAAGCTTTATGGTAGTCATCACCCCATTTGAAAAAGACATCCTTCCTAAGTAGATGATGAAATGGTTGAAAATGGTCAGAGAGTTGGGAAATAAATCAATGAATGGACTGCAATTTACCGTGCAGGCTACAGATTTGTTTGAGGTTCGTGGTGGAGGCATTTCTAGAATGGCCTTGACCTTTGTTGGGTTAACTTCTATACCATGTAAGGAAATGATAAATCCCAGGATGTTTCCTAAGAGAACCACGAAGACACATTTTTTAGGTTGAAGGCGGATGCAATATTTAATGAGGTGGTCAAAGATCATTTTAAGGACAACGAGGTGCTCAGCGTGGCATTTAGATTTAGCCAAGAGATCATCCATGTAATCTTCCAATATGTGATGCATGATATCATGGAAGATGTAATTCATAGCATGTTGATATGTAGCACCAACATTTTTAAGGCCAAAAGGCATGAATCGATAGCAGAAGGTCCCCTAAGGGGTAATGAATGCGGTTTTGTGCTGATCCTCTGGGGCAAGAAAAATTTGGTTATAACCCAAGAAACCATCCATGAGCGAGAGCATTTTGTGAACCACAGTAAGGTCTACCATTTGATCAATACTGGGAAAGGGAAAGTCATCTTTCGAGCATGTGAGGTTGAGGTCAGGGAAGTCTGTGCAAATACGGAGTCCCCCTATTGCTTTAGTAATAAGGAAAATGTTAGAAATCCAACGAGGATAATCAATGGGTAAGATGAAGGAAATGGAAAGAAGGCACTGAAGTTCTTCTTTGACAAGAAGAGTAATGCGAGGGTGCATTTTCCTCAACTTTTGTTTAATAGGTTTGGCATCGGGAACAATTACGATATTGTGGACCACTATGGTGGGATTAATACCGAGGCATGTCTACATAAGACCAAGAAAAAGCATGGTTATGATCTCAGAGAAAAGAAGTGATGGCTTCTTGTTCAGCAGCATCTAAAGATTGTCTGATCTTTAGGATGTGCAGGTCGTCCTGAGTATGAATGTTGATCTCAATAGTTGATTCATTCAACATGGTTTACGTCTCAGAGGGTAACAACCGATGAATATATGAGTCCTGTACACCAAGGTAGGTGAGTATGGATTCATCATCCTAACATTGAATGATGTTAATGGTCAGTGTGTCATCTTTGATCATCTTAGGATATAGGAATGGAAGAGTAGAAGGGGCCTTGCCTTTGCGTTGATAAGTTAGAGGTCCCAAGGAAATGGTGTTTATAAAAAAAACATAGTTAGGAGGGATAGATTCAATATCCATCGACTCCGTCGGTGAGGGAGGTGATGAAGGTGGAGAAGGGCTAGGGTCCTCAATGAATTCACTACGGGCCTATTTGCTAGAAGGTTTAGGGAAGCCGATACCACTACAATCATTATGTTTGCAGGTGGTACATGGAATAATGGTATGGTAACCCTGTTCATAGAAGCCAAAATAAAAACCCTTCCACGCATAGTGGTGCAAGAAGGTGTGGGTGAAACAGTGATTGGTAAGTGATTGGAAGTCAACAGAGAATGGGTAGGGTTGGGATGGTGGTTTAGGTGTGTAGGTGGTAGTATCAAGTCCCCCATAGGTGAGACTAGTACGAAGATGAGGAGGACCATAAAGGAGGCATTCTCCTATATGGTGATCATAGCAAGGGTGTTAGTGAAGGATTCCATACTCACGTAGAGTAAGGAATGTGTTGATGCTATATATGCGGTACTCCCCCAGAGTGAGGCATTAAAAAACACCTTCCAAGGGATCAGTGGTTAGTATGTGAGTAGTTGGTATGGCCGATGTGTCGGTTGTCAATACAGAGGTGGTGTTAATGGATTGGGAAGCTAATGGGTCAGCCATGGAGGTTATAACAATGGTAGGAATAGAGGAGATATGTGTCGTAAAAGCAACGACTGTATTGGTAGGTGTGGGTATAGGTGTAAATGAAGCGGTATTGGTCACGGAAGTAGACAGCTTGAATGGTATGAGTACATCATTGGGTCGGTAAAGCATGTTAGTTTTCTTGAAAGGTAATGGGTTAGCTGGAATGGTATAGGCATGTCCTTCATGTTCAAACTTTACACAACGATGCAAAGTGGAAGGAACGCAACCCATGACATGGATCCAGGGTCTACCAAGCAACGAGTTATATTGCAATTCCCCTTCCAAAACATAAAAAAATTCTAGAACAGTGCAGGGGCCCACGTGAATGTGAAGGATGATAGTACCTAGTGTGGAGGTGATAGTGTCATTGAATGAACGCAACATGACTAGATGTTTGTGCATGTAATTGTCAGGTATGCACATTTGAGAAAATGCATGGGATGAAATGATGTTAATGCTAGCACCTCCATCAATCATCCCATGGCATACCCGTATGCCATCAATGTGTACATAGATGAAGAGGGCTAGGTCTGGGTCATCATCTTGATATGGCACGATCTCCTCCTTGGAGAAGCTAAGGGATGCCACTTAGTGAACAAGGTGAGGTGAAGATGAAGTTGGTAATTTGGTGAGGGAAACTACATGATGGGGTGTGATAATGGAATCTACGGGTGTAGGGTCATTGGGTAAAACCTCGATAGATTGAAGAACCTCCATGAGGGCTTGCCGATGGAATTTTGAGCTTTGGATGAGGTCATATAAGGACATTTTGAGGGGTGATTGATGTAATTGTTTGAGCATGGTGCGATTTGTGAAACCATTAGAAATGGGGTATGTGGGGCCGTGGATAGTTATCTTAGGTATGGGTGCAGATGGTATGTTAGGCATAGGATTGATTGATTGGTTAGTTACCTTTTCTTTCTTTCTATACATGTGTAGTAATGTGTACCATGTTTATTTGAGGGAATTTGTCAAAGGAAGAGGGTGTAGGGTAAGTGGTATAATGACATGAAGGGTAAAAACCTACGGGAGGAGAAAAGCCCTGTGAGATCAGTTGGGCACAGTGACATTTGGGTGGTGGCGTGGTAAGTTCTCTGATGCAAACCATGTTAATTTCAAATTTTGTGTGTGGTTCTATGAGCTGTGAGGGTGGAGGTTGTGGTTGTTTAGTGGATAGTGTGGGAATGGTTGTAGGTGAAGCAAGATCCTCGTTAAGAAGGTCATTGTCATCAAAGTTGGTGTTGAGTGGACACAATTGGATAAGGACGGTTTTCAAATCCTTACAGTTCTCCGCATCATGCCCTGACACATGATGATATGCGAAAATTTTTGTATCATCAAACCCTTTTGGCTTGGGTTCGAGGGGGTTGTAAGTTCGGAGTGGTGGTAATGTGATAACAGAAGTCTCAAGGAGGTTGGTTAAAATTTTGGCATAAGACCCTGCTAATGGATCACAATGGGAAGTAAATGTGGGTAAGGGTGTAGGGGTGGTCGATTATCTAGGAATTGTGTTTGGAAGAGTAGGAACAGGTCAAGCTATGGGCTTAGGCACTGGTGTAGTTTGAGGTATCGGTCGGGTTCATTTAGGTATGGGTACAATAGATGGATGGGTAGGAGAGTATGGTTTTGTTTTGACTACTTGTTATGGGGTAGTAAGGTTATGTTTTTGGGTTGCACCTTCTTAGGTAAAGGTGATGTGGGTGTACGAGGTTTATGTGGGAAAGCAAATAGAGGAAGAGGGCAAGTTACCCATGGGGATACCGGGGGTGCTATGAAGGTAGATAATGCAGGTCGTGCTTGGGGTGTGAGGGACAATGAATGAAGTGTAGTAGGTAGTGAAGCAATGGCTAAAGGTATCGGAGGTATTGGTGGTAAAGAGGCTACAGGTGCAGGTATGAGTCATGTTGTTTGTCTGGGTAGGTTAGAGATTTGTAAGGTAGGAATGGACGGTTGTGATATTGGGTTATGAATGGGTGAGGGGTGCTTGACCCTGTTGGGTGGCTGAGGTCTTAAGGCATACGAGACAAGTTTAGGTATGATTGGTGTGATAAGGGTATGAGGTTGATGAGTTTGTTTCTTTAGTTTGGGTGTTGGGGTAGGTATGGTTTTAACATTGGAGGATGTAGTTAAATCTAGTTTAATAGGTGGATGAGTAAGACTGGTGGTCAGGGTAACCCCTAAAGTGGTAATAGGTTTGGTGGAGGTAAATATTGTGGGTATGGGTTTGGGTTTAGGCATAGGTCGGGTTATGGGTAAGGGCATGGTGAGAGTGCTAATGGATATCGTGGAAGGGGTTGTAATAGTAATGGTTGTATGTGGTTTGATGGGTGGAAATGTGTTTGGGTAGATAGTGGAGGTGTCATCAAAGGACCTATATATTTGTGTTGAGACAGGGAGTAAGAGGCGCCCCCATAACAAAGCCCTATCCACATACTCTAAATGATCAGCCAAACGTGAGAATGGCATGTTTGTGGGTGGAGATGGAAAAGACCTAATGGAATTCCCGTAAAATGCATCTTAGAGGTGGGGAATTGGCCAGCCTCATCTTTTGTGGGTAAGAGAGCTGAAAGTAGCTCTATTGGATGTCGGACAATAGATGGAGAGTGTTCGCCATGAGGTAAAGGTATCTCCACTAGGTCTATGATGGGTAAATGAGATGATGGGAGTTCTTTTATGAGTGGAGAAAATGATAGGTGATCCTCTGTGGGTGGAGGAGGTAATGGGTGCTCCTCTATGGGTGGAGGAATTATGGTAGGTAATGGTTCACTGAGTGGAGAAGCTAGGGGTGAGAGGGTCTCAATGTCAGTAAAAGACTCCTTTGTAGGAGTTGAGGGATGTTCCTCTATTGGTGAAGGAACAGTGATGGTTGGTTCAAATGTGGAAGGAGGGCTTCGTGCTAGGATTTCCTCTATGGAAGGAATGTGAGGTAATTGACAGATGACAGGTACCTTGTTAAAGATTGCATGAACCTCACGAGTATGGGTATCATGAGTGGATGTCTCACTGGTTTAATTGGATGAAGGGGAATGATTGGGAAATGGTTTTTTAAAGATTTGTAGATTTTGGTTAAGGGTGGCATTGGGATTATCCACAGTCAACTCACCCTTCTCAAGCATTTCCTAGATAATATTCTTAAAAGTGATGCATTTTTTGTCACTATGACCCTTCACTCGGTGGTAGTTATAGAAATCTTGTTCCTTATACCACGTGGGCATGGGGCGAGCAGGGTCAAAACTAGTGTTTGGTTTTATGGGTGGAAGGGTAATGGCGCCAGCTTTGATCAAATTTTCTAAAACAGAAGAGTAAGGTTCCCCAATTGGGGTATATTTTTTCTGCTCTTGTCTAAATCAAAAAGCATGTATGGGTGATAGATTAGATGAGGGGGTGGCTTGATTAGATGAATGAGCTGGGCCGGCCTTGAGTACCACTACATTAGCGGTACCTTTAGCCTTTGAATAATTGGTTAGGGGTTTAGAAGAAGAAGAGGTTTCATTCAACTTGAATTCTGAATTCTTATTTTGTAATTGGATTTTCTTCTCTTCGATGGCCCGAATTTCTAACTTCCGTGCCATAGTAAATGCCTCATCAAATTTTCTGAATGTTTGGAGCTACAAGGTCGAAAAGATATGTTTGGTGCAAGCTCATGTGAAGAGCTCAATGAGTTCAGTTTGTGGTAGTTGAAAGGTAAGTTAATTGATCAGGATGGGCCAATGAGCAACAAAATTTGTGATAGATTCATCCTCATACTAATGTGTGGAATATAGATTGGTCATGGTAACTTTCTTGGCGATGTTGATAGAAAAATGATCCAAGAAAGCTTGGGCTACCTGATTGAATTAAAATATGGAGTGTTTGGGTAACCCACTATACCAATCTAATGCTAGTCCAGTGAGGGACATGGGAAAATTTCTCAAAAGTAAGGCATCATCATGAGCAATCAAATAACATCCATGTTTAAACGAGCATAAATGCTATTGTGGGTCTTCCTTTCTATTGAAGTGGTTGAATTTTGGCATTTCCTAATGCACAGGGTATGAATGGATGGGAATAGATGGGTGAATAGGCTCGTTACAAATCTCATCGTAAGTGAGATTGTTGTGGGAGCCAGAAACCGATACCTCCAGTGTTTGCATCTTATCCAGCATCAATCTAATTAGGTCATTGGTGGGTTGTGATGATTGGATGCCTCTTATAGCATGAGGAGGTTGGTTTTGGGTGTATAATGGGTGTGACATTCCAGTGTATGGGGCTGCCATGTAAGGTGATGAAGAAGAAGACAATGAAATAGGGGGTACGTACTCGGAATGAACAATAGATGAAACATGCGGTTGTTGGTAGTATGTATATGGGGGAGGAAGGGTTGTGGTAACCCTAGTGGTAATAGGGACTAGTGATTGTGGAATAGAAAGAACTACATTTAGAAATGGGGTAGAGTTCACCGATACTGGAGGTGGGAACATAGCTATGGGTATGTATGAGACATTAGGGGAAAATGAGGTCATGTTTGGGGTATTCGCCAAGGGTAAGGTGGATGTAATGGGTGCTACAAGGCTAACAAACATGGCAGTCATAGCAGGTATAGAACCTAATTGCAAAAAAACTGGGGGTAAAGTGGAAGCAGGCAACACAGAGCCAGATGGGGCTGAGGCAGAAGTGGGTGTGAGTGTCAGGGGGATAGATATGGGCATGTTGTATATCAAATGACTTGAGGCATCTCAAGTGGACGAATGGGAGAGGTAAAACTGCAAGGCAGAAGGGTTTTGTTCAAGGAGTCGTGCGAACTCCTCATCTATGGTAGTGATATTGGTAGGTTAGATGGGATCCATGGCTGGTGATAGAATAGAGGGTGGTGAAGGACTAGGTGGGAGTGGTTGGTGACTAGCGTGGAACATGAGGGAATTCACTTGTCTTCAGGTCAGTACCATGTGAACCTGTACTGATCAGGTGATGTTGTTTCTTTGTAAATAATACAGAGAATAGAAGGAATAGGTGAATCTGGTAATAAACAAAATGGATGAAGTAGAAAATGGTGAGTGGAATGTGAAATAGGGTAACCGATGCCAGTTAGGGACAACCGATGGCGGTCAAGGGTAACCACTGCCAGTTACTGTGGAAAATAGACAGTGAGTAAATAGTGAAGCAGAAGGAAAAATCTGACAAGTATGCCAAATCTGGGGATGTGTAAAATTTTAATGGGAAAAGTAACAGTGACAGAGACTGTGGAAAGTGGAATAAAGTGAAGTGAAACTATCCTTTTGAATAGGTCAACAAAAGGACCTAGAATCGATGTCAGTTGAGCGTAATCGATGGCGGTCAGAGGTAACCGATGACGGTCACTGTGAAATGGAAACAGTGATGAGGAAAGGTGGTTGTGAATTAGAATTTGATGTAGAATCAGACCCATAATTCTAGGAATGATGGTGATATGGCCCAGGCACACTCAGGTGGAGCCAGAATACACCAGCTATGATGGGGGGTGTGCAAGGAAAGACAAAAAAATAATGATCAAAAGCTCTCACCTCAAAATGCAACTCAAAAAAAACACTAAGAAAGAACGTTCCTAGAATGCCTATTCTATTACGTTTGTTCAACTTATGCTATTTAGGGACTGACACATGATTTTTGAAGTAGAGTTTTGGTGAGGATGGCTTCTTACAAAGAAGGAGATCTAAAGGGTGAGGTTTCAGGTTTGTTATTGTGGGGGCGGGCTATGCTCTAAAGTATGACTCGAATGAGAAGTGAGCTAGGTGCCCACGGTACCATGATCGTGTGATCACCTACATCTTCTTCTAGGTAAGATGTTGTTTACTAATGTATGTATTTGAATTTTTGTGTAGTTTGGTAAGACTCGGAGAAAGAGAAAAGGATAGAAGTGTTTTTCTACGATTCATTTGTCAACCATCATCTGGTAATGACATACAGTGTATAGGTTTCCCTCAATTAATGTGAGCTAATGCACAAAATTAGAATTAAATGCAATGATTTTTAAGCCCAAATCAAAAATATGACATTGGATGACTTAATAAGATGAAAAGGAAGAGGGATGCTCCTTCACTAAAATGTATAAAACATGAAGAAATGCTTCTTTTTAAGTACACCAAAAGAAAACTTTCCTTTAGAGAAAATAGAAAGAAGGAGTGGATTACCAGGGAAGAAATTTAGTGTGCATGCTTTTTAGAAGGGAAAAAAACACACAACTTTTTCCTAGGAATGAATGAAATGCAAGGAACTCCAGATGGGTCCCACCGGGCATGCCAAAATATTTCAGCTTCTTCTTAGATTGTTTCTTTGAATCATTGACGAAAAAAATAGGGTAACGAGCATAGGAGGAATACCTGCTCAAATGTTGGTTGATGGGTTATTGCGCATGTATGACTTCTAAATCCACAACTGATCATGAGAGCTTCCGTTTGGCTAGGAGGAAGTACCTGTAATGAAAGCAAGACCACCATAAGGAATTAAACAATATGGGCAGTGAACTACCTAACATAAGCTAGATCTGGTAAGTATGATACTCCCTAGATGGTTGTTAGTCCATTGTTTTAAAAAAATTAATGTTGTAAACAAAGTAAATCCATTTGTTATTTTGAAATGATTTAGGTATCTCACTTAAAACACAATAAGAAAATAGATCTAATCTAACAAGCTAAGCTAGAATAGAATCCATAGGTCAAATGATTGGTTCTAGGTCTCTGCAGGTCTGATAGAGGTATCTAGTAGGTCAGAGGTGAGTGAGTGTGAGGTAAAATTAGGTGGGTAGGTCTCTATTTAGGGTTATGTGGGAAAACACAGTGATCGGTGTTAGTCAGGGGTGACCGACCGTGGTTAGGTATGATTGGTGCCGGTTATTGTGAGATCTGGGGATGTCACAGAATGGGGTTTTTAGTCTTCTTTATGGTTGCACATAGGATTTCGATTCGTTTGGACGAGGTAATGGATGACTGGAGTAGGTTTTGGAAAGGTTTTTTTGGGTCTACAGAGATGAAAAGTGTTGGAGATGGTCAATAAGGAGCAAGATGAACCATGGGTGATAAAACAATGATAAAATGAAATAACCAGAAAAGTATGCTATTGTAATTACTTGGATTTTGTTCCTGAGGCTTGTGTGTGATGGATGGAGGTGCCAATGGTAGGTTTAAAGGATGCAAGTGATCACCAACTGAAGGAAAGCTTCTACATGGGCTATATGCAATCTCCTCTTTTTCTTAGCTAGTTTAAAAGGTGGCTAGGATGGCTATGCAGGACATGATGCTCAATCTCCTTCCTTGGAGGTGAGTTGTTTCTAGAATTGGCTCTCTGAAGATGCGTTATTTCTTTGAGATATATTTCTTGCTCTTCAACCTTCTTGCTTGCAACTTCTAGGTTCCAACCCTGAGAAATTAGGTTGTTTTGGGTTAAAAGGGGGTAACTGATAGCGGTCCGGCTTAACTGGTGATGGTTAGGGGAAACCGATGTTGATCAAGGCAGGATTTTCTAGGTTTACCAAGCTTAGGGGAGATCCTCCTGATTTCCTTGGATCTCATGTCGTTATCCTACAGATTAGACTGGGGGCTTCTATGAGCATGTGGGAATGTGGTTAGAGGGAGTGTAGGCATTGATTTTTAGGGTTTGGGTAAGTCTTAGTTAGTCATGGTAACTTGCTAAGAATAGGTCTTAAGGTGAGTTATCTTGATGAGGTGTCTAAGTGAACTATATTTGTAGATATTATTTAGATAAGATATTTAAATAATAAATATAGTGAGGGTATAGCATTAATTTAATTTAATTAATACCAGTGTGGTGAAGGGGGCCATGTCTAGGTGAAAGTGATGAAGGGTACTTATATGTCAAAGGACGAAGGGGGAGTGTGACCTAATTTTAGTGTCTATAGCTATAGCAACTCACATTTTTGTACATGCTCTATAGCATCCTCAACACCTTTTTAATCTAGAAAATGCAAATAAATTTCAAAGAACACATGTTGAGGTGGTTAAGGCCCTTGTCCTCATGATATAGAACTTATATTTCCATGGTTTTTCCTCCACCACCACATCCACTAGATCCACCAGCACCTGTTCCTCCTGACCCACCAAGTTTGTGATGTCTACCAGGTGCGCTATCTTCTACACCACCTAACCCATTAGATCCACCTCCCATAGTTGGTAAAGGTCCTAAATTTTTTGTTCCTTGTTTCCCCATTGTTGCGCTAAATTTCATGCCAATAGTATGTGATATTGCACTACTACAAGATGTGTGTCCCACGCAGCTTCCAGACATGATGCCCAAGCTTTTTGTACTCATAATTTGTCCAAACGTTGTACCAGAAAATATACCTCTGAACACAGGGAATGATTGTGTAGCCATTGATGTATCAAATGAAAAATTATACCTCCTAGGTGATGATAAGTTACACCAATATCAACTGGGTTAGTAATACTTTTCTAAGGATTTTGAAAAATAAGCACCAAGAGTTGGGCACTATATGGATTCAGATGCACGCCGATGGCTCTTCTCCTTTCTTCATATGATGATATTTGTCCAAAATTCGAGGGGGTTTCTCTTCCACACTTGCCAAGATGGGGTAGCGTAGACTTCTCAGGTTCCAAATCCTCTGTGTGGACCTCAAATCCTTCCCACAATGTCTACCTCCATAAATCCATCACTCCTATAGATTTGCATTGTATTTCCAACTACCTCTCATGTGCTTCATTATACTTGAGCTGACTCTCCTCTCTCTCCACTTTTGCCACAAGTTCTACCATACTTCTACAACGCCATCTTCCACGCCTCACGCCTAGTGGAGATTTAGCTACCAATGGGAAAGGCTTAATGACTAGTATCTTTATAGCTAGTGGAATAGCATGCAAGAACAATCCTCTAAGATCCCTCAAGAAATAAAACTAAGAAATCTCCAGGAAAGAATACGTATAAATAGCATATTCCAAGTTATAACTAGTCAACACTCTACTCCACTAGTGATCAACAACACGGGTCCATATCAAATTGACATCACGCAACCACTTATATTCCTCCTAGGTCCAAACATGAGGTCTATAGTACCAACTCATCCTTGATGCATATGCTGATAGCCTTTCATACAACTCTATTAGGAAACAACATAATAATGTCTCAAAGAGTTCGTGATACAAGTACTCCTCCACCCATTTTTGTGCATCAAACTCAGATCCAGTATTGAACCTCTAAGAAAACTCATCCTCTATGTTTTTGAGCCATGCTTTGACACTATCCAAGGTCAAGTGCTCTGTCATCACACATTTCTATCACAATAGCTTCAAAAGAGGTCATGGAAATGGAACCAGGATGTAGTCAATATTTTACCCTCAATACTTATTTCTAAGCCCAAGCATGCCACCCTATCATCTAACATACATTAGGAACTCACTTGAGGTGTGCATGGGCACTGAACCCCTCCTTTATGTGAGATTTACAAGAGATTTCTTTCATTAATGGAGGATTATTTGCAAAAACAAAAGTACATTCATCCACTTTGAGAGGTAGAAGATATAAGTAACAAATCTACAAATTAATGCATCACAAAAGCTAAATAACATTGTAAGAAGTACAAGAAACTAGATCTAAGTCATGATAATCCATATAACATGAGGGTTTACACATGTAAGCAAGTTATATAGGATATATCCATGTGCATTGATTTAACATAGTATTGGTAGCCATATTACATTCAAAAGGGTCATCTCAGACCATATACATTAAATGATAGAGACTCAACTCCTGCAAACCTATATGATCAGAGATTCTAACTATGCTTCTTCCCATTCTATCCCTTTTTATAGATCCCATTACCCATCCATATGCTTAATGGTATCCCTTACAACCCTCTAACACTAAGTACTCTAAACCCTAGCATTTCCTAACATTTCTAAAGCACTTATTTACCCTCCTTCTCTTTCTCTTCTTTCTATATATATTCTCTCTACATTCCTCCTACACCTCTCTATGTCTATATGTGTCTTCTCTTGTCCCAAGAACCTTTTTAAATAGGATCATTGACCACCACCATGACTTCTTTTCTGAGCATATTACATGTAAATTGTCGATGTGGTCCTCCATTGGTGAATTTTTATCCTCTTTGCAAACCTTCCACTAATTTTAATGATGTCTCTCAGAATATTCCCTACATGGAATATCCTTTTCTTGACCTCCAAGGCTCTAGCCTGGCACCTTATCCACTCATCATGCCTAGTTGGGTCCTCACATTTTTCCTCAAGTGACTTCGTGATGTTGGATACGGTTAAGTCCCATAAACCCTTGTTTTACCTCCTGCATGCATCCTAGTTTCACTAAAACCCATCCTAAACCCATTTTCTAGTGCATTTTCCCATGAACTCCCTTCTATCTATTGATCTGGAACACACGCGCCTCTTGGTACTTAGCCAATATTTTAGGGTCCAACACCTACTACATCTTTACCCAAGAAGGTAAAACCCAAACCTAAAATTGTACTATCTACCAAACAAGGGGTCAAACTTACTCAACCTCAGATTCCATCTCCAGTGACACTTCTCCCAGCAAAGTCACCCAGACTTCCATCTAGACCCACACTTATTTCAAATTGTGATCCATTGATAGGGTATTAGGCCAACATTTTAGCTAACCTTCTAGAAACCTATGTCATCACATTGCCACTACTTAGACCTTATGACCCAATAAAACATATCCCAAAAGGGTTTGATGATACCAAAATTTGCATTTATCATCGTGTGTTAGGGCATGATGTGGAAAACTATAAGGCTCTTAAGACTATTCTTCTCCAACTATGTCCTTTCAAAGAAAACTTATATGATGATGATCTTTTAGATGAGGACCCTATTCCACCTGCACCTATCACCACACATCCTTGTCACGTACCCATTCAACAACCTTCATCTCCCCCTCCATAACCCTTTTATCCTCCTCCAAAATTTGAGATCAATATGGTCGGCATAAGAGAACTAGCCAAACCTCCATCAAAATACCAATGTGCTACATTATTTTCATAAAACCAGTATATGCCCTCACCATATTTTTTCCCATCCTATCGCGACACCTATCACGACAAACTTTCTCCTTTACCATGGATCAATATGGTTAAAATTATCACTCAATCCCAGAAGGACAAAGGAAAGGATAAAATAACTAGCTCATCTGCTATTCTTCTACCCAATATTCCATCTACACCTGCACCTAAAATAACCATTTGTGGACCCATATACCCTATTTCTAACGGGATTTCCCATCATACAATGCTTAAAAAATTACACCAGTCTCTTCTCAAAATGTCTTTGTACGACCTTGTCCAAACATTTGAGTCTCATCGTCAAGCCCTCATTGAGGTCATGCAATCTATTGAGGTTCTACCTAATGACCCTACAAATGTTGCATCCATTATCACTCCTCACCATGTTTCCACTCTCACCACTTTGTCCCCTTCCTCTGCTCCCGCTACCACTCATCAAATAGCAACTCTCAGTTTCTCTGATGATGAGATTATACCTCTCCAATCAGATGATCCTAACCCCGCCATATTTATTTTCATTTACATTGATAATACATGCATTTGAAGCATTATGATAGATGGATGTGCTAGTACTAACATCATTTCCTCCCATGTGTACAACCAAATGCATATCACTTCCAATTGTATGCAAAATAACCCAATTACAACACATTCATTTAACGATGCCATAACTTCCACCCTTAGCACCATCATTCTCCACATTCATGTAGGACCTCGTACCATTCCTAAATTATTCTATGTACTAAAGGGGGGATTCTAGTACAACATATTACTAGGCTGACCTTGGATCCATGCCATGGGTTATGTTCCTTCAACCTTACACCGTTGTTTAAAATTTGAACATGAAGGGCACAATTATACCATTCTAGCTAACCCTTCACCTTTCAAGACCTGTAACATGTTTTATCAACTCAATGATTTCCTTATAACAGTTAAAGCATCTACCACTGCTATCAATTCTTCTTTAGCCAATTCCTCATCCACCTTTTTTGTCACTACATCTTCCAAAACTAACTCCTCTATTCCCACTATTTTTGTAGCTTCTGGAGATGACCAATCAACCAACCCATCTACTTCTCAAACATCCAATGCTTGTTCTTCCCAATTGTCTAATGATTCATTCATTCTCACTACTCATATACCCATTACTAATCCCTTAGAATTTTTTTTTAATGCCTCACTTTGGGGGAGTACCATGATTATAACATTGACACATTCCTTACTCCTCAAGACTATGGTAACCTTCACCAACATCCCCATTATGATCACCACATAGGTGAGGTTTTACCCTACAGTCCTCCCTACCTTTGCACCAACTTAACATACGGGGGACTTGATGATTCTACCTACTCACCTGAGCCACCTTCCCAAACTCGACCATTTTCCTCTAACCTTCAATCTCTCACCAACCACTGATTCACCCACGCCTTCCTCCATCATTGTGCTTGGAAGGTCTTTGACTTTGATTTCTATGAACAAGGCCACCATAATGTCATTCCTTACACCACTCGTAAGCATAAATATTGTAGTGGTATTGTATTTTCCAAACCACCTTCAAAGAAGGCTCAATTTGATCTCATTGAGGATGATAAACATTCCCCATCCCATTCACCTACCTCACCACCCTCAAAATCAACATTCACACTCAGGAAGAACCACACATTCTAAAAATAGGCCAATCTATAGATGATGTTGAACAAGAAGATTTCACTTCTTTCCTTTGAGATCACAACAAATATTTTGCTTGGTCCTACACTGATATGCTTGGTATTGACCCAAAAATTTTGGTCCACAATATCTTAACCATTCCTGATGCCAAACCCATAAAATATTAGCTACAAAAAACACATCCTCTTATTTCCCTTTTTGTCAAAGAAGAACTCCAGTGCCTCCTTTTGGTTTCCTTCATTCTACCCATTGATTATCCCCAATGGATATATAACATCGTTACTGTTAAAAACACAACAGGGGGACTCTGCATTTATATGTATTTCCATGACCTTAACTTAGCTTGCCCCAAAGACCACTTTCCTCTACCTTGTATTGACCAACTAGTTGATCTCACCATCGTCCATGAGATACTATCACTCATGGATGGTTTCTTAGGTTATAACCAAATATTACTCGCCCTAGAAGATCAACACAAAATCTCCTTGATCACTCCTTAGGGGAGCTTCTACTATTGTGTCGTGAGATTTGGCCTTAAAAACTCTGGTGCTACATATCAGCGGGCTATGACTTATATCTTTCATGAAATCATGCATAGCATATTGGAAGATTATGTTGACGATATTCCTACTAGATCTAAACATTGGGCCAAACACCTTATTGTCCTTAAGGTTGTATTTGACCGTCCCATCAAATATTACGTTCTCCTTCAACCTGATAAGTGTGTCTTCACTATTATCTCTACCAAGATCCTTGGTTTTATCATTTTTTGCATGATATTGAAGTTAATCCCAATAAAATCAAGGTTATCCTAAAGATGGCTTCACTCACTAACCTTTTTCAACTTCGTAGTTTGCAAGGAAAGTTGTAATCTATGCATCGCTTTATTTCTCATCTTTCCGACCACTGCCATCCATTTCATTATCTTCTCAAAAATGATGTCTCCTTCAAATGGGATGATGAATGCCACAAAACCTTCAACACCTTAAAATAATACCTCCTCCAACCACCATTTCTCATTCCACCTAAGGATGACCAACCATTTTACCTTTACATTTCTTCTACTGATCATTCCCTGGGTGTCATGATCACTCATTATGATGAGCAAAACAGGGAGGAAGTGGTTTATTATATAAGTCGTACACTTTTAGAATACGAAACTACATATACTCATGCCAAAAAACTCTACCTATCCTTAGATTTTGTTGCCACTAAATTTTGCCATTACCTACTCAACCATAAAATATTCACTATAACCAGTCCTCATTCTTCCCAATGTCATTAATGGATTATCACCGCTACCAAATATTATACTAAATGGGTGGAAGTTGTACCTCTTATTTCTACAAAAGCCAAGAAAATATGTGAAATCATCATCCGTCACATCATGTGTCTCTTTAGTGTGGTTCTCCACCTCATCACTGATAATGGAAAACAATTCAAAAACAAAATCCTACGTAAACATTTTTACGTCTTCAGAATTCAACTTAATTTTTTTTCACCTTATTATCCTAAAACAAATGGCCAAGCTGAATTGACTAAAAAAACCCTATACAAAATTCTCATAAAATTGTTTTACAACACTGGTAAGGATTGGCACACACACATTCCTTTCACCTTATGGGCTTAGCACACTAGTATTTGTACCTTAACCGCTGCCACACCTTTCTCTTTGGTCTACAGTATAGAGGCCGTTATACCTCTCAAAGTACAAATTCCATCTCTTTGTATCTCACTCAAAGATATGCTCAACAATGATGATTTTCTCCATGAACGTTTGGTACAGATTGAGTTATTAGACAAACATCATCTAAATGATCTCCAACACCTTCAAATCTACAAAATTTTATCAAACGTGCCTACAATAAACGTGTCCAAGAACGAACCTTCAAGGTCGGTGACCTCATCCTGA
Source organism: Taxus chinensis (assembly GCA_019776745.2). Lineage (NCBI taxonomy): Eukaryota > Viridiplantae > Streptophyta > Pinopsida > Cupressales > Taxaceae > Taxus > Taxus chinensis. The sequence goes on along the minus strand of CM034153.1, from coordinate 366,739,863 downwards.
AGGAAAATCAACATGTAATATAAGCTGAGAAAAATAAAAGGGGAAAATTTTCTCCTAATTGGCTTAGACCCTATATCATTACTCATGCATATAAATCAAGTGCTTATCATTTATCTTCACTCAAAGGTAAACCCGAACCTGGGCCCCTCAATTCCTTGCATCTTCAACCATTTTATTTTTGAATCAAGTCTTGTACCACCTTCTGTTTATTAAATGCTCATACCTTGAGAAACATTCACCTTCCACTTACCAATTTTAAGGATCAATGACTAAACAAGAGTCATGTGATTACCCGTCACCTTTTAGCCTTATCTTCAACATGAGTACCATAACTCTATTCATGACATGTTTCTCATGAATACTTTTCATCCTTTTTAGGATGGAATCCCATGGTCATTCCTCACTTAAAACACCTCTTACATAGTTACCGTTTATGTGATATGGTTTTTCCTTCATAAAGGAAGCCTATACTCCTCTATAGTCTTTTCCATGACCTAAAAGTAAAAAAAAAATTAAAATTAATATATGGGATTTTCAAATTCAACTCCTTGAGTCAAAATTCTTGTAAATAGATGACTCCCTCCAAAAGGGAATATCTCTTTCCATCTTTCTACTATAAATAGACTTCTCCCTTGAAGGACAGCTATAAAAAGCTAGCCCTATTATACATAGTATATCACAAAAAGAAGACTATTTCTATAAAAAACAAAAATATGAAGCTTCCCGCATTGATCAGCTTCACGAATACCTTAAGGAGATATTATATTCATCCCACATAGACTTCCCACATCAATCAGTCTATAAAACAAAATAAAAAAGAAAAAGATAAATTTTTCATCATGGACTTTCCTATTTTGTTCTTGGGTATCTTCCAGAAGAGGCATGTTGTCTCACACCAAGGTTATGCTAAAATAATCCCTTTTACCTCATCATCTTTCCTTTATAATATTCTACCTACTCAAGGGACATACCCCAAATGCAACATTTCATGATCATGTGACTTTCTTCACCCTTAGAATAGTCAATCATGTAACGCATTTAAGGTCTTACGTTCATAAGCCAATCTTTGGTATGATAGACTCATCGTGGTTCTTACCAATTAGGTGGATTTTTTGTATCCTCTTACCGTTAACTTCTTTTCTTAGTTATTGATTTCGATATATAGGACCAAAACTTTGACACCTACTTTCTGGGAATCCCTCTCCCACCAAAATCACCCATTCTTATTCAACCTAAATTGAATAATGCCTCAATGACCTAAACTCACCCATGCCCATTCAATCTAAACTCAACCATGCCTAAATTACCTCGAATCAATCCTAAAACCTATCAACCCATTCATATCCCTTATCATATTCTTCCCTAGCTTATGGGATAAGTACATTGGCCTGGGGACTCTTTTCATTAGGGCTATGTAGGAAGCACTCTGAGGGCATGGGGCCTTTTGAGGTTAGCTCGACCACTTTTACCCCTAACCAATTTTCCCTCTTTATGTTCACATTCTACCCTATTTATTTTCCATTTACACACAAATTTGGAAATTAATATATCATAAAAACATACATACCATTTTATCACCACGACCATATTCTACTTAAACCATTTCATATTTCCATGATATTAATTACTTGGAAATTTAACCACAACATACATACAATACATTATTTCCATAAGATCAGTAACTTGGAGATTATCTAGACTAAACCATACCTATACCTAACTCCACCATTCCTATACCTAACTCCACCATGCCTATACCTAAGCAAATCATACCTATACCTGACTCCACCATGACTATACCTGACTCCACCATGCCTATACCTAACTCCATCATGCCTAAAAGACCTCAATTCAATCATGTTTAACTCACCTAGTTACCATGGTACACAATAAAAATGAAAATTAAAAAGAGTACACCATTCATCCAGTAATAATCATCAGCTACATGAAGATGAATGATTATGTATCAATACATATGTACATGGGGATACAAGTGTCTAAAAAAATATCATATACAATCTCACAAAATATTTGGTATGCAGGCCAGTATATATATCAAAATAAAAATCATAATACAATATCATAAATATCTCAGCCCCACCTGAGGCCCTCCTCTTCACTCTCACCTGTCTCCTCCTCTCTCCTTGTCAATTGCCCTGCCAACATCTCTCCACCCTCTACTGGTCTCTTCTTGAATTCTATCTCCTCCCACTGGCCCTTCGCCAGGCCCAGTCTCTGAGAGCAAATAACCTCCCCTTGACCCTTTCTCTAGGGTCGATGACCCCCTATGCTACCTAATCTATGATTCTTGGACCTGGTCCTCTCACTAGCTTCCCTCTAGGTCTTTTGTTCAGCATATGAGGGAAAATCAATACCTGCAGTGGCTAGATGGTCCTTGTAATAGTGGGCCTGGTTCAAGGAATTCTTGAACCTCACCATAGATATGGTCTGCTATGGTGCCATCAACCTAACTACCACCTGTGAACTCTACCCTACCAATAGAGGACCTTGTTCTGGTGTTAGTACCTGTACTATAGGACCCTGTCCTAGTGCCTATGTTGGTACCAGTGCAACTACCTAGTCTTGTAAGGCCACAACATGTGCCTACATGGCTACCAACTATCCCTTTAAACAATGGACTTGTGCCTCTAGTTATGCTACATGTGCACCATCACCTACAAGAGCATGTGCATGTACTTATGCCTATGCCTGGGAAAAAGTCAGTTGAACCTGTAATGTAGTCACCTGCCCTATCAAAGTAACTAAATTTTCTTATGCCATTATCAACTAAACTCCCAGTGTGGTAACCTATTCCTGTAGGGATTCCCTCTAATCCATCATTGTGGCTAAGTCTGGTTGACCTAGTCATGGTGGTGTTTCTTGTAACTACAATGCACACCACTATCTGTATGCCACAGTGGTCCCTGCATCATCCAATCTTATATCCACATATACCTCCTCCTGTCCTATGGGGTCTATAGGCCAGGGTGGAGACAAAGGTCTCTCCACATCATATCTGTGGTACTATGGGAAGGGTGGTGGCACATCTTGTTGTAATCTAAACTGGTGTCAGAATCTGTCAATCAGTATCATCTCCTGCTTGCCCAAACATTTGCCTTGTATCCATCACAATAGCTATAACTCATGTAGCTCCTAATCCATCCCTATAAAATTTGGAAAAATAACATAGGGCCACCAGACTATGTCCATCACATACAAGCCTTCCAGCTCCTGCCTATAGTATACTATGGCACGAGCTGCCTCCTCTACTTGAGGATGACCACCTATGGCCACCCACCTCCCATAACCTACCATCTATCCCCCATGATGCCAATCTAGTACCAATAGTCTTCGTAAATGCACTACCATAATATTATTGTATGCCCAATAGTGTAGTATGAATATACAACATATTTTGTATTGTTACATCCTCTAGTAGAACCAAAACTCCTTATATAGCTATACTAAATATGCAAGTGCCCATGCAAAGAAGAACCAATCCTCGATCATATCTCGTGATACTCTCATCATCCCTCTAGGAAATCAACCACCCTCTACATTAGGAAGTGCATAACACCCCACCACCACCACCATCACCACTGCTAATCACATCTCTTACTAGTGTGCATCATAAAAAGCCCCATAAACAAGACTGGAAGTGTACTCTATCAAGTCACTCACCATCTCCCCAAATACCTCAATCATCACCTCGAAGGCTCCATCTGTTGATACCAAATATATTGGCTCACCAAGAATAAGAAGCCATAGAATACTGTATACATCTTCCACCATGATGGTCATCTCACTGGTGGGTAGATGAAAGGTGTTGGTTGTTGCATCCCATCTATCGATTAGCATAACCATGAGACTATGATCCCATCAGATCCACCTGTAGTGCTTAATTCCCACTAATCTGACATCTCGCATATGTGTCCACTCATCCTTAGTAACGTTCGGATGTATCTACCCTAATAACAGTTGGACACGGTCCTGCATCATCAACTGATGTCGTGTATGCATCCAAACCACTCAACAATGTCAAGGATTAAACTAATTTTCCTATTTCTTTACAACCTAATTACCCCACCTATCTATTTCCTAACTACTTCTCTAGCTTATCATTTATTCTAATTTATTTTACCAAGTTCCCATACCCATTCCATCATTGTGCCCTAATCTTCATCTATTACCCGCCTATGTTTACCTATATTTACCCTCACACACCTGCTTCTCTCCCTCATCCCTCTCTGTTTCCCTCATTCACTACCTATGTACCCTCCAATTTCATTTTAAAACCCAGTTTGACCTTCTCATCTTAACCTATTTAGACTAGGTCACTTTTCATAGTGACTAACATCGGTCACATTGATTGATACTGGGCACCCTGAATCGAAGTTGGTAGACTATTTTCCCACTGATACCGGCATGCTAGACCAATGTTGATCATGACCTGACTGACATCAGTCTCTAATTTGGCTCCAAAGTCAAAAATCCACACCCCCAATTTTCTAAATATTTAAAAACAAGCCTAAAACCTACCCACAAAGCACCCAACCCCACCCATTTCCATTTTACAACGTAATTAATCTACATTGCACCCGCCCCATACCCAAATTTTTCCATTTTAACTACATTTTACATTTTTCATTCCTCCCCATTTTATTTCATTTTTTCCTACAAATTCAATCAAACACAACCAGAAAGGATTGAATCCTACCTCTACACATTGAAATCGACTCACTGGGATCTCCGGTCTCTAAGTTGGTGGTCCTCCTACACCTCCTCCTACTGTCGCTATGTATAAATCAAACAAATAGCTCTCCATTAATCAAATCTTGTCAAAAGATCTTTTGGGCCCACCTCTACACCTCTCCAACCACTCACCTCTCTCCAAATCAGCCTATAATCTGACACAATCATGGTCACTCTCGTCAATGGTAAAAAATGCCTCTCTACTTGTCGTTTTCACAAATAACAAAGCACAAATGAATTAGCAATTCACAGATTTTACCTTTTTTTATCCCAAATCTGACCTGACCAATGTCTGTTTCCTGAAACTGACATTGGTCATGTTCCCTAGTGCACCATGCTTGGTTTCTCTTCACTGACATTAGTTGGCCATGACCACGGTCAGTTAACCTTTTTTACCTCATCGCACCATATAGCACCAACTCTACCTCCCCAAAATCTTTTTCTGCCTAACGCAAAGTTGACCCTCACCTTACACCTCACCCTCATGACCTTATTGCCTATCACCCAACCTCAGAATAAGTTGGGGCATATTTTATCTCCTACCATGGCATTACCTACGACCTTACCTAAATCACCTAACCCAACCTCACTCATTATGACACTCGAATTCATTTAATTATTATACCTTGTAATGATGTTATTCATTTTGTTCAGCCTCTTCACCTTACCTTGCCTAATGCCATGTTGTTTATCCTGACCTACCCTTTGGTGCCCTAGAAAAAACCTATTGCTCATTCCAACACCTTACCTAGTTGTGTTTCAGGACCATATCTTATACCTTGGATATGTAAACCACTTCAACCTTGTTGGGATAAACCTATTGACCTTTGAAAACGTAGAGTTTGCAAGCTCTCCAACCTCATACCTTATCACATTCTATATGTGTGCATGCGTTAGACTTCCACTACCTATTACCCGACTAAAAATACCCTTACCTACAACCCACCTATCCTCATTTTCATCACTTACCCATTTATCAAACAACTCACCAAATCCATTTAACACCTCATCAGTTCTTGGTTTGAGGGGGATCACCTCCACCCACACTTGGGGCTAGTTAACCCTCACTCACAACTAGAGTACCAACTTCCTATTTTTATCAAATTCACTTAAAAATACAAGCTATGTAATAAAAAGGGGAAAATTTAGACACCAAATTAGGGTCACACTCCCCTTGGTCCCCTTCACTTAATTAACGTAACATATTTAACTAATCATGACCCATTTACCCCATATTAATATTCATCCTGAAATTATTAATTAATTAAATTATTTTAGTTAAGTTAATTTCATCCTCACACCTCCACCTCATAATGACACCTCATCATGGACCCATTCTAGGGGAATTTAATTGACAGTGACCAAGTCATTACTCTCAACACTGAGTCATCACTCCCAACGTTGAGTTACTACTTAACCTAACTAACTAATACTTCTTCCTAAACTTAACTAGACTTATTCTAAGATCTTCCTATCTTCTCTCATGTGAACTCTAGTTCCTTAAGTGGACCTAACAAGGAAAGCATGTCAAATCTAGCAAGATCTACCTATTTTTGGTAAATATGACTATTTCACCCTAACCAATGTCGGTTTATCCTTGGATGATGTCAGTTATCTAAACCGCCATTAGTTCCTTTAAGTGAAAATATCATAGTCATTGCTTCATCCAAATGACATCTACAGACCACTAGAGAGTAGCACATCCCAAGGATTACCTTCCAGATCATTAGATAATTCACGAGAACACACAAGTCATACTTCCATGGTACTGAACCAACTACCACCTCACCAATCAATCACCAACCTTTATCCAGCTACGAGATCTTCATAACAAGAAGTAACTAACGTGATCTTAATCATTTGTGCTTCCTTTATTGCAGATCTCTTTTCTTCCTTCAATATTTTCAATTTCTATTTTTATCTAGATATCTCCAGCTTCTCACTAATCACTAACCCAGCCAATTCAATCCCTTTCACACTTTTTGACCTCTCCCTCAGTATTCCCAAGTCTTCTTAGTTATATTACAAACCCAACCACACCCTCCTCACTCTCTGTGAAATCAAAGAGAGGCCCAAAACCCATTTTTATTAAGTTATTTCCAATTTCCCCTACCGGTATTAGTTTACCCTACCACCATCGGTTTAGTCCCCATACCGGCATTGATCATCTGACCAATATCAGTCTCTATGTCATTTCATATTCTTAGACTAGCAAGCTTCCCAATCACCCAAAACTAACCCAAGCCTCAACCAATCAGCCCCAAACCCTTATTAGACCTTTGACATGCCTGTCTGACCTGAGAAAACCTTGGTTCTAATAAGATTCGGTGTTATTTTGATATCTAGCATAAAATCTAGTGTATTGTGTGTATTAGAAACCTAAATCATTACATTACAATAGGACTTATGTATTTCAGTTGCTTATTCACATTGAATTTTTATTAAACAATGGATTAATAGCCTCTCTAGGAAGCACCACACTTCTTGGATCTAGCATATGTTAGGTAGTCCACTATCATATGTTATTTAATACTCTTTTGTGGTATTTCTTTACATCAACAGGTATTGCTTCCTAGAAAAAAAGGAGTTGTCTAGGATCAACTTGGATAACGTCAAGAACGTGTGCATTCTACCTTACACCTTCACCTCATAGGTATTCCTCCTTAAGCATTTTACCTTCTATATATTTCATCCTAGAAAGCGTAAAACTTATTGGTGAAATAGTTGTTTTCTCCACCCCTCCTCTCTATGTTTCTTCATTGAACGCTTCTCCTAGTGTTATTCCCATGAGCACATATCCAAAAAAAAACTTGTTCCCTATTCCATTCTATCTGTTGGTCCTGATGTAGACACAAAAATTGGGTCACACTCCCCTTGGTCCCTAGTCAAATAACTGGCTCAAACATACTCACCTAACCCAGGCCCCTTCCACCCCACACCAATATTAATTTAATTGATTTAATTAAATGAATATATATCCTCACAATATTTATTATCTAATTATCTTAATTTCTACCCCACCACCTCACCTAGACACCTCATCCAACCACCTCACCTTAGACCTATTCTTGGCATGTTTCCATAAATAACAATAATTAAGTCTTACTTGCCTTAATGAGCTAAGATTTGGTCTAACCCTAAAATCAATCCCTAAATTCTCTCTAACCACATTCCCGCCCATTAGAAGGGAAGTTTTCATTCTAATCCGTGAGAAAAAACTAATTTTTCCCAAGAAATTAGAAAGATCTTCCCATTTTAATAAACCTAGGGAATCCCACCTTAACTGATGCCAGTCACCCCTAAATTGATGTCAGTTAACCCAGAACCATCGTCGGTTACCATTTATTCACCTAAGAAACCTTGTTTTTAGGTTGGCACATTCTAAGAGAAAGAGGAAAAGAAGAGAGCTACATGCAAGCCAAACCAGAGTCTTCCTCACACACCTAGACATCCATAACTAGCACTAGGACAAATCCAGAAGCATTGGCACTCATGGTAACATTCCAGGAAGCATCACTATTGCACCAAGCTCCATTCCATAAAACAATCATCACCACCACCCAACCATTGGACCTGTAACATTGTTAAATGTTTTATCATTAATCATTTCCATTCCTATCATGTTCATAGAGTTGTTATCACTTTTGTTACCATTATTTTATTAACATTTCCATTCCCCAATAACCATCTTTTTGAAAAAACGAAAAACCTCATCCACCCGTTTATCAGATCACCTATCTTGACCATTCCACCTCTCTAGGTGTTCTCAATATTCCCACAGACCTCGCCATCTCCTTCTTTAGCCCCTTCTAACCTCACCTAAACTCTATAGTAAGGTTTTCATTCAATTACTTTCACCCCACTGTATCAATGCCGGTTACCCATAACCGTCATCGGTCTCCCTTAACCATCGTCAGTTATACCCAACTGACATCGATCTCTATGTTTTATACCCTACCCAAGAACAAAGCCAAATAACCTCTTACCAGTTGACCTAAACAACCCAGAATTAGACCCTGACTAGTCCCCAGTACCTTGATAGACACCTCATCCTTTTGATCTAACTATGACCTAGCCTATTGTAATTAGATTTGTTTATTGTACTTGAATGAGATACCTAAATAATATAAACTATAGTAGGAATTTATTTATCTGTCACATTTATTTGTTTTAAAAAGTGGATTGACAACCATCTAGGAAGTATCACACATCTTGGAACTAGCATACGCTAGGTAGTCCACTATCATATAATTTAACTTCTCTTTTATGGTCTTGTTTTCTATTACAAGTAGTTCCTCCTAGCCAAAAGAAATCTCTCACAATTGGCATTGGATCAAGAAGTTTAAATGCGTGCATCAACCATCAACCAACCCATTTAAAAGGTATTCCTCCTAGCCCATTACCCTTATCTGTTTTGGCATTCAAAATGTAAAGAAAATGGTGAAACATTTTGGCATGCCCGATGGGACCCATCAGGGGCTCTATTGCATTTTCTTCATTCCTAGGCAAAAGTTGTGTGTTTGTTTCCCTTAAAAAATCATACACATTAATCTTCTTCCTTGGTAATCTTCTCTTCTTTCTAATTTATCTAAAGGATACATTTTCTTTTAGTGCATTTAAAAAGAACCATTCTTATTAGTTTTTGTATTTAATGAAAGAGCATACCCTCTCCTATTCACCATTTGTGTCATCGAACATAATATTTTAATTTGGGATTAAAATTGGTTGCATTACATTCTGATTTACTGCATTTAGCTCACATTAAAATGAGGGCAACCTATATGCTGGAATTCATGCCCAGTTGATGGTTGACACAAAGAATCATAGAAAGAACATTCTCTCTCTCTCTGTCTTACCAAACTTGCACAAAATTGAAATATACACATCTTTCTTAAACAACATCTTACCTAGGAAAACCTATCCACGATCACACGATCAGATTGGTAGGTACTCCCTAGATCATTGCCTCTGTCGAGTCATCATCTTAGAGGACAGCCTGCCCCCACCATAACATACTTGAAACCTCTCATTTTAGATATCCTTCTTGTAGGATGCCTTCCTAACTAAAAATTTATGTTCTAAATATACACAGTCAGTTCTAAATAGCGTATGTTGAACAAACATAAAGAAAAATCACTCTTAGGATCAGATTTTTCTTAGCGTTCTTCTTGATTTGCATTTTGAGGTTTGAGGACATGATTCCACAATTTTTTTTTTCCTTGCACACTCCCCATCATAGTTGGAGTATCCTGACTTTATCTGAGTGTGCCAGGGCCCAATCTTCTCATTCTTAAATTCTTGAGTTTAATTTTTCACTTGATTTAAATCACAACCAATTTTTCTTCATTTTTGTCTCAATTTCATAGTAATCAGTGCCAATCCAGTGACCATTATCAGTTTTCATCTAACCATCATCGGTTAAACCTAACCGGTGTCGACTCTTGACTTTCTGGGTACTTTGGCTTGGGACAATCTTCATTCATCATTTTTTTCTCATTTTTGGCCCTTTGGGCACTAACATATTTTATTTATACTCTATTATTCTCTATTGATATTATCATCATACAGAAAACATCTCCTTGTATTGTCTATTAACCTTGTTTCATTTTCTGAAATGGGCATCTTCCACAGTAACCGACATCAGTTTCTATGACCAATGTCAGTTTTCCTACAACTGTCACCAGTCAAAATGACCGTCATCAGTGTTTGTATTTGATTTTCCAAATCCAAATCTTGACCAAAATCACTCTCTTAGCCTCATTCTTTTATGTCCTGCTACTTTCTGTGTCATCTATAGAATACAGTCTTACCAGGTCAGCACTTGTTCACATGGTGTTGATTCATAGCTAGAGTAACGCCCTCATATTCCATGCTAGTCGTCAACCACTCCCACCTAGTCCCTCACGACCTTCCATCTTGTCACCCATGGATCCTACTCAGCCTATCACCATTGCCGCAGGTGATGAAGAATTTACATGAATCCCTGATCAGAATCCCACAACCTTGGAGTTCTACCTTTCCCACTCTTCCACCCAAGACTCCTCAGGTCAGTTGATATATGGCATGCCTATATCCATCTCTCCTACCCTTATCCCCACTTCCACATCAACCACTAATAATGTGGTGTTACCTTCACCTGCTTCACCCCTAGTGGTTTCACATCTAGGACCCATACCTACTATGACCACTGTGTCTGCACTATCAATCACACCCATAGTATCTTGTCCTCTCAGTGACCACCTAGACCATAACCTCATATGTACCCATTGTCTCACAAATATCCATTTCAAAACAACCACCCATGGTGTTAGTGACCCCTACTCCATTCTAGAATCTTGTCCTCTCTATCCCACAAAAGCTTCCCCCAATTGCTACTAGATTCACTATGATCATCCCACCTACATACACATATTATCAACAATCCCCTATCTCGTATGTCACCCATTCTCGATACGTACCCTCTATGTCAGTCCCCTATTCTCAACCTCCATATTCATCATCACCATACAATGTAATACCGCCTACATCACAGGTTCAATACCAGCCCCCTTATGCCACAAGAGGAGCCCTTCCACCACAACCTACTAATGACCTCATCAAGTTAATGATGGAAAATATGCAGACACTATATGCATCAGTTTTTAGCTTAGGCAATTCCCTCACTTATGATGAAATTTTTAATGATCCTATTCACCCATCCATTCCTATTCAACCATACCTCGTACATGGGAAATGCCAAAATTAAATTGCTTCAATAGCAAATAGGACCCACAACAACATTTGCGGTCCTTTAAACATGGGTGTTACCTGATTTCCCATGATGACACTTTACTTATGAGGACTTTCCCAATGTCCCTGATAGGAACTACATTGGATTAGTACAGTGGGCTACCAAGACATTCCATCTATTGATTCAATCAACTAGCCCAAGACTTCTTAGACCATTTATTGATTAATATTGTCAAGAAGGTTACCATGACTGATATTTATTCCACTTGATAGTGTGACAACGATTCTATCACTGACTTTGTTGCTCATTGGCATAATTTAATTAATTAGCTCATATTCTAGCTACCTCAAACTAAGCTTATAGAGCTATTTACTCAGGCTTGTGCTAAACACATCTCACCAACCCTACAGGTGTAAACCTTTTGCACTTTTGATGAGGCATTCACCATGGCAATAAAATTGGAAATTCGTGCTATCGAAGAAAAGAAAATTCAAATTCATAACAAGAACATCACTTTTAAATAAAATGATGCTTCATTATCTTCAAAACCCCCAAAAAAAAATTAAAAACCCAAAGGATCTACCAACGCCATAATTCTCAAGGCTGGCCCCCCTCATCAATCAAACCCAGCCAAACTCCCTTCTAATCTCTCTCTTGTCCAAGCTTTCTAGTTCAGATGAGAATAATGAAAGTACACTTCCATAGGAGAATTTCATTCTTATGTTTTGGAAAATCTTGTTAAGGTCAATGTCATTACCCTTCCACCTATAAAACCAGATAATGGTTTTGATCCTAAATGACCCATGCCTACATGGTATAAGGAACATGACTTCTACAACTATCATCATGTCAAAGGTCATAGTGACAATAACTACATCACCTTCAAGAATATCGTCTTAGAAATGTTAGACAATGGATATCTAGTCTTGGATAGCCGAATGCACCCGCTAACCAAAACCTACACATCTTTAAGAAGCCATTCCCTAATCATGCCCCATCTTCCAACCAAGCTGGTGATAACTCAAACAATGATAGAAATTTATACGAGGTCTACGCTATTTTTGATGACATACCAGTTGCTTCCCAATTGCTTCATGTGCCTTCCATAGATGAAATCTTATCCCAATCTCCCCTACCTATACAAGAGCCTATTTCATCTACTCTACCTACAAAGGAACCCCCTTCATTTTCTTCTTCACCCATGGAAGATCCTATAATTAGCATGCCACCTTTGACCTCTCAAATTTTTGAACAATTATCAGGGGCACCTCTCTTACTAATAGAAGATGCAGGTCCACCACCTACACCAACACAAGGAGAGTCCACTTTGTCTAGCACGTCCTTTCCTCTACCCATGGAGGATACTATAGAAGTACCACTACGTTTAGATGACCATTCACCATCGAACCATCAATATCCCGTTGATTTTCTTTCAGCTCTCTTACCCACAAAGTCCGAGGCTAACCATTTCCCTATATCTCAGACACATTTTATAGGGATTTCCACTTGATCCACATCGTCCTCACTTACAACAACACCATTTTAACACTTGGATGATCACCTGGACTATGTCGATAGAGCCTTACTATGGGGATGCCTTCTACTTCCTATTTTAACACAAATGCAGTTGTCAATCGTTGACACCTCCACTAAATATCCAAAAGTATTTCGAGTGACCAAACCAAACACAACCAAAACTATTGCAATACCTTCCATATCATGGCCCATGGCCTAACTCACACCTCTGTCTATAGCCCAACATACATCTACAATAAAACACCTACCCATGCCTATATAATCTCCCTTACCTAAACTTATCACTACCTTAGGGGTCATACTGACAACTAGCCTTACTCACCCACCCATCAAATTAGATTTAGCCACACCTTCCAAAACTAACACTAAACTTAACCCAACCCCTAAAAAGAAGATCCAACCTCCTAGACCTCATACACCAACCTCACCTACCACACCATTCTCACCTTCACCCATTTCGTCCATCATAGGACCTCACCCCTCGACCCTGGCCAAGAAACCCCCATCCACTGATAAACTAAGAACGTAGCAACCCATTTCCCCGTCACAGACCTCTAATATACCCAAGTGACCCACATAACTTCTGCCCTCACATGTAACCTTCTTACCACCCATACCTCCACTACCATCAATAACATCTTCACTACCCATGACACTTTATTCCCTTTCACTCACACCTCCTGCCCAACCAACACCACCTACCTCCACAGTACCTTGGTTACTATACGACAGAAAAGTGACAAGCGAGCGTGGGAATCTACAAGTGACTCTTCCTCGCACCAAACCTCCCGAGGTCATGCCGAGACAGTTGTTGAGGATGGAATATGTGTGAGATACAGACAAACTAGTTAGGCAATCTAATGTCTTCAATGCGCACTAACGGAAATTGCGAATCTAAAGCAAAGAAATCCCTCCCAAATTGGGTTGGTGTGATATATCAGTCAACAAGGATGACTGCTCGAAGGCTCCAATCAATATTGAGCTCTGGCATGATTCGATCTATAGGTTTTGGAATACGTATTCCCTGGTCTCTCTAGGTCCCGTGATTGTCATACAAAAGTAACAAAGTAAATTAACTATAACAAAATGAAATTTAACTATGTGAAGTGTATCTATAGAATATATGTTTTCTCTATTTTTTTGTGTTTTTCTGATGAAATTTACAAATTTAAGAAAACAACTATTTAAAATATCTAGAAAGACAACTAAAATAATAATTTAAAACAAACAAAATAACCGAGTGTAGCTATTTGGCTGTGCAATTTGTAGATCTATTCTAAACAATAAAATAGCTCATCTAATCTATTTGCAAGATTCTTGATCCTACCTCAGAAGTGAGGAGTGAATCATAGTTTCTCAGAAACTATCAATCCCCACAGCTTCCCTGGCAATATCGAGAATAGAATTTATTGAAATAAAGCAATTAACTACTCTATTTGATAGGATTCTAACTAGAACTTTGAAAGCTAAAACCTGGATTCTATAGAACAGTGGTGAATCTGATGGTGTGTGTGATCTTGTCCCCTCAATGTGATCTCCTCATTCCTTCGTGTTCACATGGATCTAGAAAAGCATGTAATGCTAGCATCAATAGAAGTAGCTATTGGGATAAAGGCAGCTCAAAATACACACCGAATACAATGCGAGTAGGAGAGGGATAGCGCAAGAGTACATATCCTGGCTTATGCAATTCCTAGCGGGATCTATTGCGAGTCATGCAACATAAAGCATCTAGAACCTGAAAATATCCTATTTGAGGAGCAAAACCTATAAATTTAATGGCTTCCTAAGCTATTCTACTCCAATGGATTGGATGAAATAACAACACTACTTGCACAAGATGGATATGTGGCTTACCAACAGTAAAACAATGCTAACTAAGCATGTAACGAACTAAACTATGAATCCTAAGCAAAATAAAAGACTGAATTACTGAAAATGAGAAGATGAGAAGTGAATGAGGGGCCTGAAGTAATGACAGCGCTTGCACAAGATGGATATGTGGCTTTCTAACTGCAAAACAATGCTAACTGAGCATGTAATGAACTAAACTATGAATCCTAAGAAAAATAAAAGACTGAATTACTGAAAATGAGAAGATGAGAAGTGAATGAGGGGCCATTTGCTTGAGCACAAGCCAACCATTTATAGCATTTGCATTTACCCAAGGTAAAAGCCAAATAGAACTCTTAAACTATAAACAATGGCAAAACACTATTCCAGGGAACCAGAATCATAAATGTAAGCTTATGGCGGTGAAAGAAAGTTGGTAAAATGTTGAATTTACATGAGTCATGTTAAAAGAGCTTTCTGGAAAATGCGTAAAGGACCACCACCCTGAGCAGGGCGGCGGTTATAGGACCGCCACCCTGTTCAGGGTGGCAGTCACGAGACCGCCGCCCAGGTAGGGTGGCAGTTTCGTCACTGAAGAGAAAAAGGCTAAGAAAAGAGGGGAAAAGGAAAAATAAAGCACGTGGGGGCTAAGCGGGGCATGCGGGATGTTAACGCACACTTGGAGAGATTTTCCAGATCCCGAACACCTTGCGAGGAGACTTGTATCATCATTGGGGCACGTGTCACGTTTTTCTGGCAGTACAGTACCTTACAATTTTGGGTGCGTACATATTGCCCCCTCGGAGAAGCATTTTAGCCATGAAGAGGCATAAAATGGTGGGTCTGAGTATGGCGGTCCCGAAATGGGAAGTTAGAAGTGATACCTGATACATCCGTGTGTTGAAATGACGCCATCCAAAATTCCCGTTACCTGCAAAATGAAAAGAGAACTCAAGTGTAGATAGACACAATAGTTTGAAAAATAAACACTAAAATAATAGGGAATGAGAACGTACCATTTGTGTGGGGATAGGAACTTACCTCCATCAGCGCTCCAAACCTGTGAAAAATTCATTTTAAAACGAATCAGAGTGCTATTTATATGAAAGTGGGCCCATTTTCCTATTCATTTGCGCGAGTCGATTTGATTGATTTTAAGCTCTGGGACCCACGGTGACAGTTTCTTGCGTGAGTAGAGTCAAAACATCCATGATGAGATAGCGATCATGCCTCCACGTGCAGCACATCGACCCATGAGATCACAGGTTAGTTTTCTTCAGTTTCTCCTTTTTACCACCTTAAATTTGAAATGCTAAATACTTTGTCATGGGGGGGGGGTAATTTTTGAAAATGTCAGTGTTGAAAGGTCCACCTAGGGGGGGCGCCTACTGGGTAGGCTTTGTTTTTAGGTAAAATGGTCATTGTTTACATTTTTTAGGCTTTTTAAATTTAAAAACCTGCGTGGGTTTTCGGACCACAACCGCCGCCCTGCCCAGGGAGGCGGTTACATGACCGCCGCCTTGTTTAGGGCGGTGGTTATATGACCACCGCCCTTAAGGCGGTGGTTACAAAATCACCCCCCTACTCAGGGCAGTGGTTTTGCACAGAATGCAAAAGGAACCTCTTTTTGAGATTGTGTTTGTATTTTTAGCATTTCTATGTGCTTTCATGATTTTTCTAGTATTACTTGGATGCTAAATTTCTTTGTTTTGTGTGTTTTTGGGTGTATGCAGGTGAGAGAGGAGTATATCTGGTGGAGTCGAGAGAGGGAGTGTGATTGGCTCCCAGGGGTACTAGATGCCCTCTCATAGGATGAGGAGGACACTCTTCAACGGGCTGGGATACTATGCATTTAACGTGTGCCCTACGTTACACCATCTAGTCACATCCTTTGTGACTTGTTCTCATACTGGGATGCAGATTGGAACACCTTCAGATTGTCAGGGGTCCTGCGGTGAGTGGACTATTACACTGGAGGATGTCTATCGCATTCTGGGGGTCTCGATCATCAGGAGATGACTCACCCTAGAGACAGCAGGCTCATGGGCACATATTGCATAGTGGGCCACATATATGGGAGATGCAGTCATCTCCAAGGGGTTGAAGAAGGGGGTGAGAGTTTGATCTATTCCTTCTTTTCCCATCCCCCTACTTCGCCAGGCCATCATGGGGATCCTTTCCTCGAGACTGATCGGGGACAAGGGTAGGAGATATATTATTATACTTCTGGTCCCCCATTATTACATAGATAGAGGGGTACGGTCGGATATATGCCTAGGGAGCATACATTCTTGGGACCACCTACCATGACTTATACAGGGTGTTCCGTTTACAGGGGTAGTCATTGAGCCACCTCGACTCTAGTCATGAGTTGGGTCTATGAGCATTTCATCCCTTATGGTAAGGGTGTGGAGCTGGCAGATCCTGGAGTTGTGAGGGCAGCCAGATGGACAGGACATGTCGGTGCTTAGAGCACCTCATCAGCTAGTTGCCTCCTTGACTACTGCCGACATGGAAGCCACACCATACCAGACTATGGTAGGCATATGGGGCGAGGAGGCTCTTACCTTGATCTCCTACTCCATGATAGGGCAGCTTATTGACAGAGTGGGGCAAGTGGAGAGATGCACCCCTTTGGCTGAGTTTCTCAGCAGTTTGGCCTACCATACATGGGTATGCTTCCCCTAGTTGTGCTAGTATATAGATCAGTCCAAGAGGCCAGAGGGGGGCCTAGAGGCTGAGGTTGGACAGTGGTTACTCCTGGAATTCCTATTACAGCCAGGAGGATAGTTCGTGCCAGAGGGGAGAGTCGGTGCGTGTCAGGCACCTTTACTTCAGATTGCCACAGGTCCTGCCCATCAGCAACGATGACCCCATTGAGGTAGACTCTAAGTCTGAGGAGTTTATGGGGGGGAGACAGAGGAGGGAGATCGAGGACAGTGATTCTGAGTGGCATGATACCCAAGATATCATACAGGTGGAGAGGGCCGAGCAGAGTGTAGAGAGGGTGACTCTGGTTTCAGAGGAGCCACTCTCCCAAGGCCATGGGGAGGATGAGTCTATTACGGGGCGTTACGTTGCTCCAACCATAGGATCAGCCCCTCAGTCGGCAACGGCATCCATGGTAGGCACTGATCCCATAGACCCATCATGGAGGCCTGGTGATCTGAATAAGTTACCTTCTCCCCTCTCTAGTGTTTGTTTAACTTAAGATCATTTTAGTTGCTATCTTGTATCTTTTAATTTCTTGTTTTGTTTCTAATTTGTTTTCTCCTTGGTTTGTAGAGACCGCCGATGAGTGGCGAGACTTGATCCGCAGGGTATGTACTGATACCCTGATGATCCCCATGGAGAGGACCCGCGCAGAGCTGTCCGTGGATGCTGGGGAGCCTTCAGGAGCTGGCAGACATATCAACGTCTTTGCTCCAATCTGGCATGTGGCTAGGATGGTATCAACCCTTCGCACCGAGTTAACGGGGTACAAGACGGCTGAGCGCTTGATGAGGAGCCATTCTCATGGTGAGACTGCGGCTACCCCTCGGGATCTTGAGCCCTCCGTACATTCAGAGTGCTCGGTGTAGCCGGAGTCCTAGGCATGTGGGTGTGCACCTTTTAGAGGGGTCTCGTAGGGATTGAGAAGCTACTTGGCTCTCGTAGATTTTATACTATATATTCTTTTGTATATCCCAGGCTCTTTGAGCGTTTTGACCATGCTTAGTGCATGATGGCATTGTATATAAACATTGATTATTTATATATATGCATTCGTTCTGGATCAAAATCTTGGCATTCATGGCTTTCTTTCTATTTCCAGTTTCCTCATGTATGCTATGATGTACGTTTATATGTTTCTTTTAGAATATATGCAATGGTGAACAAATGATGCAAGTGTTTTACTTTCCTTTTGTGTTTCATGATGCTGATATATGATGATGTAGATATAATGTGATTTTGAATCTTAGTTTCTGTAAGAAATTTTGGATACTTCATGTTTGTTTTGGAAAAGTGATGAAAACAAACTGGTATGATGAACAGATAAACCTGCCCCTACCCCCAATTCCACGCAACTAGTAAGATGTGAGGGATTATCACCAAGAGTTGGGAAGGGCGCAAGTTATGAGGTGTAGTGAAATGATAGTGATGAAAGACAGACAAAGCTTTGGTGGAACCAAATTAGGACACCACAAGTCTACTCTACTCGAGTGACTTCATAGTTTTGGATGCAACTTGCTTTGCAGTTTATCCAGACTTAGACCCGTAGATGGCCAAATAGTAGACAAAATCTGGGTTTTTAGGATTTTAACTCTCTTGGGACTTTGAACATCTGATTCATTTTTTTTTGACTCAAAGTTTCAAAGTTTGAATTGTTTGTGTATAACTTTTTACATTTATTTTTCAAGAGGACCCCCTACACTTTGCCCCATGCTACTAGAAAGAAGCATGGGTTTATCACCGTGGAAAAAGTATAGGCGAGTAAGGGCATTCCCATCCTTTCCCAACCCTACGTCACTAGTAAGAGACGTAAGCTCATCACCAAAGGTTGGTGGGGCAAGGAAATGTGTAAAATTAAAATTTTTTGTTTGATCAATGTTTGACTTGTTTATTTGAGTAAAATGTCAGTATGTGTTTATTTCCAAAGAGATATACATATGGGATAGATGTGACACCATGAAGCTTCTAGAACAGACCATAGGCAAGACACCTATCCTAAGAAGAAACCAAAAGTGAGAATAAACTTGCAGATCTTGGTATGGTTACCATTAAGACTTTGCCATGTCTAGCTTTATTTGATAAAATGATTCTGAGATAATTTGATAATACCATGAAAATGGAGAAGTATGATTAAATAGTTTATGCCAACAACATCATGAGTTTTTAATGAATTGCTTTGAGAATAGATTCCTTAATCAAAATTTTTGTATGAACAAGCGGAAAACATGATCCTAATCTATATGAAGATGCAATGTAGATATATATATAAGTAATGCTAGCTGATTACACGTAAAAATGCTTGAGGTGTAGGGAATTGACTGTTTCGCAAAATTCCTCACCTTCTAGCGTACATAAGAGGTATGCACCATTCCCATAGTCTTTCATGACTTGGTATGGACCTAACCATTTAGGTCGGAATTTCCTTCCTTCGCCGGTCTTCTTGTCGATCCGGCTGTCTAGTCTTAGAACAAGATCACCTTCATATATGTCACGCTCATAGACTTTCTTGTTATATTGCTGGCACATCCGGTCAACATAGACTCTATGTCACTGTTCATCATCTAACCTAGTTTCATCTAGGATTTCTAGTTGGGAAAGATGTGCTTCTCTGTAAGCGTCTTCATCCAGAATCCCTTGTAATGAAATGAGGAGACTGGGTATTTCAACCTTGAGTGGGAGAACTGCCTCTACCCGGAATACTAGTGAAAAAGGAGTTGCTCCCGTTGGTGTTTTTACTGAGGCTCGGTGGGCCCATAAGGCCGGATATAACTTCAAGTGCCAATCTCGTTTGTTTTCTTTCACCATTTTAAGGAGAATGGATTTTAGTGTTTTATTCGTCGCTTCATCCTGTCCATTGGCTTGAGGGTAATAAAAGGAAGCTGTATGATGGCTTATTTTAAATTTATTACATAGCTTGCGAACCTCTTCATTCTTAAAAGAAGTTCCATTATCAGAGATAATGATTTGCGGGATACCGTACCTGTAAATGATTTGGTTTAAAATGAACTTGGCGATTACAGAACTAGGTACAGTATTAAGAGGCATAGCCTCTACCCATTTGGTAAAATATTCAGTGGCCATGATTATAAAATTATGGCCGTCTGTAGATGAGGGAGAGAATTTCCCTATTAAATCTAGGCCCCATGTAGAAAAGGGCCATGGAGTAGCGATTGGTTGCAGAGCTTTTACTGGCATATGGATCTCATGGGAGAATTCTTGGCACTTATGACACCTGCGTACGAACTCTACTGCGTCGTGTTCTAGAGTAGGTAAGAAATATCCCATTTGATGTATTTTACGAGCAGTGGCATGACCACCGAAGTGGCCTCCACACATTCCACTGTGGGATTCATGGAGAATCTTCTTGGATTCTTCCATGTTGACACATCTTAGGAGCATTCCATTGAACGTTTTCCGATAGAGCACTTGCTCTCTAATGATGTATTTAGCTACGATAATACGTAACCACCTTCTTTGTTATGGTGTAGCTCCTTTTGGATACGTATGGTCCATGATATAATTAATGATATCAGTGTACCAGGGACACTCAGAGATAGAGGGTTGGGTTTTGATGTAGTATACGCACTCATCTAGAAAATCTAAATCTACTAGATTGCCTCCATCTAATGGGTTATCAGCTAACCAATCTGTGATGATTTTTCCTTTAACCGACTTCTGATTTACAAATGTTAATTCGAATTCCCCCATTAAGGTTATAAAACATCCAGCCTTTTTAGACAAGGACCCTTGTGTGAGGAAAGTTCGTAAATGGTTCATTTTTACCATGACCCTTGTTTCTTGATTTAGCATATAATGTCTTAGGCGTTTGGTTGCAAAGACTATGGTGAGGAATTCTCATTCTGCTTGGGTATAACGTGTTTCATAGTCGAGAAATGTTCGGCTAATGAAATAAATCACACGTTCTCTCTTGTCATCATCTTCTTGAGCCAGCATGTAGGCTAGCGAGACATTGGTTGCTCGTGAATATAAAATTAATGGGCGATCTAGCTTAGGTGGCATTAGTGTAGGTGGTGATAATAGGAAACGCTTAACTGCATCAAAATATTCATTGCAGTCTTCAGTCCAATCAATGCTATAATCTTTCTTGAGAAAATTGTTGATTGGATGTATGGACAAAACTTAAGTCTCGGGATGAATCTCCGGATTACACCCAGCTTTCCGAGGAATGACCTGATTCCAGATTCATCCGAAGGTGGAACCATTTCAAGGACAGTCTGAATTTTGGTTGGGTCAACATCTATCCCTCGTAACAATATGATGTAACCTAGGAGCTTCCCTCATGTTACTCCAAAGACGCACTTTTCTGGATTTAGCGTGACTCCGTACTCTATCAGCCATGAGAGAATGATGCGGAGTATTTCCGGATGGCCACAATGCTTCTTGGCCTTAGCCAACAAGTCATCTACATAGGATTCCATGATTTTATGAATTAAATCGTGAAATATATATGTCATAGCTCACTGGTATGTAGCACCAGCATTCTTGAGACCAAATGGCATGACAACATAGCAATAAGTTCCCCAGGGAGTTATAAACATGGTTTTAGCTTGATCTTGTTCAGATATTTTAATTTGATTGTATCCCGAGAATCCATCCATGAGAGACAAAAGTTCAAACCCAGCTGTTGCATCAACAATGCCATCAATGGATGGAAACAGGAAGTCATCTTTAGGACATGCTTTGTTGATGTCTCAGAAATCTATGCAGATGCGTATCTTTCCATTCTTCTTGAGAACGGGAACGATGTTAGACACCCATTGGGAGTAATCGACTGGCTTGATAAATCCTACTTGGAGGAGTTTTATTACCTCCTCTTTTACCATGAGAGCTACCTTGGGTTTCATGGGTCTCAATTTTTGTTTAACTGGCTTTGCATCAAATTTAGTGACAAGGTTGTGCACCGTGATGTGGGGTGCAACCCATGTCATTTCCTTATAATTAAATGCAAACACCTTCTGATGTTCTTTGAGGATCTGAGTGTGTATTTCTACTTCCTCTGGGGTTAACGAGGACCCTAATTTCAATATCCTTGGTTCGTCTTCCTGTTCCGATGTTAATATCAATTGTTTCTTCGATTAAAGAGGTGTTACCCTCTTCAAACTTAGGTGGCACTGGAGGTAAATCCAAATCATCCCCATATTCTACTGTGCATATGCTAGGTTCCATTTGTGAGGGAAGATCCACCATGGGATTTCCGAAGTAGGAAGACCTCGAAATGTGGGATTAAGGACAAATCTATCATATGATAGGAGAGATGTAGTGCTGCATAGGTGTTTAAGTAATCCAAAGTGGCCATATCACTATCAACATGGTCTAGGATAGTAGATTCATTTCTGTTTAAAAGAGAATTTGTCATTGTCTTTATCAATGGTTCATCACGAAGGGATACCATGAAACGGGTATCCTCTAACTTATTGCTTGGAGTAAAACATGATGCGGAAGTTGCTATTGAATCAGTGAGAAGATTTTCCTCTCGTGGGATTGCTTCAATTGATATGAAGTCAAATTCCTTGCTTAAATCTAATACAGCTTTTTTGTAAAGCTGTAAATGCTCGGCTTTGGTTTCATATATCTCTGAGACTTGGTTTGCTACCAATTGTGAGTCTCCTAAGACTCTGATGTTATCAACACCAATTCTTTTAGCTAAGATGAGGCCAAGGAGGAGGGCTTCATACTCAGTGCCATTGTTTGTGCACTCAAAATTTAGTTTAAAGGCAAAAGGTAAGACTTTTCCTTCAGGGGAAGTGAAGATTACACCTGCCCCCGCTCCGTAACGGCATCTAGCTCCATCAAAATGGAGTGTCCAATATTTGACTGGGAATATGGAAAGCTAGGATATCTGTTGTGTTTGCATATTCTACTTCCACCATACAGAGATCCTCTGCTGGAAGAGAGCCAATGCCTAGGGGATATCCTATGCCTACTGAATCGAATGGTAAGAATATTGGTAGATCATTTTCTAGTAGTTCAATGATTTTTGCAGTAGTTCTTAATGATACTGCTTCTACAATGTTAGCCTCATCTTTAGGGGTTGGGGTTACTTTGGCTAGGCTCATAGCTTCAAGATCTATCATAGGTACCAACTTTTTGTTTGTTTTTGCGTCGGTAGGTTTATTAAGTTGATTTGTTGGGAGTTCAAACTCCGAGTGTATGCCTGGTCTTTTCTTTAAGTCAGCTAGGTGTACATCAAATGGTTTTGGATCACCTTTGGCCACGAATACCTTTCCTAAATGTAAAAACCTTACTTCTTGAAATAGTGTAGAAGGGATTGCCTTCATGCGGTGTATCCAAGGTCGGCCGAGGATCATATTATAGTTAGTTTCTTGATCTATAATATAAAACTCAATCAAGATGGTTTTGGGTCCTAAGGTGACCGGTAATATTATAGTTCCAACCGAGGTGGCTTTAAGACTATCATAGCCCCTTAGTGTATTTCGAGTTGTGGAGCAATTGGTTTCTCCATACCCTAGCTTTTGGAGGAAAGAGAAGGGGACTATGTTAACTGCCACCCCATCGTCAACCATTGCACACTTTACATAGTTGTTATAAACCCATACTTGCAAATGTAAGGATGGATCACTTCGGCGTGCGATCTCAGCATCTGTCGGCATTTTTTTTTATCTCGAATATGAATTCGACATCCCTATCTGCCTGCCCTGGAGGATGAACATCAAATTCCACATGATTTACCTATGTTTCAGGTGGTGGAGTGATGTTAATTAGATGACCTAAACCTAATGCTTCTAAAAGAGCAGCCCTGTGGGTAGGAGAGTTCTTTAGTAAGTCTAAGAATGAAATGTGCGAGAAGGTTTTTGTTAGGTCGTTAATCAAATCATAGGCTCCCACAGGTTTTACTATGATTTGTTGGATGTCATCTACCTCTAGGCAGGTGGCTTGGACTTGGCTGAGAGAAATACTCTCGCATCCTTGTTATAGCTTCAATGGGTAGCTCAGCGTCTAACTCTACTAAACCGACTACCTTAGGTCATGGCTGACTTCCTAGTTGCAGTGCAACTAATGGATTTAGCGAGGTCGAGGCTTCATGATCATTGTTTCCTATCATTGCACCCTTGTTCGTCCCAGTTGGATTTAGCCTGTTGTTATCATGATTTGGGAGTGGATCATTAAAGATCTTCAGGGGTGCGTTTTGAGGGGAAACTGCCCCTGAAAAGGTATTTGACGTTGGTGACGTAGGATCTGCTAAGAACATATCCATAAAAAGTTGTTTTTGTTCATCTGGCAAGCGTTGCATGAATTTATTGTAGTCACGGCATGTTCTAGTGTCATGGCCCCAAATTTTTTGGAAACCACAGTATGAATTAGGATTGTAATTCCTAGTTTGTTGATTTGATGTGTATTGTGGCCCAAAATTTTGATCAAACCGTTGTCTATTAAAATTTTACATTTGTTGTCTTTGGTTTGAATTTTGGTTTTGGTACCTAGTTGAATTTTGGCTTGGACCCTGTATGGGATTTCACCATTGTTGTTGTTGTTTTTGTTGTTGTGGATGATTAAAATCCACTGCATTGACTGTTGGGTAAAGTTGTTGTTTCGTTGGTTGTTTATTTGTGATGGAGTATTGACAATATTTACCTTTTTAGGTTGGTCGGTTACTCCATCTGTTGTTACACCCCAATTTTTGTTAAGGATTTTAGGTCCTTGATTGACATTCGTGGTAGTGGGATAAGTTGTAGTGTTCTGATTGGGGGTGATTAACCTCCCATTTGCTCCATATGTTTTACGACCACTATCAATTGCTGCTTGATCTATTCGAAGAGCACTCTCTAGTACTTCATCGTAAGTTCGTAATGGGAACTTCTGGACTTCTTCCTTCACTTCTCTGCTAAGTGAATGAAGGAATAAATCACATAGTTCCATTTGATCCATGTTTGGAGCACTTGCCGAGGAATAAAGGACTGTATGCCACCTTTGGATGAAATGGGTGACAGATTCGTTGTGTTCTTGTTTGATGTGTAAGAACTCCCTGATTCCTATTCTTAATAGTTTGTTCATGTCGAAGGCCTTGATGAACTCTGAAACGAGTTGTTTGAATGAATGGATGGAAGCCTCAGGTATTCTATAATACCAATCGAGAGCGATGCCTTCCAAGGTTTTTGGGAATATTTTAGCAACAACCCCATCCCATGGGAGTAGTTCTCGAATGGCTGTAGCATAAGCTTTGATATGCGCATTTGGATCTCCCTCTCCTTTGTATTTGGGAAAATCGGGAAGAGGTCTTGGAAGCATGACACTTCGTATGGTGAAATCCAAGGGCTCTTTCAAATATTTTGAGTAAGTCCCTATCGCATATGTTTTGACCATTGATGGCGCCTACTGAGGGAGTAGTGGTGGGATGGGTTGTTCATATGGCACAGCGTATGTGTTGGCAGGGGCATAAGGAAGCCCCTGTGTTTGAGAAAAAATGTCGGGAGAGGAGAACATATCCCCTTGTGGTGATTTGGAGTATATGTTTAAGTATGATGGGGTACTAGCCAGGAATGGATTGTTCTGTACTAGACCGGGAGGAACAGTGCTAGAGATGGTGGGTCTAGTTGGCATTTGTTGTGAATACTGAGGAGTCATGCCTAACGTGCCTACTCCTGTGAGGAGATCCACTTGGCTAGGATGGTGTGGAGGATTGGAACTCCCTGCTTGCATGAATTGTGAATTTTGACTTGCTTGGGCAAGTTCTAACCCTCTAACCTTTTCTATTAGAGTTGAAATGACTTCACTTGGTGAAGTCACGATATTTTGCCTTGGTGGAATTTGTTGTATACCATGGTTTTGTATAGGCATGTGATATCCTGCTATGAACTGATCGCTATCTTGCCAAGTTTCTCTGAGAGTATTTCCTATATGCAGTGGCATAGAGGTATTTTCTTGAAAAGAGACCTCGGGTTGTGGTTGTAAACCTCCTACAGGTGGATACATACCTCGAGAACGTTGGTCGTTCCTGGCATAACGTACCAAATATTCATCGTCTAAACCTTGGTATGAGTCTGATTGTCTACTAATTTGTGGTCTAAGTAGTACCTGAGGAGATGAACCAGATTCTCCGGTGAATGTCATATTGTTCAAGCCTGAAGGCTCTATTTGTTTTGTTTGAGTGAGTTGTTCCAACTCCTTTGTTTGGAAGGATGAGCTATATCTGATCCTTGGAATTTGAGTTGACAACTGACTAGTTGAATAGTTCTCACCCCACACTGAGAGTGAGGGTGATCATTGTCTATTCTATTGGGTGTAGTATGCCTCAAGACCCAAGAGGGGTCTGCCATATGCATCGAATCTCGATATATTCGGGGGGTATATGAACACCCACAGAATAATGGGAAGGAGTGAAGGTGAAAGCCAATGAGGCGGAAAAGATGAAAAGTATACTGAACTTGGAAGAACACGTGATACTATGACACCGAACTAGAAAGTAGGAAGTTCACGTCAGCTTCACTAATTTTGTTTGTTTCACGTCGGGTTCACCAATTTTGTACGACGGAAAAGTGACAAGTGAGCGTGGGAATCTACAAGTGACTCTTCCTCTCACCCGACCTCCTGAGGTCATACCGAGATAGCCAGTGGGGATGGAATATGTGTGAGATAAAGACAAACTAGTTAAGCAATCTAATGTCTTCAATTCGCACTAACGGAACTTACGAATCTAAAGCAAAGAAATCCCTCCTAACTTGGGCTGGTGTGATAGATCAGTCAGCAAGGATGACTACTCGAAGGCTCCAATCAATATTGAGCTCTGGCGTGATTTGATCTATAGGTTGTGGAATATGTATTCCCTGGGCTCTCTAGGTCCCGTGATTGTCATACAAAAGTAACAAAGTAAATTAACTATAACAAAATGAAATTTAACTATGTGAAGTGTATTTATAGCATATATGTTTTCTCTATCTTTTTGTGTTTTTCTGATGAACTTTACGAATTTAAGAAAACAACTATTTAAAATATCTAGAAAGACAACTAAAATAATAATTTAAAACAAACAAAATAACCGAGTGTAGCTATTTATCTATGCAATTTGTAGATCTATTCTAAACAATAAAATAGCTCATCTAATCTATTTTCAAGATTCTCGATCCTACCTCAGAAGTGAGGAGTGAATCATAGTTTCTCAGAAACTATCAATCCCCACAGCTTCCCTGGAAATATGGAGAATAGAATTTACTGAAATAAAGCAATTAACTACTCTATTTGATATGATTCTAACTAGAACTTTGAAAGCTAGAACCTAGATTCTGTAGAATAGTGGCGAATCCGATGGTGTGTGTGATCTTGTCCCCTCAGTGTGATCTCCTCGTTCCTTCGTGTTCATGTGGATCTAGAAAAGCATGTAATGCTAGCATCAACAGAAGTAGATATTGGGATAAAGGCAGTCTCAAATACACACCGAATACAATGCGAGTAGGAGAGGGATAGCGCAAGAGTACAGAGCTTGGCTTATGCAATTCCTAGCGGGATCTATTGCGAGTCATGCAACATAAAGCATCCAGAACCTGAAACTATCCTGTTTGAGGAGAAAAACCTGCAAATTTAATGGCTTCCTAAGCTATTCTACTCCAATGGATTGGATGAAATAACAACACTACTTGCACAAGATGGATATGTGGCTTACCAACAGTAAAACAATGCTAACTAAGCATGTAACGAACTAAACTATGAATCCTAAGAAAAATAAAAGACTGAATTACTAAAAATGAAAGATGAGAAGTGAATGAGGGGCCTGAAGTAATGACAACACTTGCACAAGATGATATGTGGCTCCTATGCTAACTGCATTGAATGAACTAAACTAAATCCTAAGCAAAATGAAAGAATGAATTACTGAAAATGAGAAGATGAGAAGTGAATGAGGGGCCATTTTCTTGAGCACAAGCCAACCATTTATAGCATTTGCATTTACCCAAGGTAAAAGCCAAATAGAACTCTTAAATTATAAACAATGGCAAAACACTATTCCAGGGAACCAGAATCATAAATGCAAGCTTATGGCGGTGAAAGAAAGCTGGTAAAATTTTGAATTTACGTGAGTCGTGTTAAAAGAGATTTCTAGAAAATGCGTAAAGGACCGCCACCCTAAGCCTGGTGGCTTACAGGACCGCCACCCTAAGCAGTGGCGGGTTACAGGACTGCCGCCCTGTTCAGGGTGGCAGTCACGAGACCGCTGCCCAGGCAGGGCGGTGGTTTCGTCACTGAAGAGAAAAATGCTAAGAAAAGAGGGGAAAAGGAAAAATAAAGCACACGGGGGATAAGTGGGGCATGCGGGATGTTAATGCACACTTGGAGAGCTTTTCCAGATCCCAAACACCTTGCGAGGAGACCTGTATCATCATTGGGGCATGTGTCACGTTGTTTTGGCAGTACAATACCTTACAATTTTGGGTACGTACAGTTACCCTCGTGGGTAACCCGTCCTCTTCCACCATAAGATTTTCCCTCCACATCTCATACACGTGTATCACCTTTTCCCAAAAGGATGAAACTTAAAGCTAAAAATCCGCTAACCTCCAATAAGGTAGTTAAACCAACGAAACCTTCCATTGCCAGTTCTTCTACCATGCCCCTACCCAAGTAGATACGACCAACACCTAAGACCACACCACACACCAAACTAGTACACCAACCTAATCCCCCTCTTGTAAAGACTCTTCCTCCACAATTATTTGTACATGTACCCAAACCCACATTCACCTCCCATTGTGATCCACTAGCAGGGTCCTATGCCAAAATCCTAACCAATCTCCTTGAAACTTCTATCATCACATTACTGCCTCTTAGACCTTACGACCCACTCAAACCCAAACCAAAAGGGTTTGAGGAAACCAAAATTTGTGCCTACCATCATGTGCCATGACACGATGTAGAGAACTGTACGGATTTAAAATATGCTCTTGTCCAATTGTATCCTCCCAAAGAAATTTTTTATGATGACAATCTTCTTGATGAGGACCCCATTTTTCCTTCACCAATTTCCATAGATCATCCCCCATTCCCTACTCAGCGACTAAAATATCCACCCACACAACTCTTTTCTATCCACCCCCGAGATTCAAGATCAACATGGTTCGTATAAGAGAGTTTGCCAAACCACCACCAAAATTCCAATGCACCCTACTAATTTCATAAGGATCATATCCCCCACTAGGGCTTTTTCCCTCATGCCGTTATACCTTCCATGACACGCCCTCTTCATCCACCTCCCCTCAGATTAACATGATCAACATTGCCACCTGTGCTCAGAAAGATAAGGGAAAGGTAAAAGAAAATGGCCCATCAACCAACCCTGTACCCAATATACCATCCGTACCCATACCCAAATTCATCATTTGAGGTCTTGCATATTCTATTTCCGATGGGGTCACACATCGCACAATGCTAAAACAACTACACTAATACCCCCTCAAAATTTCTTTATATGACCCCATCCAAACCTTAAAGTCACATTATCAAGCCCTCACAGAGGTCCTTGAATCTATTGAAGTCTTACCAAATGACCCCACACCCATCACCTCCATCATTACCCCTCACCATGTAGCCTCTCTCACTAGATATTTTCCTTCCCCTACACCTCCACCTTCTCACCAAGTGGTAACCCTTAGCTTTTTTAGATGGAGAAATTTCTCCCTTCCAGTCTAGCGACCCCGACCCCACTCTTTTCATCTCATTATTTATCAATAATATATGTATACTGCATATTATGATCGATGGTGGTGCTAGCATTAATATCATCTCCTCCCATGCATATGACCAAATGTGGATACTTGCCAATTGCATGTATGGTAACCCTGTTATGTTTTGCTCCTTCAATGATGCCATGACCTCTACCCTAGGTACCGTTGTTCTCCATGTCTGCGTGGGCCCCCGCACTATCCCAGAACTTTTCTATGTTCTAGGAGGAGAGTTCCAATATAACTTGCTACTTGTTCGACCTTGGATCCATGCCATGGGTTATGTCCCTTCAACTTTAAATCGATGCCTCAAATTTGAACACAAGGGACATAATTACACCATCCTTGCTGACCGATCACCTTTCAAGACCTATAACATGCTATATCGACCTAATTATGTGCTTGTACTAGTTAAGGCATCTGCCACTGTCAGCACTTCACCTTCACCCACGAGCCCATCCACCAAAATTATCACTACTTCTGTTGCATCTAACCTTTCTATCCCCATTATAGTTATAGCCTCTACTGCTGACACACTTGTTTCCCCAACATCTAGTGAGCCATCTATACCCGCTACCCACATACCAACTACTGATCCCTTAGAAGGTGTTTTTCAATGCCTCACTCTGGGGGAATACTGCCTATACAATATTAATACCTTCCTCACCCCACAAGAGTATGGGAATATGATTCAACACCCCAACTACGACATCCTTATCGGTGATGTTTTTCCTTATGGCCCTCCCCACCTTCAGACCAACCTAATGTATGGGGGACTGTATATTACCACCTATAAACCCAAACCTCCATCACAAGCCCAACCATTTTCATCTCAACTACACTCCCTCAATAACCACCGCTTCACTCACACTTTCCTCCACTGGTGCGCGTGGAAAGGATTTGGATTCAGTTTTTATGAACAAGGCCACCATAGTGTCATTTCTTGTACCTCTCATAAACACAATGACCGTAGTGGCATTGGTTTTGATGCTCCACCCTCCAAGAAGGTTCTCATCAACCTTATCCAAGATGAGAAATCTTCCCCCTCTCATTCATCCACATTACCATCTTCACCCACAGAGTCCATAGATCCTAAATCTATTCCTCCTAACTTTTTTTTTCACAAACACCATTTCCATGGGACCACTGACCTATCAACGCGATGGTGAGGCTCCCTCTTCTCTTCCATTCTTGTATCCTGACATGATTGATGACGATATGCCTTCAATTAATGTTGTTTAGTGTCAGTACGATGATTCTATCCTCACTACCTTGGTGTAGAAGACTCTTATATTCATTAGTAGTTACCCTCTAAGACGTAAATAATGTTGAATGAATCGACCATCAAAGTCAACATTAATACTCAGGATGACCAGCACATTCTAAAGATTGGCCAATCTTTAGACGTTACTAAACAAGAAGCCTTCACCTCTTTCCTTCCGGACCATAGCAATGCATTTGCCTAGTCCTATGCCGATATGCTTGGTATTTACCCAAAAATCATGGTTCAGAAAATCGTAACCATTCCTAATACAAAACATGCAGAAAATTCATCCACAAGATCATTCATCATTTTCAATGCTCTTGACCATCTCCAAATCTACCAAAAATGTATCAAACGTGCCTATGAAAAACATGTTCACGAATGAACCTTTTAGGTCAGTGAACTCATCTTGAAGGAAAATCAACATGTAACCAAAGAGGAGAAAAGTAAACAGGGAAAATTTGCTCCTAATTGGCTTGGACCGTATATTGTTACCCATGCCTATGGATCAAGTGCTTATCATTTTTCTTCACTCAAAGGTAAACCCAAACCTAAGCCCCTTAATGCCTTACATCTTCAACCATTCTATTATTGATATCAAGTCCTATATCACTTTCTGTCAGTTGATCGCTCGTCCCTTGAGCATTGTTCACCTTCCATATTACCAATTTTGAGGATCCATGACTAAACAAGAATCATATGATTACCCATCACCCTTTTAACCTTGTCTTGAATATGAGTGCCACGACTCTACTCATAGCATGATTCTCATGGATACTTTTCATCTTCTTCAAGATGGAATCCCATGGTCATCCATCACTCGAAACCACCTCTTTCATAGTTAATCTTTGTGTGCTAAGGTTTTTTCTTCTAAACAAGAACCTAATCTTCCTTTATAGTCTTGTCCATGACTTAAAACATCCAAAAACAAAAAAGGATACAACTCCTTGAGTCAAACTTATAGAAAAAGACGACTCCCTCAAACGGGATATCTCTTCACTTTAATTCCACCACCATAAATAGACTTCTCCCTTGAAGGACATCTATATAGGGTCATTACAAAAATGTAATAAATATACAGAAGCTTCCTGCATCGATCATCTTCACGAAGACCTTAAGGAGATTATATACTCATCCTATATATACTTCTCGCATCGATCAGTCTATTACTAAAAAAAACCAACAAATGAAGGAAAAAGATGAAATTTTTGTCATGGACTTGCCTATTTCAAATTCCAGGTTTCTTTTTATGAAAAACATGTTGTCGTACACTAAGTTATGCTAAAACTCCCATTCTCACCTCCTTTCCATTTTAGCCTAATTTCCTCTTTACTCAAGGTACTTTCCGCAAATGCAACATTTCGTGATCATGCGACTTTCTTCACCCTTAAAATAGTACACTATGTAACACCTTTAGGGTCTTACATTTATAAGCCCTTATTAGGTATGGATTGACTCGTTAGGGTTCTTATCAAATTAAGTGGCTCTTTTACCACCTATTACCATTCACCTTCCTCATTAATTATTGATTATCCTATATAGGACCAAATCCTCAACACCTATATTTAAAAATCACTCAACCATGCCTACGACCTAAACTCAACCATGCCTATAACCTAAACTCAATCATGCATATGACCTATATTCCCCCATGCCTAAACACCTATCAATCCATTCCTCTACTTCATCATAATCTTTCTTATCTTATGGGATAACTACATCGGCCTAAGGTCCCTTTTCATCAGGACTATATAGGCAGCACTTCAAGGGCATGGGGCCCTTGGAGGTTAGCTTGGCCACTCTCTACCCTAACCAATTCCTCCATTTTACTTTCATTTTCCTATTCACATTCTACTATAGTTAGTTTCCTTTCTATATCAATAACTAGAAATTAAACCACATAAGCAATAATTGCTAAACATCTTTACCATCATAATTTACACATTCATTTCATCACATCTACCATTTCTCTACCATAATCATACATTTTCCTACAAATCATCTTAACACGATCCATACCATCACAAATTACACACATTAATGAATTAAAAATTCAATTAACCATAAAACATGACTCGATCCATGCCTAAACCAACCTAATTCGATCTGTTGGTGCCTATTTTAATCCTCTCACATATTGCCATCTTTCCCCTTTGGTTTGCATGCTCTAAAATGTTTTTATTCAAATTTTGTGGTCTACAAAATTTCTCCCTCTAGGTTGAATGCTTTAAAAAGCTCATAAACTTATCTTTTTACCCTAACTTAAAGGAAAAATACATGCATGCCTTGTTTTGTGCCTTAGTTTTCCAAATACATGGGCCTCTTTCGTTTTTTCCACTTTTCTCAAAATTTGGAGCTCATGGTTATTGATTTTTTTTTCTTATTTTCCCTGAAAAATATATCCCCATGGTCAAAAATTTCCTTGAATCATTTCCCATTTGTTTTTGACCAAAACATCCTTCACCCACGAAGAAAAAATTGAATTCCGGGCATCTCTAGAAAATTTTGTGTTTTTTTACGATCATACGGGCACACTTTGCCCATAATATTTTATCTCAAATGGCATCTCCTACATGGAAATTTGTGGTTGGATAAGATTTGGCTGGTTTCTTAGAAGACTTAATGTTTTTTTGGGTTTTGGAAAAATTTGCAATTTTTTCCCACAGCTCCGCAGGTCCCAAAGGAGGGATGAAGGTAGACGGGTAGAGGACTTAGAATTTTTTTCCTTTTTAGAAAAAAGGGAGAAGGGTTGAGGAAAGAGCCACGGTTCCATAGTGGAGTGAAGGGATACATGTGGTAGCTTCAAAAGGCAGGGGGTTGCGGGCCGCTAGAGGAAAAGGGGAATTTTTTCCATTTTAGCAAAAATAAGTTAGAACAAAAATTTAAGCCACGGGTCTAAAATGAACCATAGGAAGACATGTGGTGGGTGTAGAAGGACGTGTGGGCCACCGGAGGAAAAGAGGAATTTTTTCTCTTTTTTAGCAAAAATGAGTTAGAGCAAAAAATTAAGCCGCGAGTCCACAAAATGAACTACATAGAGACACGTAGCGGGCAGAACAGGTTGGTTGACCATCGGAGGAAAAAGTAATTTTTTCCCCTTTTTGCAAAATGAGTTAGAGTTAAAATTTGAAGCTCTAGCCCATAATGAAGTAGAAGGAGACACATGACAGGGAAGAAATCAGAGGTGCGGACCCATGAAGGCAAAGCCAAAAATTTTCCCTTGGTGAAAAAGGGAGTTAAAACGTGAATTGATCCTACATATCCTCAGCGATAGGGAAGGTGATACATGTCAAGGATAGAGGAAAAAGTGTGGGCCCATAGGGGAAAAAAGTGAAAAATTTCCAAATTTCCAAAAAAGATGGAAATGAGCATAATTGAGCCGTGACTTCAATGGGACCCACCATATGCCACGTGTCAGCACCAAATTTCAAGGGTAGAGGGGTGGAGAAAAAATTCAAGAATTTACCTTTTTCCATAGATGTTAAAAAGTCAAAAAATGATCCCAAATCCATTCCCAATCATATTTTGACACATGGAGGGATTATATTGAAGGAAAAGGAGCAAATCAATTACAACTATGCATTTTTCATTTTGGCTGCCATTTTTACTCTAAGAAGCTTGGTTGATGCGAATTTTGCATCAATTTTCATTGAATTTTTGGTGAATTCATGTCGTTTGTGCCTGCAATGACCAATACAAGTGGTTTTGGGGATCAATTTGCCGATTTAAGGTGTTTTTGGAGAATTTTTTACCCCATCCCATCTAAAATGTGAAATATCAAATCAAGAAGTTACATAATCAAATTTTGGAGGGATAAGGATGAAATGATGAAATGAAAGGGGCCTGCATGCTTTGAGGTTGAAAAATGTGCCTTCACAATGGCTAATGATGAAGGATTTTTAATGATTCACCTTTTTTTAAACACCTAGCAACTTTTGTTGCAAATGTGTTAAACGTCCCTATCTGCGAATCATGTTGGAATTTTGTAACAAACTTGATGATGGGCATATTCTTCTCTTGGGAAAGAAATATCAAATGTAATAAAATGTTATAGAATGCATGTTTTTTGACATGCAAAAGGTCAAAGAAAATTATAATTTCATGGGAAAATATGGGAAGAAGCCCATTCTCTAAGAAACCACCTGAGAACCATTTCTAATTCCTTTCTACATCATATTTGTATCATGTTGAGTTGGTTTCAGTTGTGAAGCCATCAACAAGCTCTGAGATTGTTCTTATAACATTCCCTTGCTAATAAATTTGGTCATTCTCGATTATTTTGTGTTTTCTCTTGGAAAAAGTTGCATGCACTTATGTTTCAGAATGCTTTTCAATTTGTGTTTCTTGCTCCTGTTGCAGTCTTATGTCTAAAATCTCTCTTGATCATACATGGTCTCATTTCTTGTTGATAGTTTAGTGGCATTTGCAATATCACATTCATAAAAGCTTTCGTATGATAAAGAGATAAACAGATTTAAAATCACTTTACCTTCCTTGAATTTAGATATTGTTTGTAAACCTTTGGGTGCACCTTAGGTCATGATAAAATAGAGGTTTCTGGATGCTTTGTTGGCTCATCTACTCCAAGCTTTTGTGGTAGGTTGTCAAATATTGTGTGGGAGAGTGCAGATCTGGCCCTCCATTTGGTGCACATATCCTGGTTGAAGGAGTACCTTAACCCTTTTGAAGTATTCTACTGTTTAGGTCTTACAATTTTTTTGCAAAGATCCTCAAAGAATTTGGCAAATTATGGTTAGTCTTGTCTAAAATATCCCACCAAAATTCATTCAAACAAACTAATCCTACACATACTACCCCTACATTTTATTGTGTCTCAACAAAATAATTCAATCCATTTACAAAAATGCACAAAGCAAATCAAGATCATATAATGTCTTCAGTAACCCTTTCATTGCATTGAAAATATCTCCATAATCTGGAAGTGACAACTTGTGAAAGTCAGATTTGGAGTGTTGATCATATTTTCCCAAGGCCTTTTCATACTATTTGCACATATTGCGGGATATATCCATCTCCTTCACCATTTGAGGGTTATAAAATAGGTCCTCTTACCTTGGTTGAAAGGCACAACCTAAAACAATTAGGACAAGATCAAGTCCTATTTGGGTGCTATCCATCTCTCCACAAATTTGAGTGCCAATTAGATCAAATCCTTGGCTAAAAAATGACACACATCATGATCTATTTGAATTCAAGCTTCATGCCTAATATCTGATGCTTCTCATACTAAAAAGGAGAACAAATTTGGGTACCAACCCTTTCTTGGCACCTTTACTGGGGAGATTCTTAGTTTAATCTAATCCATGTGCATACATATTTGAGATATTTGAATGCATATAAAACCCTGGTAATGTCCCTTGCAAATTTTGCATGCAAATACATTGTTGAAGGATCATTTTATAATTATATTTTTAAGGATTAAGTGAAGATATAAGTTTTGCCAACAATTTCATCAGTTTCCAGTGGTAGTTGCACTTTATTGGCATTTTTTATTGATAAATTCAAAGAAAGGAAGGTTTGATATATAAAGTTTGGCAAGATTTTCAGTACTGATAGATATTTGACAAAGTATTTTCATGCATTTACACAACTAGGGTGAAATTCCTTAGTGGTGACTCCATGTTCTGATCTTGATAAATACTAGTGTCTTAAGATTTATGCCATTTATTTTATGTTGTTAATCTCTACAAAACTTGAAGGAAGAAGATCTCTCTTCATTAGGGACTCTGCTAAGAAGTTGTTCTCAAATTCAAGGAACTCAGAGTTAGAAGGGAGAAGAGTTTGGAAAGTTTTTAAAGGTCAGACATTAGGCAAAGATATATCCATTGGTGAGAGAGATCAACCTTTGGTAGAGGATTATCACTCTTCTTCAAGTGATTCTGATTCAAGCAATCCTATCATAAACTTGTTTGCCTCAGCTATTAAAGGTCCTCCTGCTGTACCTGGTAATTTCCTTCTTCAATTTGCACCTCTATGTTTCAATTCAAATAAAACTTTCCAAGAAAATTAGAACTTAAAGGATACCAATCTTGTGAACCACATTCTTGATCCCCAAAGACCTTACACTCCTCATCAACTTGTGTCACCCCCAAGATCACCTCCACCAAACAATATGGCTTAGCCTAGACCTCCATTTGTTGTTAACACCTTTGGTCTTATAGACTTTAGAGGAATGGATGGTTACCTGAATGCTATCCCAAAAGATGTTATAAATAGGTTGCCAAAGTTCCAAGGTAACAATACCATAACTGGTGATCAGCATCTCAAACTTTTTGTTAACATGATGGAGGATTATGAAATAGAGTTTGAAGATGTGTACATTAAATTGTTCATTCATACACTAGAATAGGATGCTAGGGATTGGTACAAGGATCTTCCTGATAATTTTATTGATTCATGGAATGAAATGAAGAATGCATTCAGGTTGTAATATGGTGACAAGACTGATCCTATATTTCTCTTGTTTGAATTTGAGAATATCAAGAATAATCCCAATGAATCATTCCATGACTTCAACACAAGGTTTAAAAATACTTTGAGAAGTCTGCTTGTTAGTCTGAGGCCTTGTGACGAGTCTTTTTTAATCAAATATGTAGATGTATTTGATAAGAAGGCATCCTAATACTTAAGAGACAAGAACCCTACTAATCTAAGACAAGCTTTCACCATGGCACTTCAAATTGAAAACAATATCAAAGAAATTGGGAAACCTCTCAAGAGAGATGGTGTAAAGTTGTTAAACCTTGAAAAACCTCAAGCTAGTAAGGGTGCTGATTTGGAGGAGGTTGTGAAAACTTTGGCAAGATTTGTCAAAGAAATCTCATACAAGTTGGCAAGAGCTGAGAAGGGAATTGGGAAGACTTCACAAGGTCAGCCAAGAGCACAAAACCATGACAGATTTGACAATCATACTAGAGGTGATCAAATGGCATATGATAGAGGGAAAGGACCCATGGGATCTACAAATAGACATCCTCAAGCACATGAAGGAAGAGTGTTACCTGATCCCCTAACTGTTAGGGTCACTACTATTGAGGAAGTTGCTGATATTGATTGGTGTGATAGGTGGTTTTTACCCCATCATCCATGTGAAGTGGACCAACAAGATGGTGAAGCTAATAATGATGATGGTACTGATGATGATATCTGCATGATGGGCTACTCTTCAAGTTCACAAGGAGGAACAACATCTATTGAAGTGATAAGTGCTAGGACTGCTGCTACCTTTTGGGATTACATCAAATGGGTACAAGTATTTCTTCCTCCTCATAATCTTGAAGTTGATGTAGTGCAATCTTTTGAAATTCCTAACAACGACTTTGAATACTTAAGAGCTTTGATGATTAAGAATTATGATGGTGTTATCCCTTCGGAGGAAGATAGATAATCATTGATGAATGTTGTTGTAGCTCAAGAGAAACACTATAACACTAGAAGCAAAGTTGTTAAGGGATCTAGGCCTCAAGCCAAGCCTAAAACACCCTTGCTCACAAGTATTCCTAAAGAAACTCCTAGAAGAGAAACACCTTCCAAAGCTCTGTTGTCCCAAGAAAAAATTACAGTCCTCCTCATGCCTAAGCTGCCAAGAATCCCTTACCATCTAATGAATCCCCTTGTCTCCCTTCCAATGTTGCTTTGACAAAGAATGTTCGCGATGACATAGCCCAAGTATTGAGCCAAATCAAAGTTATTTTTCCAATCATTGAGTTTATTAGCATTCCTGAGCATAAGAAGAGATAATTTGAGTACTTGGGATTGAAAGAGGATAATAATACTCCTAGAAGAAATGTAAATGTTATTGAAACTCCTCCTCAGATCATTGCAGACCTTGAAACACCACCAATAGTAGAAGATCTTGGAGAAACACATGAGGTATATTTGGGGACATCCTTGGTTGATTCCCAATTGAATGTTGATCCATTCTTCACAACTTTGATCATAAAGGATAGGCTACTTCACAATTGTATGTTTGATTCTGGTACATCATGTAATGTCATGCCTCTAGAATTCATGAATGATTTGGATATCAAAGTGACAACAGCCTATGGAGAGTGTAATTCCATGGAATAAAGAGAAGTGTCGGTAGTTGGTTGTGTGAAGGGTTTGGTGGTGCAGCTTGCATCTTATCTCAGGAGGAATTTAAAATTGGATGTTGTGATTTTTGATTGCCCTGCCAAATGGGGTATGTTATTGTCAAGAAAGTGGGCTGAAAGTGTTGGAGGGAGTGTCCAAATGGATATGTATTTTTCCACCATTCCCATTGCGGGAATATTTTTCAAGCTCTATGGAGAAAATAAGATGTTGCATCTAATTAAGGATTCAAACAATGCTTCCTATGAGGTGTTGTTTGTTGATGCTGGTGTTGATAATTTTATTAGGTTTTCTAATGGAAAGGAACACAAGACGGATCAGTCAAAGTGCCTTGAAAAGGTAAGTTCTCCTTAGACCTTGCTATTCAATGGAGCTTGCTCCAAATTTGGAAATGGTGTTGGTATAATTCTGATTTCTCCTAGCTTGGAAGAATTTGTTTTTTACTTCAAGCTTAATTTTTAATGTACTAACAACATTGTTGAGTATGAAGCCTTGTTGTTGGGTTTGATAATTGCATGGAAGTATGGTGTCAAGGACATCAATGCAAAGGGAGATTCAGAGCTGGTTGTCAAACAAATAAGAAAACTATATGCTACAAAAAATAAGCGGATGAAATAGTATAAGCGTGTAGTTTGGGATCTAATTGAGATGTTTGATTCTTTAAATATTGTGCATCATGACAAAGTTTGAATTTCAATACTGACAAGTTGGAAGTGTTGGGGTCTATATTTGGAGATTACACTGTTTCACCTTATTGTGAGTACAATGTTGAAGTGTTAACTAGGCCAGCTGTCCCTAACAACATCAAGCATTGGAAAGTGTTTAATTATGATTCTCAAGTGCAAAGGTTCTTACAAAATCAAGGTGAGTTTGTGGATCAAAATATTGATTGGGAGCCAATGGTATGTATGACTGAAGGAAGAAAGACTTTGTTTGGAAAGGATATTATCCAATTGAAAACTAACACCATTCCTAGAGGTCTTGTTGCACTCGAGTCCAATTTTGACAAGGCTGATTGCATCATCAATAGAAACATAACTTCCTCAAGGGATGTGGAAGAGCATAAATTGGGAACTAGTGATAAACCAAGAAAATTTTGGTTGGGCATCAATTTGAGCAAGGAAGAAAAAAAATCCTACCTCCAATTGTTAAAACAATATCAAGACTATCTTGCCTGGTCATATTCAGAGTTTAAAGCATATAGAGAAGACTTGTTCCAACATGAGATCCCTCTTGAGAAAAATACCAAACCATTTAGATAGAAGCAAAGGAAAATTAATCCACTCCTCTCCATGAAAATAAAATATGAATTGAAGAAACTGAAGGAGGGAGGGATCATTCAGCCCACAAGGTATTCATCTTGGGTTGCAAACCTTGTACCAATCAGAAAGAAGAATGGAGATATCAGACTTTGTGTAGACTTCAAAAATATGAATAGAGCTTCATTGAAATAAAATTATCCTCTCCCAAACATGAAAAACATGCTGCAGTTAGTGACTGGATCTGAATTGTTGTCCACCTTGGATGGTTTCTCTAGCTATAATCAAGTTGTTGT
Organism: Taxus chinensis; assembly: GCA_019776745.2. Taxonomy (NCBI): domain Eukaryota; kingdom Viridiplantae; phylum Streptophyta; class Pinopsida; order Cupressales; family Taxaceae; genus Taxus; species Taxus chinensis. Next base: position 366,698,680 of record CM034153.1, on the reverse strand, counting down.
CAAAGAGTCAGAAAGATTTAAAAATTCCTTTACAACTCCTTGGGGAACATATGTTTATGTGAGAATTCCTTTTTGTCTCATGAATGCTGGGGCTACTTTCTAAAGAGAAATGGATGTTGCTTTTCCTGGATATATAAATGACTTCATTATAGTTTATCAGGATGATGTGACTGTGTTTTCAAGGTGCAGAAAAGATCACTTGCTGGACTTGGAAAGAATGTTGATCAGATGTAGAGAATTTGGAATCTCTCTCAATCCAAAAAAGTGTCACTTTGGGGTGAAAAAGGCCAAGATTCTTGGTAATATTGTTTCAAAGGCTAGTGTCATGATTGACCCTAAGAGAGTAGAAGCAATCAACAAGGTCCCAATTCTAAGAACAAATAATGGTATTCAATCTTTCTTTAGGTAGATCAATTTTATTAGAAGGTTTGTGTCAAATTTTGCTGAATTGGCCCTCCCCATTACATGCATGTTAAAGAAAGATAAAATTATCAAATGGGAGGAGACTGTTATTCTGTCTTTTGAAGGAATCAAAGAGGCATCTAAACATTCACTTGTCTTGGCAGCTCCGAATTACAAGAAGCCTTTCCAAATCTTTTCTTTTACTTCTGAAAATACTATTTCATCTTTTTTTCTCAAAAAGGATGAATATGGGGATGAGAGGCCTATTTCCTTCTTTAGCAAGGCTTTATAAGTTGTTGAATTGAAGTACACAATCATGGAAAAACAAGCATTTGCCTTGGTGAAAGCAACAAAGGTTTTTAGGCCTTATATCCTAAGTTCAAAAGTTATTGCTTATGTTCCCCACACCATGGTAAAAGAAATCTTATCAGAGATGGAGATCTCAAGTAAAATATGTAGATGGGTGAAAAAACTGTAGAAGTATGATATGGACATCCAAACCACAAATTTGGTAAGAGGTTTGAGTCTTACCAAGCTCATGGCTGAGAGCAACTTGCAGATTGTGGAAGTGAATGAATTAGAGAAAGAAAGGGCAGATGTTCTTGAGAAATTGGTAATTTCTGAGTGGTACAAGGATATAATCTTTTACCTCAGACAACTATGCTATCCTGATCATTTAAATAAAAATCAGAAAAGAGCCCTCAAGTTGGGTTCTCAAAAATACATCATCACTGACTTTGGGCTAGCTCGGAAGAACCCTAAAGGTGTCCTCTTGAAATGTATAACTAAAGATGAAGCTCCCAAATTAATTGATGATTTCCATGGGGGAGTTTGTGGAGGACACTTTTCTAGAAGGGTTACAACATACAAAGTCTTGAGAGCTAGTTATTGGTGGCCTACTCTTTTCAAAGATGCAAACATGCTGGTTAGAAAATGTGAAAGTTGTTAGTGTTTCTCTGGAAGAATGAAAGCTTCAGGCTCCCTTCCTTTGCATCCTGTATCAATTGAAGCTCCTTTCAAACAATGGGGGATGGACTTCATTGGTGAGATCTTAGACCCTTTCTGTGTTGGACATAAGTGGATCCTTGTAGCCATATATTAATTCACCAAGTGGGTAGAAGAAATCCCGACCAAGAAATCAACACACCAAGTTATTATGGATTTCTTGTTGAATAATATCATACGCAGATTTGGTGTGCCAGTCAAGATTATGCCGAATAATGCCATGTGTTTCAGAGTTAAACCTTTGATGGAAATGTGCAAGGAGTATAGAACCAATCTGAAGTATGCTTCAAACTATAACCCCCAAGGGAATGGACAATCTCAGTCCAACAATAAGAACTTATTGAAGATCATGAGGAGGACCTTGGAGTTGAACAATAGAAAATGGGGTGAACAACTAAAATTTACAGTTTGGGCTAATAGAATCACTGCCAAGAGAGCTATTAGTGAGAGTCCATTTGATTTGGTGTATGGAACTCAAGCTTTGTTGCCCTTACATATGCAATTATCTTCATTTTATTTTTCTCAATGACTTGAGGATCAAGAGGTCAGTCCATATGAAGGAAGGATTAATCAAATTGTAGAGCTAGATGAAGAGAGAAGAGCATCCCGCCAAAGGCATGTCAGATTTAGAGAGAAGTTGAAGAGGTTGTTTGACAAGAAGGTTACTTCGTGGGTCTTCAATATTGGATATATGTTTTTGTTGTGGGACAATAGAAATGAGGATAAGGGAAAACATGGAAAATTTGATGCATTGTGGATGGGCCCTTACTCCATTGATATAAGAATTGGTGAGAATACCTTTTTCCTCAAGGACTTAGATGGGGAATTTCTTGAACTGCTTATTAATGGTACTCATTTGAAGCATTTATTGGATTAATCCCCAAATTTTAGGTATGCACCAACTTGTACAGTGTATAGTATTTGGCTTTTGCTCTTTTTTTGGTGTTTTGGTGGTTCTTGGTTTGCCTTGGTGTGTGGAAGCCATTTTTGTCGGTTTATTAGCTATTTTTTGGTGGCTTTGTCTCATGACTCCATTTTCCCAATGGATTATTTTTGCACTTTGTCCACTTATTGTTCTTATGGCACTCACTGGGAGTGCCCATACCTAAGAAGGAGCCGATGTTGGTGCCCATTTTAATCCTCTGATATATTTCCATCTTTCCCCTTTGGTTTGCATGATCTAAAACATTTTTCTTCAAATTTGGTGGTTTGAAAAATTTCTCCCTCCAGGTTGAATGCTTTGAAAATCTCATAAACTTATCTTTTTGCCCCAACTTGAAGGAAAAATACATGCATGTCCTATTTTGTGCCCTAGTTTTCCAAATCCATGGGCCTCTGTTGTTTTTTCCACTTTTCCCGACCTTTCGAGCTCATGGTTGCTCATTTTTTTGGCTTATTTTCCCTCAAAAATATATCCCCATGGTCAAAAATTGCCTTGAATCATTTCCCATTTGTTTTTTGACCAAAAAATCCTTGACCCATGAATAAAAAATTGAATTCAAACATCTTTGGCAAATTCTTTGTTTTTTTATGATCATACGGGTATACTTTTCCTGTCCAATTTTATCTCAAATAACATCTCCTACGTGGCCATTTGTGGTTGGATGAGATTTGATAGGTTTCTTAGAAGATTAATGTTTTTTTTAGTTTTGGAAAAATTTGCATTTTTTTCCCGCAGGTCCCAGAGGAGGAACACATGTCACGTGCAGAATGAAGGTGGACGGGTGGAGGACTTAGAATTTTTTTTCTTTTTGGCGAAAAGGGAGAAGGATTGAGAATAGGGGTGCTGGTCTGCAGTGGAGTGAAGGGAGACATGAGCTGGCTTCAGAAGGTAGGGGGTGCGGGCCACCAGAGGAAAAAGAGAATTTTTTCCCTTTTAGTAAAAATAAGTTAGAGCAAAAATTTAAGCTGCGGGTCCAAAATGAGCCACAAGAAGACACGTGGCAGGTGTAGAAGGAAGTGCGGGCCGTTAGAGGAAAAAGGGAATTTTTTCCCTTTCTAGCAAAAATGAGTTAGAGCAAAAAATTATCCGCGGGTCCACCAAACAAACCATGGGGAGGCACGTGGTGGGTAGAGCGGGTCAGTGGGCCACCAGAGGAAAAATTAAAAATTTTCCCTTTTTGAAAAATGAGTCAGAGTGAAAATTTGAAGCGCTATCCCATAATGAAGCAGAAGGAGAAATGTGGTAGGGAAGAAATCAGAGGCGTGGGCCTACGGAGGCAAAGTAAGAAATTTTCCCTTGGTGAAAAAGGGAGTTAAAATGTGAATTGATCCCACATATCCTCAGTGATAGGGAAGGTGACATGTGTCAAGGATAGAGGCGGAGGTGCGGGCCCTCGGGGAAAAAAGTGAAAATTTTCCAAATTTCCAAACAAGGTGGAAATGAGTAGAATTGAGCCGCGACTTTAATGTGACCCACCATATGCCTCGTGTTAGCACCAAATTTCAAGGGCGGAGGGGCAAAAAAAAAATTCAAAATTTTACATTTTTCCAAATATGTTAAAAATTCAAAAAATGATTACAAATCCATTCCCAATTGTATTTTGACACATGGAGGGCTGAGATTGAAGGAAAAGGGGAAAATCAACGGTAATTGTGCATTTTTCATTTTGGCCACCATTTTTTCTCTAGGAAGCTCGGAGATGCGAATTTTGCATCAATTTTCATCGAATTTTTGGTGAATTCATGTTGTTTGTGCCTGCAATGACCAATGCAAGTGGTTTTGGGGATTAATTTGTAGATTTGAGGTGTTTTTGGAGATTTTTTTTCCCCAACCCATCCAAAAAATGAAATATCAAATCAAAAAGTTACAGAATCAAATTTTTGAGGGATAAGGATGAAATGATGAAATAAAAGGGGCATGCATGCTTAGAGGATGAAAAACGTGCCTCCATAATGGATAATGATGAAGGATTTGTAATGATTCACCTTTTTTGAAACACCTAGCAACTTTTTTTGCAAATATGTTAAACATCCCTATCTGTGAATCATGTTATAATTTTGTAACAAACTTGATGTTGGGCATATTCTCTTCTTGGGAAAGAAGGATCAAATGTAATAGAATGTTATATAATTCATGTTTTTTGACATGCAAAAGGTTGGAGAAACTTATAATTTCATGGGAAAATCTGGGAAGAAGCCCATTCTTTGAGAAACCACCTGAGAACCATTTCTAATTCCTTTCTACATCATATTTGTATCATATTGAGTTGGTTTCAGTTGTAAATCCATCAACAAGCTCTGAGATTATTCTTATAACATACCCCTGCTGATAAATTTAATCATTCTAGATTATTTTGTGTTGTCTCTTGGAAAAATTTACATGCACTTATGTTTCAGAATGCTTTTCAATTTGTATTTCTTGCTCTTATTGCAGTCTTGTGTCTAAAATCTCTCTTGATCATACATGATCTCATTTCTTATTGATAGTTTAGTGGCATTTGCAATCTCACATTAAGAAGAGCTTTCATTTGATAAAGAGATAAATAGATTTAAAATAAATTTACCTTCCTTGAATTTAGAGATTGTTTGTAAACCTTTGGGTGCACCTTAGGTCATGATAAAAATAGAGGTTTCTGGATGCTTTGTTGGCTCATCTGCTTCAAGCTTTTATGGCATGTTTTTAAAGATTGTGTGAAAGAGTGTAAATATAGGCCTCCATTTGGTGCACATATCCTAGTTGAAGGAGTACCTTAACCCTTTTGAAGTATTCTGTTGTTTAGGTCTTACAAATTTCTTACAAAGGTCCTCAAAGAATTTGGAAAATTCTGGTTAGTCTTGTCTAAAATCTCCCACCAAAATTCATTCAAACAAAGTAATCCTACCTGTACTACCCTTGCATTGCATTGTGTCTCAAAACAAGAATTCAATCCATTTACAAAAATGCACAATGAAAATTAGGATCATACAATGTCTTCAGTAACCCTTTCCTTGCATTGAAAATATCTCCATAATCTTGAATTGACAACTTGTGAAAGTCAGATTTGGAGTGTTGATCATATTTTCCCAAGGCCTTTTCATACTATTTACAAAGATTGAGGGATATCTTCATCTCCTTCACCATTTGATGGTTACAAAATAGGTCCTCTTACCTTGGTTGAAAGGCACAACCTAAAATAGTTAGGACAAGATCAAGTCCTATTTAGGTGCTATCCATCTCTCCACAAATTTGAGTGCCAGTTAGATCAAATCCCTGGCTACAAAATGACACACATCATGATCTATCTGACTTCAAGCTTCATGCCATATATCTGATGCTGCTTAGACTTAAAAGGAGAAAAAAATTGGGTACTAACATGATCCATGCCTAGGACCTAACTCGACCCATGCCTGAACCAACCTAACTCAATCCATGCCTACGACCTAACTCTATCATGCCTAACTTACCTTATTTCCATCACATGTACAATATCATCATTGAAAGTACATATACACAACATGACATAAACATCATCATCACCATATATATAAATCATCAATATCTCTACTTGTCTTCTCAAATATCTCCAATATACAATGTCTCCAATATACAATATCTCAAATACAAATGTCTCAAAATCATTAGCGTGCAGGACAGTATCATATACCAAACATCATTGGCATATAGGCCGGTATCATATACAAAACATCATCAACACGCAGGTTGATATCATACACCAAACATCATCAGAACATAATCTGATATCATATACAAAACATCATCAACATGCAGGCCGCTATCATATACAAAAAAAATTATCGGCACGCAAGTCGGTCTATGTCACAGATAATCCATTTACTATCCAAAATGGTGATATCCCTCACCCACTCCTTAGATCTCTATGTTGATCTCTCCTAACTCCTCTAACACTCCTATGTGGTGCCCTGCACTCACCTCATTACCTGCTATGGGCCTCGATCTAGCTGTCAATGGCCCCTCACCTAGATCTAGCCTCCATACACTGGTGGCCTCACCCTACTCTTGCCTCTAGTCTTACCAACCCCATGTTCTCTCCACACTGTGAGTGTGGGATCAAGTCCTCTCACTGGAGGCATGTTATGCTCAGTACTCCACATATGATGGGACGTCTATCCCCGCTGCTACCAAATGATCTTGATAGTACCTCGCCTCACCCAGGGCATCCATGAATCTCACCGTGGGCATGGTTTGAGGAGGTGGCATGGGTCTCACAACAACCTATGTACTCTTCCCTATCAATAAGGTTCTCTGACCTTGTGCATGTACCTGTACCACGGGACCCTGTCCCTGAACTTGTCCTATTGCCTCTGCTAGTGTTGGTGCCTATGTAGTAATCTAGGCATGTAAGGCCACAATCTGTGCCTGTGCAGTGGAAAACTAACCCTACAACCCTATCACATGTGCCTGTAGGGTGGCCACCTACTCCCCATCTCTAGCCCCACCCTGTGCGGGTAACTACCCCTGTAAAACTTTGACCTGGCCGTGAAGGGCCACCACCTGTGCCTCTAATATTGCCACCTCTACCTATGACCCCATCAACTATCCTTGTAAACTTGTAACCTAGTCCTATAAGGTGGCCACCTATCCATGTAGCATGTCCCTTTGGACTATAAGGGTGGTCATGTCTGGTTGTCTTGGTTTGGGTGGTGTTGCCCATAGCTGAGCTGCCCACCACTATCTATATCTTTCAATACACCCAACATCATCAATGTTACGTTCCACTGGTGCCTCCTCTAGCCCTGTCGACATGGTAGGACATGGAGGGGACATCGGCCTCTCCATGTCATCCCTTCTATACTATGGGAAGGGAGGGGGTACATCGTGTAATAGCCCAAACTACCATCTAACCCTGTCTGTGGGTATTAGTTCATGCTCCCCCATGTGGCTCCCCTCTATCCATAAAAAAATCTACAATTGGTCTAACTCTGTGGCCATCCACCCATATGATGGAAAACTCACATAGGGACCCGAAATAATGTCCACGCCAGACAACCCCTCTAGCAAGCACCTATAGTAGGCTACATTATGTGTATCCTTGTCATCTCTGGGTGCTCCAGTAATCGACACCCAACACCTATAGCCCACTCGAATAAAACTTGGCTTGAATGCATTATCCTGGGGCATACCTAGTGGCCTCACACATACAATGTGCTTGTATGCACAACTATAGAGAAGAAAGGTGCAACATAGGCTGAATCATCGTAATCTCCTATATAACTGCACCAAGTATGCTGGTGCCCAAGCAAAGTGGGTCCTATCCTCCATCATTTCATGGAGGACCCCCATCACTGCCCATGGGAATCTCCCACCCTCTACATCAGGAAGTGAAAAATAGCACACTGCCTCCATAATAAAAACTACTACCCTCATTTCCTCTGGATGGGCTATATACATCTCACCATAGCTCAGACTGGCACTATGGAACCTCATATCTATCATACCCTTGCCAAAACCTGTCAGCATTAACTCCTTAGAAGCCTCTGAGTAAATAGAATACACTTGTTGTCCCACTATCAGTAGGCGTAGGATCTGATAGACATCCTCTAGGGTGACTGTCAGCTAACCCATCAGCAAATGGAATGTGTTGGTTGATGTATCCCATCTATCGATGAGTATGACCATAAGGCTAGAATATTATACTATATGCCTGTAACATCTCACACCTATCAAGCCGACGTCCATCACATACCTCCACTCATTGGTTGTCGCACTCCCCCATACCTCCACAAATAGGGGAGGTACTTGGTCTCTCATCTGTAGCTTCTCTCTGTCCTGCATTCAACAAAACACAAACATTATTCAACTTTATTTTAACCAATATTTCCCTCCACCCCAAACCTCAACCCTCCAACCTAAACCCTCAACCCCAAACGCCAACCTAAACCTAAAACCCTTCCTACCTAAACCCTCTTATCTAAACCCTAAGCCCCAAACCCCCAACCCTAAGAAACCTAAACCCTAAATTCACTGACCAACATCGATCCATACTAAACCAGTATCGGTTCCCCACTACTTGACTGATGTCGGCATATTAAGACCAACGTTGGCCATACATTAACCAACGTTGGTCACTGTTCCCATGCCCAAAGCCTGAAACCCTAATTTTATTCACCCTATTTCTTTCCCATTTCCCCTACACAGCTACCCAAACCTACACCAAATCTCTCCCCAACCCTATTTCCTCTACCTATGACCTTTCCCACCCCATCATTCCTAAAAATTTTAACCACACATTTCAAATTCTCTACCCTGCCAAAACTGACCTACCCATTCCGTTCTTCTTATATTAACAAATAATGAACAGATCTGATCTTACCTCATCTCAACGTCGCCTCTATTGGGGCACATCTTGCCACTATGTTGGTGGTCCACCTGAGCCCTTTCCTACCTCCACCATACCAAAATATTCCTCCAACATCTCCACCAATCCACTCACTCTACCTGATCTCGTGGGCCCGTCCACCTGACTCCTCTCCCCACCCAGATCTCTCCAGCTCACCTCAGAATGGTCCCACATACTTTCCTCTCACTAAGACACAAAAGTCTCATGCTCTCATCATTTTCACAAAATAAAAAATGTACAAATGAATCCATATTATATGGTTTTTTTCTTTTTATATACCCACATTGACTTGACCGACATCGGAAATGCGCCCTAGCAAACCATGGTCGGTTATAACTAAACTTACATCGGTCATCTACCCTAATAAAATATGATCAGTTTACCTAGACCATCACTGGTTATGTATAAATGACATTTGTTACCTGTCATACTCTTGTCCATACCATTTCCCCATTTCTGACCAACACTTAACCAACCCATCCACCGTTTGACCTTACCCACCCTTATTACAACCAACCTCTATGCCTACCTTACCTATACCTATCCTTCCTTGCATTTAGGAACTTGTTATTTTACCCATACCTTGGCCCTACCCATGCCGTGACCTCTCTACCTAGACCTAAAACATTGTTAATGACCTATGAACTCATGTGATTGTTATACCTTGTAGCATTGTTATCCGTGTTGTTTGACCTAATGACCTTACCTTTCCTATTGCCGTGTCATTTATCCTGACCTAACCTTTGGTGTACCAGAACATACCTACATGTTCCTGCACCTAACCTGTGATGTGCTTCCGCACCATATCATATACCTTGGATACCATAATCACCTAAACCTTGTTTGGATAAACCTATTGACCTTAGATGATGTAGAGTTTACATGCTCTTTAACCTGGTACAATGCCATAATTTATACATGTGTGTGTGTTCAACTATCACTACCTTTGACCCTAGCCCATTACCTTGATTACCTGATTAGACCTTTAACCCATTACCCATGTTGTCCACCTTCCTCTTCATCACATCCACCTTTTATCAAACCACTCACCGATTATGTCTTGTACATCATCAGTTCCTAGTTTGAGGGGGATCACCTTCACCCACACATGGGGCAACCACATTTTATTTTTGTCATCGTCACTTACTAATACAAGCTACGCAAAAAAAAGGGGAAAAATGTAGACACCAAAATTGGGGCACACTCCCCTTGGTCCCTAATCAAATAACCGGCTCAAACATACTCACCTAACTAAGGCCCCTCCCTCCCCACACCACTATTAATTTAATTGATTTAATTAAATTTCTATATATCCTCACAATATTTATTATCTAATTATCTTAATTTCTACCCCACCACCTCACCTAGACACCTTATTCAACCACCTCACCCTAGACCTATTCTTGGCATGTTTCCATAACTAACAATAACTAAGTCTTACTTTCCTTAATGAGCAAAGATTTGGTCTAACCCTAAAATCAAGCCCTAAAATATATCTAACCACATTCCCACCCATTAGAAGGGAATTTTCCATTCTAATCCGTGAGAACAAACTAACCGGGCCCAAGAAATTAGATATATCTTCCCATTTTAGTAAACCTAGGGAATCCCTCCTTAATCGACGTCGGTCACCCCTAAACTGACGCCGGTCAACCCAGAACCATTTTCAGTTACCATTTATTCACCTAAACAACCTTTTTTTTGGGTTGTCACATTCTAAGAGTAAGAGGACGAGAAGAGAGCTGCATGCAAGTGGAACCAGAGTCTTCCTCATGCACCTAGACAGCCATAACCAACACCAAAATAGATCTAGAAGAATTGGCACTCACGGTAACATTCTGAGAAGCATCGCTATTACACCAAGCTCCATTCCATCAACCAATAATCACCACCACCAAACCATTGGACTTGTAACATTGGTAATTGTTTTATCATTAATCATTTCCATTCCTATTATGTTCATAGAATTGTTATCACTTTTGTTACCATTCTTCTATTAACATTCTCATTCCCCTATAGCCATCTTTCTGACAAACCCAAAAACCTCATCCACCCATTTATCAGATCACCTATCTTAACCCTTCCACATCTGTGGGTGTTCTCAATATTCCCACATACCTCGCCATCTCCTTCTTTAGCCCCGTCTAACCTCACCTAAACTCTATACTAAGGTTTTCATTGGATTAGTGTTACCCCACTGTACTGATGCCAGTTACCTGTAACTATCGTCGATCTCACTTAACCATCATTGGTTATACCAAACTGACATCAGTCTCTTTGTTTCATACCCTTCCCAAGAATAGATCCGAAAAATGTCTTACTTGTTGACCTAAACAACCCAGAATCATACCCTGACTAGTCCCCAGTACCTTGACAGACACCTCATCCTTTTGATCTAAGTATAACCTAGCCTTTTGTGATTATATTTGCTTATTATAATTGAATGAGATACCTAAATCATATCAACTACAGTAGGACTTTATTTATCTGTTGCATGTATTTTTTAAAACAGTGGATTGATAGCCATCTAGGAAGTATCACACTTCTCGGAACTAGCATACACTAGGCAGTCCACTGTCATATATCATTTAACTTCTCTTTTGTGGTCTTTTTTTCTATTACATGTAGTTCCTCCTAGCCAAAAGGAAGCTCTCACAATCGGCATTGGATCCAGAAGTCTGAAAGAATGCATCAACCATCAACCAAACCATTTAATAGGTATTCCTCTTAGCCCATTACCCTTATTTGTTTCGTCATTCAAAACATAAACAAAACAATGAAACACCTAATTTTACACCCCCTGGTGTCCTGAAAACATTTTCTGGGAATGGGAATTCCTTGATACTGGTACATTGTGTGGAATATGTCATTTTTAGCTGGGCAGGGTTTTAAAAATTTCCTTGGCCACATCCTACTACTTTTGTTCTTGTCTTTAAACCAGGGTGAGAGAACCTGTAGTGTAACCTAAATGGAGAGGGGGAGATCAATTCTTTGTTCCTCTTGATTTTTCAAATGATGGATCAATCTGAGATAAACATGGCCATGAAAACAACACTCACTTTTACGATTTGTCACAAACTATGTTCCCTATGCTTAATGCACCAGACACAAGTTACTATAGACAACAGAGTTTAGATGCTCTTTCTTTTTCTTGATCGGATAAATAAGGTTATAAGGCACCTTCAATGACAGTTAAAGATAGAGAAATGAAGTAACCGATGGAAATTGGGAAATTTGTATGATGGGGTAAGAATCATTATAGTGGGTTTAATTTTATAAAGTATGGGGTTTAAATGATGACAAATTTCTTATAACAGAGCTTATAAAAAGACAACATACTATTATATAAAGTAAATAAACATTGGTTAAGTAGAGACCATTTCTCCCATTAAATATTTTCATTCATTGATACCCAACAGATGTGAAGATTTAACACAATCTATAGGATACTTGAAAAAAATTCTTGTGTAAGCATTCTACTAAATTTTTTGCTACTTCCACTCTCATATGCCTAAGATATACTCAAAGGCTAAAATCAATCACTAAAAAAATGGTTAGAGTAAGGATTTTAGAATCATGTCCAATAGTGCAGAGTAAATTCTTACAACACAATACATATTTAATGACCAAAAATCAACCACTAAGGACCGATCAAGTGTATTATAGAGAGAAGCAATAAATACGAAATTATGGCAGAAAAACTATAACTTGTTAATAAAAATCCAATATACATGACCCATAAATATAGGAATTAGACTCATAAGAAGGTATGTTTCATTAAAATCTTCAATATTTTAATAGGGAAACATAAATAAGATGCTCTCATTGTTTGTCAATGGATGTACAATTCAACCACCTTGACACAAAATCCAGAGGACCCAAAATTCATATGTATTTCACAAAGGAAAATATGCAATGTTACATTCCCATATTTCAAATTTTTAAAATAGAAAAATTAACTCCCATCCTCCTTCCTATGAGGATGAATCCTCATATTTATAAAAAAAATTGGCTACGAACTTCCCTTGAATTTCCCCCCAAAAATTTAACGAACCATCCCAGAAGGTGTGGAAAATGAACTCCATTTTTTGAAAAATATCTTGTAACTACAAAGATTCTTTTTTATTCCTTAACTTTATTTTATTTTTGGTTTCCAACATGGACATGTGTAAGATATTTTTATTTTGTTACTTAATATTTGTTTGTCCTATCTACGTTGCAACCATAATTTATGCACCAAATCACAAACTGTTTGTTCCATTACATCATTATTTTAATTGATTTGACACCTACCTTTTGGAGGACATGTTTTGGGAAATCGATAATCATTGATATTCTATTGAATTTTATGCCTCCCTTACACAAATCACTTAACCAGGTCAAAAAAATCTTTTGATAGATATCAATTTTCTTTCCTTTGTTGGATCCTTGTGAGTATCTAGAATTATTTTCACATTCAATCCTCATATTATATTTCACACAGTTCCTCTTTAGTTCTATTTTTCTATAAATTATTACTTGTTTCTTATGAGCTTGCATCTTGCTTCAAGTATTATGAGTGAATTTGCTTGCGAAAAATCTTGTGTTATTCCTTCTTAAGCAATGAGAGATGCATAATTAGGAAATAGTCAGAAAGAGATTTCTTCGGAAACCTTGCATGCAATTTCAACCTTTTTGGCCTAGATGAAGCTTTTGTAAGTATTTTATTCATGATTGAAGACAAGATAGAGCCCGCAAGACCATTAACATCCCACATGGTTTGGATATCATTGATACCAAAGTTGGTCAAGATTACTCCCTTCTTCTCTATGTTTCAAATTATGTTTAATCACTTATTTCACGTGGATGACCATATAGATCCTAAGAAATTGAAGAAAAAATTTCTCCATTGTACGCTTGCTATTAAAAAGAAAACCATTTTCATATCCCCTATATTTTTCACTAAATAATTGGCAAAAAAAGAGATTCTAATTGATGTCTATGTAGTGCTTGATGATGATCCTGTGGAGGACATATCCTCTATTTCCCACAAGATAGCTACAATAGAAAAATTACTTACCAATATCAAGAAATTCCCAGTGAAATATTCTTCTGAGAGGGCCCTTGAAGTTATACTAGCTCTATTGAAGAGACATGGAAGGATTTTAGCTCACCCAACAAGTGTATCCAAGCCAATTTCTGATCAAATCGGTATACCTGAGTCTGCCCCTGTGGTGTCAGATGATGTATCTAGGCCATCTTCATCCTAAAAATTGTTACTAAATGGGGCACCAAGGCCTATCTTAATGGTGGGTCCAATATCCTAGAATGGGTATCCTCTTATAGGAAAAAATTGGATTTAATCAAGGTTTTGGAAGGTCAGAGAGATAATATCAAAGAACTCATGAATAAGGGTATGTCCCATGATTTAGTATGGTACATTCAATATTTTTATGGTGCTCAGCACCGTAAAGAGTTTGGATTTGGGATGAAGAAGCTGTTAGATGGGATTCTTGCCTTTGTAGAGGTTTTGTAATCATAAATTGATAATTGTATCTAATTACAAAAACATAAATTTTGTATATGCATACCAGAAGTTATGTGAATTTCAAGGCCTAGGGCCTCTATAGAATCCCCATTTTTTTCCTAGTATATACATGTGCTTCTTTTTCATCTTCTTTGTTTACTCAATTACTATTTTTTGCTAATTAATTTACCTTTGGATAGCGTAGAAATTATTTCTTAATCAATCTTGCATGAATTAGATACCATAGCAATCATTTATTAATCAATCTTGCATGACTTCATACCAATAATGACAGGTACTAGTAAAAAAATCTTTTTTATGTGTTTTGTGGCTTTCACCTGCATTCCTCTTTTATTTACGGGATTCTTAGTTATATTATATGTTCTGCAACCTAAGGTGGATTCTTGAATGTCCTGCAGCCTTTTCTAAAATCCACTGAGTGCTAACCTTATGACATACCCGCTGAACATTGGACTTGTGTGCCATGGATTTTCTACGTAACCATATTCCCCATTTCTTGTAAACATTCATCCCGCGACATATTTTCTTGTTTCAACTTGCGAGACTTAGTAAATTTTAATGATTACCAATCCTTCTAGAATTCCATGTTAGATTTAGCAGGGGAAATGTAATCCACAGATCACAGATCCACCATTAATGCTACCAAAGATTATAGATTATGGAAAGAATTTCAATCTATATAAAATAACTAAAATAGATAGCGAATAACAGAGCTTAAACAAGTAAATAATGAGCAAGATCTGAAAGCAAAAAATAGACAAGAACAAAGACACATTACAACAGATTTAAGTGGAGAAACCTGAAGGAAAAACTCCACTGTAAAAGCACTATATTTTTATTAAGAATCTAATACAAGAGTTTAACCCAGCACTTCCACTTAGATCCATATCTTTTTCACAACGACTGTAGAATGTGTTAAAACTATAACATTAAGTGCATCATAGTATTTGGTTTATGGTTAAATAATATAGAATAGTTTATATTCTTATTATTTAATTATAAACTTTAGATTAGGTTTGTTAGTTATTAATCAACTTACTATTTAATAAATTGGGTTGTGCCCTGTCACTCAATATGGACATAACCCTTCAGGTTATTTAAATATGGCTTTAGGTCATATTCAAAATCACATGAATCTTTATTGATCACAAGTAAATACATGGATTAGAAGGAGAGAGGAGTTACTAGACTGGGATGAAAAAAATTATCGTTATAGTGGATTATTCTTTATGGTTTTTAACCCATTTATGGGTTTTCCACGTTAAAATATGTGTCATTGTGTTCCTTCCTTTATTTTTTTTATTATAATGTTGGTTATAATCTTTAATTAATATTCAATGTTATTACAATTTTATATCTCAGCCATGACATGGTACCAGAGTGAGATAATTAAATTCAATTTAACATATTAAATGAAAGGTTGTAACCATTGCGAAGTTAAGTAGTTTGGTTGAAATGTTATATAACCCCCTCCCTTCCTTTTTCGAATGTTAGCTATAGAGGTGGAAGTTATTTGGATTCTCTACAGCGAAGTGGAAACTCATTCAAATTACCCGGCCTGAAAAATCAAGGTAAGAACTATTAAATATTTTTCAAATATTTTGTATAGTTGATATGGTTTTTAGGAACTCAAGAAATCCAAGTAAAATTTTCCAAGTGAAAATCAAGTGCATAGGAGACAAGACTCGAGAAAATAGGCACTTTAAATTTTCCCATTGGTCGAGTAAAAAACCCTCGTCTCCTCATAATATTGTTTTTACAATTTGAAATGTGAAACCCTACTTTACTTTTGAAAAAAATATTGAAATACTTTTGTCTCTATAATCTATACAAAATATTTTTATAATATTCATATAATAAAAAATAAAAATAAAAATATAGTTTATTATATAAAACTATATATATAAATATATAAACATTTATATATGGGTTATAAACCCATATATATATCAAACCTAAAACTAACCCTATCAAACTATTTTAAACTATAAAACGCCCCCCTCCTTTTTTCTACGTGAGATATAATTTTGTTAAAACCCGAACTAGTTTTTAAAATCAAATGGCATTTGCTTACTTTTTCACATGGCATTTTGGTGAGTATGACATGTTTTATACAATAATAAAAATTTAAAAATGTATATCCTAGGGGGAGACCCCTTTCTACCCTCCTTACTTTAGTCTAAGGTTTTTAAAATGTGCACACACACACACACACACACACACACACACACACACACACACATGTTTTGTGTTTTTTGTGTGGAGAGAAGGTGGCCCCCTAACCAATTTCTCACATTCACATGGCAAGCCTTGGTGCTTCCATCTTTTCCTTGTTGTTTAACTAGGTCTAAACATCATTTAACCGTTACACACTTGGCGGTTGGTAAATAATCTCAAATAATAATGTTTTTTAACCTTTTTTTTGGTATTTTTATAAGTTCTCTTTAATTAATTTTTTAATTCTAGAGTGTGGAGAATGTTGTTTCACAGTAAGAAGCTAATGTGAATATTAAAATAAATTCATATTTTGATATACGATTGTGTAATTTTAAATGTTTTTTTAATATTTATAAAATGAAAAATATTTATTTATTTACATATTTAATTTTGAAAGGAGGTGCCTTATGAAGTACTAATTTTGATAGTATGTATATGATATAATCTATGATTATATGTGATTTGTCTAAAATATTTGTCAATTAATAGATAATGAACTACCAAATAAGTGTAATAGATAACATTTCATATCAATATATCTATTAATTAATATAGCCATAATATATTTTTGTTTTCTATCTCATATGGGGGAAGCGAAGAATATTTAGGCTTTATAAGACAAAGAGGTGATGGGTGTTGTTGTGGTTATGACCACATGTTAGAGCCTTTTGTTGCATGGAGTAGCTCTCCTCTTGGCTTGGTTGTTAATATGATTCAGTAGCTCCAATTTTTTAATATGAACTATTGTTTTTTTCTCTTTTCAAAAAATATAAATTAATCATGAAAGTTTTTTTTTTGGTGAAAATTTGTAAAAAGGACGTCCCTTTTTGGCGTTAATTGATCATTTTTTATTGCGGGGATTAAACAATGACAAGAGGATTTCTATTAATAAAAGTTAAGCCTCATTATTTAATTAATTCTATTTACAGAAAATGGGGTCGAATTAGTTTTAAATTGATAAATCAAAATGAAGATGATGAGAATAATCACAGTGCTAATATAATCACTTCATAAATTACTTCTAACTAAAAAGTATATTTTATGTTGAAAAAGGAGTTGGTTTTTCTTTCTTTCATAATTAAAGCATATGGGTTAGTTAAAATGAACTATAATTAGTTACAATTGAAAACAATACATAACATGGATTATATGTGTTTTTGTTGGTCTGAAAATCTATCGGGAGGGTAGATCTATGGATAGACAAGCCAACAATGTGCAGGGCATAGCCCCTCTTTGAGATAGCAAAGCGAAACTGGTTTATTGCTATTCTACCAGAAGGAATCTGTGCAAGTCCTATAGTATTCTGCCTTCAAGGGTTTGAGATCTCGTCCCAGTAGGGGTAGTTCTGACTGTGAATAGAAAGGAATGAAGGGAAGGATGGAGATAGGATAGATCTGAAGGGAGAAAATAAATGAATTCCAAAGCAGAAAGGTTAGGGGGTTTATGTTTTGGGGCTGGTAGTAAACAGATCCAAACCTACTTGCATAAATGAACAAAGCAATACTGATGAGTAAATGACAAAAAATTAGAGATAGATATAACTAAAAAACAACATAGATCTAACTTAAGAAATATCTAATGCACATAATACATCCATTGAGAACAAAGTCTTAATTTCTGTATTAATATTTTCTGTTACAAAAAGTACAAAGCCTTTTCCTTCTCACTTCTATTTTTCATCTAAAAAATGTCCACCACTTGAATACAACAATTATTCAAGTATTTATAGAAGGAGAAGGAGAAAGAAGGCAAAAAGGAGCCAACAACTATTTACAAAATATTTAAAAGTCAACTATTGACTTGAGGGCAATTTAGTGGATGACAACATCCCATGGTGCAACACGGATGATGTCATCATTTGTGCCAACATAATTTTAAATACTTTACAAAAATGGGAAGAAATCCTAAGAGGAAGGAGCCTATCCATCATCATCCTGCGGCTGGAAAGGAGTATCCTGCTTCTGCTCAGGAGAGGAAATGTGAAATTGAGACCGGTACTCCATGAACTTACTAATCATTGGTTGAAGTTGATCCTGAGTGGGACCCTTGGTGTGATCGCTGATGACCTCGCAAGTCTTCCGTTCATCTCTGAGTCTCTCTGGGAGCTTGAAGTATTCATTACCTACCTCCATCAGGTATCCAACAAAATCGTAGTAAGCCAGAAGGTTGTTGATAGATTCTGTATCAAAAGTGGCTTTTGACCCTAAACCTTGTGACATGATCTCCTTAAAGAGCCAAATAGTGTCATCTACCTTCCTCAAGGCGTATGATGGGGTGAGAAAGCTTGGAGACATCCTTAGGATGATCTATTCCATTTGATGCATTACATCCAAGGCTTCCTCCTTGATTTTATCAATCTTCTCCAAGACAAATTCCATCTGGTCAACCTGATAGTTCAAAGTAGTAAGGAATTTGTTGGGTGCTCTTGGGTGATCGAAGATGCTAAATTTTACTAAGTCATCAAATGGTAAATCGAGCGTCTTCTAGAATGTCTCATGTTGTAACCTGGCATGGTCTAACTCTTCGGAGATAGGTCCTGCAATCACCTGGAGTTCCTTATTAGCCTGATCAATATTTTGATATAGCTCCGTGAACTTTATAATTACTTCCTCACTATCTTTGAGGATCTGGTCTCTCCAGGTGGATACTTCCATACCTTGCTCACCAATCTTGGCGTACTCATTTATCTTTTCCTGACTAAGGGCTTTAGGAGTTTCTGTGGCAGCTATAGGAGGTGCACTACCCATTTTCTGCAGGGCTTGGAGAAGATGTTTGTTCTATTCTTTCAGTATCCTCTTCTCTTCCTTTGCTTCCTGAAGATTTTTGCAAAGGGAATCCACTGCAGATAGGGTCTCTCCTGACAGGATTTTTGAGGATGTTCCCATTGTGACTCGTGTCACTATATAATCTGTAGGCGACAAATCCTTTTTATCTTTTTTAGGATCAAGGTATGCGATCTCCATAACCCTTTCACCTGAGGTGATTTGAGAGAAGTGGGTCTTAGCTCCTTTTGTCAGAATAACAGAGAAGTCCATAGGCACAATGGGGAATTTCCTCTTGTGCTAGCTCAGGTGTTTGGAGATCCATTCTGGACTTAAGGGAAGAGGAGGGAACAGGGGTGGAAGAAGGAGCAGCTGCAGGGGGTATGGGGAAAAGCATCGAGACACTTGGTGGTGGCATCGAGAGAGAAGCCAACATAGTGCTCAAGGGGGGAGGATTCACTGCAAGAGAGGAAACCGCAAGGGTGGAAAGGATCTAAGAGATGAGAGAAGAAATGTTGGGGGATAGATCAGCGAGGGAAGAGAAGATGGAGGAAGAGGAAGGGGGAATGGTAGAAGATGGGGGAGAAGACATAACTAAAGGAATGGTTGGTTGAGTGACATGAGGAGGGTAAGGAGGAGTGGGAGATGGGATGGTGGGAGCTTCAGTGGTTACAGCAGTGGTAACATCCTGAGTGGATGTGCCCATTGGAACGGTTACCACTTCTTCTTCTTCTGGGGAGATCAGGCTTACTACCTGTTCCTTGGTGGTGGAAGGAGGACTCTCAGGAGTTTCCTCCTGAGCACTGCTTGTTTCTCCTTCTTTATCTTTCCCTTTGCCCTTTTGCAAGTGCTTTGGCTTAGCAGGTGCATCTCCTAAAGGAGACGTGGTGAAGTTTACCCCAAGGTAAATGAGACCGTTCTTCCTGCACCAATGCTATGTGCACTATAGAGTGCCTTTAACTCTTTCCTTAATAGTTTGAGGTTCCTTTGTTCTATCTATCTCATAAAATGGCCAATTCTCCCCATCCTTATCTAAATAGACCTAATCAACTTCTTGATTAGTCACTTGGAAACCTTTTGGGACAATGGCCACACCATATTGGATGATCTCTGCTAGAGACAGGTGGGATTAATCCTTTCTTCTAAAATCGACCTCATGATACAGATTGATGTAGATATCTTCAATCTGTGGGACATGGATTGGATCAAACTTTTCCCTTGGAAGGTAATTGCGAGGATCAAAGGTTGGCCTTGCCAGGAAATTGTGTTTCAAGTTGAGCAACTCTAGCTACGTAAACATTTCCCAGGCTTTGTTATGAGAAGTGTAGGTGTACCTGCCCACTTTGAGGGGGAAAGGAGTTCCACCCTTCTTTCTTTTCAAGAAGTTCTCGTGATATGTGATGAGTTTTCTGGATAGCTCTAATAGGATTAGCTTAAGCCCCACATATCTCGGTAACTTGATGGGCTCCCCCAAGAAGTTGGCGACTCTAAGATAGGTGAAAGTGGGGAATTATGTAAATAACGCTCCCCACTTCTCTGTGGTAGTAACCACACTCTTGGTCATCCAACCATGAGTCATGTTAGGCCTCAATAGGTAGATGACGCCGTAGAAGAAGGCATCATTGATCTTGCTGAATTGTGAGATGTTGTTTTCTAGTCTCAACTCTGGATAATATTCATATATTCTCACTTGGGGCCATACCCCACATCGGTTTAGTGCTGGGTAGTCTCTTTCAAAGGTAGCAGCATATACCACATAGGAGTTCATGTAAAACTTCCCAGTTTTTGAGAGTTTTTGAAGCTGCTTGGAGATGGTGCTACTGATAATCTTCACCCATTCAAAACGTTGATCAAGAACATTTTTTCTCATGGTTTACAAGTATCTGAGCATCCATTTGTGAAATTAATGGGCATCAAGAATCCCAAACACCCTGCTCAGTAAAGTGATGGTGTCACTCATCTCTTCTGAGAAGTCGCTATGATGAATGACTTATGGCCACCTGCTCACTACTTTCTTGTTCTTCAGGTATACCTCATTCATCAATTACATGCATTTATCTTCATTTTTATTCCATGCTTTTATGCAGTCATCCTAGCTTATCACCACAAAATTCTGGTGGTGGGGGATTCCCAACATGATTTCAAAGTGCCGGGTAGTGAGGTTAATTATTACCTCACCCTTCTGATTCTTGACACATCTTGTGTCCTTGTTGTAACAACGACCCACTACCATCATGAACTCATTGTTTACTGCACTCACAGGAATTCCCACAACAAAATGTAGACCACTACCGACAAATTTGTCCATCCATTGACTACCTATGACCTTTTTGGTTCTGGCCCAGAAATCCTCCATGTTGATATGACCAAGTTCTAAATCTCTGATGTCCAGGTCACACTCTACAAGGGATTCAGGCATCCTGACCCTTTGATATTTGTACTTCATTTCTTCTTCTGTGAGTTTGGCCTTACCCTTAGACTTGGTTGGCTTCTTACTTAATGAATACATGTGTGAATCTGAGTTTAGTTTTTGATCTGCAAGAAGAAGTAGGGAATTCCATCACAGAAGAGCCATGTTAGATGTTAAGTTGTCCATCAAAACTTACAGAATGAAAATTTAGCAATTTATGAGCTTCTGGGCGCAAAGCGCAGCTATACTACAAACTGCATGGTCAAAAAAGTAAGGCACACTTTAGGAGATTGTTGTATGTAATAAAACGATGCCAAAAGGGGTGTAGGGCATAGCAATACTACACATAAAATTCAGATGTTGGTGTCACAAGATGTGCACTTATGCCATATGAAGGGTTTTAACTGGGCGCAGATCATTTGATGTAGCAAGGCTTCAGGATGTGCCATTGGTGTAGATATGGTACATGTTGCAAAGCTTTATGATGTGCCAAAGGGTGCAGGTTCAAAGGGTGCATCATTGAGTTAAGGTGCACGAAGGTTTTAGCTTTTAGCACGGCGTGGGAAGGGTCTGCATGACATTCAAATGTAGGTGTAGGAGGATGTGCACTTGCACCTGTGTTAATAATTTTTAAGAACTTTGTAAGGCATGGAAAATGGTGATGTCGCATGCAGGGACAGTGTGCCCCTTTAGCGTGATTGTGTTTTGTGTAACAACAATGATGTTTGCGCCAAGGAGAAAATAGTGGGATTTTGATTTGCAACAACTTTTAGAGTTTTCACTTTTTGGTAGGTTTGTGGTTTTAACTCTTCCAACACATATTTGATAGTGAGGGGGAAAAGAGGAAAAGAGGGTTAGAGATTCATTTTTTAGACAAGGCCTCCCAGGTTTAGCAAATCTGGAAGGAGGGTAAAATCATTTTGAAAGTGGATTGATTTGCAAAAAAAATGGGTTGGGGTTGTATCAGTTTCTTAGGTTCATTCATTTTTTTTGGTAATACCAACCCTGAACAACAATGAAACCACAACAAAAACCACAAGAAAAGCAAGGAAAACTTACCAGGAATATATATAGGATATAAGAAACAATGTGGGGTCCTCAAATACGACGGAAAGCAACACATGGGGCTGACAGGAGTGCTGAAAAATGCATAAGAATAACCTTTTTCCACATTTTTTAGTCATGAAAGTGACAGGTCGGATGCACCTATTTATAGCAAAAGGTGTAATAAATGTGGCCCCAACTTTTTATAAGGTGTACCTAGGTAGACGCTAACATGAAAATATTTGTGCCCTAGGCGTGGATTTGGCGTTGTCAACATCACACTTTTTAGCGCTTTAGCGCAAGATTCAGGGGTGCAACATTTTGACTGTCGACAAGATGGCACATCATGGAAAGGTGCAACATTAGGAATTTCTACACTCCAAAGGATGCGCCAAAGGAAAGGAGGGGGTGCAGTTTCATTTGATGTTGCATGAATAAAAATTGCGCCCAACTAAAAAAGGACCAAATGGCTATGTTCGAAAAACTAGATTCTTCAGAAAGGGATTTTATTCCATTCCGAATGCTAAGGAACCTCGATGGGGGACCAGAACAGAAATTTGGTATGGTTACCTGCAAACTTGCCCTTGTCAATTTTACAAGATAACAATTTTAAAATTTTGCTTCATTTTTTGATAGTTTATTCAAAAAATAAAATTGTTCGTTTTTTGGCATGAAAAATTGATCATATATGACATGTATAGGCTTAAATGATTTTATGCTTATATCATCATTATTTGAAGAAAAATCCACATGAAGTATCCATAGTTAGTGGATCATGTTTTTAATGAATTTTGTGATTATTCTTGTATAACTTGATTATATGTTCAAATATGTTATCTATCAAGTCGTATCTCTTTTGTAAAGGCTTATAATAAGATAATGAAGATATATATGTGTTTTTTATAAAACATTTATTAGTATGTGAAAATAAAATATTATTCTATGCATATCAAATGACACTTGGGGATGCCCATGTGTTTGTATTAGAGACATCCAATACTGATTGCATCTAATAAATATTTTACAAGGATAGTATGTTGAATTTTTTTAACATGGTTAGTTGTTAAACATATTGTTAGTTGTTATCCAACTAGTATTTAAATTTTTAAAATGGAATCAATAATGATTTATATGCTTATTATTTCTATATGGATATTAGGAATCTAGCCATGCTGATGTTGTGATGGATAAAATATATATTGGGTATTTGTTCAAGTTGTTTGGTGTAAGAACCATTACTTGGAATAGCTAAATACAACCAACATTATCCATTTCTTCTACTAAGGTAGAGAAGTATAATGGAAGCAACAAATATGTCATGTTGTTGAAGTGGTTGTTGGATGAAATATGCATGGAAGTTGAAGGAATTATTCCTATTTTATGTGGTGGTCAGAGTTTTATTACTTTTGATAAAGAATCTAGTTCAACATCAGAGAATGAAGCATATTGCAGTTTATATACATGTTATCCAAGAGAATTTTCTTTGTGGTGATAGAGATATTTGTTGAGAAAAAATAATATTATTCTAAGGAGAAGTCACACAAATAATATGCACACAAGAACAAGATGCATTTAAACGCAAGGAATGATAGGAAATGATACGCGCACCAGAACAGTTTAGTTCAGACTTAGCCATTTATTTATGGATATAGGATATTTTTGTAGATAGTGTGTGAAACACACATCAGGATTGATATTTTCATGACACACAAATGGTATTTTGGGAATGAGCAACTGATAAGCGTTATGTATGTTTGTAGTTAGTAATAGGATTTCTTCTTAGAGTTAATTGTAGGACCTCTATTATTAACACACTTGCATGTGTGCATACTATTGTAAAGGTGTATGGCCATTATCAGCATGTGACCTATTTTTAGAAGTGCTTAAGAGGTTAAGGATAATTCCCCACATCTATTTAAGTATGTATTGAACCATGTAGTTTAGGGGGAGACTATAGACGAAGTTATTGTAGAGTTATGTTGTTGGATCTGATACGCGCATGACTTATGGATATACTTTATAATGTAGGGAGCTTCTGTGTTTTACAATTTTTAATGTAATGGATGATATTGGCTGGATAATGGTGTTAAACATAACTAAAATTGGTGCTTGTATGGTGAATCTTATTATAGTTATTGTTTAATTTATGATTCTCTAAGATCTAGATATGGATTGTACATTGTAAAATGTTTATGTTTATTTATGAATCTGAATATGTCTTTATCTTCATCACACTAACATCCTACATAAGAAAATATAAATATGGTCATGGTACCTTTATGTGCTTTGGGTGAGTGCTCAGCTCAAGTTGGGTGATGTGTCAACGTACCTGGGTTATTCACAATAGATTTTAGGCTGCATCATTGGTTCCATTTCCGAGACCTCTTTTTCAGTTGTTTTCATAATGTTTCCTGATGTTTCCAGGTCTACCAGGTGCACTAGCTTCTACTTAGCCTGACCCACTAGATCCACCTCCCATAGTTGGTAAAGGTCCTGAATTTTCCATGCCTTCTACTCCCATTATCACACTAAACTGTAGACCAACAGTATGTGATATTGCACCGCTACTAGATGTGTGTCCCGTGCAGCTTCCAGACATGATACCCAATATTTTTGTACCCATACTTTATCCAAACGTTGTGCCAAACAATATACCTCCAAAAAAATGGGATGATTATGCATCCATGGATGTACCAAATGAAAAATTATACCTCCTAGGTGATGATCAATTACTTCCACCAATACCAATTGGGTTAGTAATAATTTTCTCTAGATTTGGAAAACTTAGCACTAAGAGTTGGTCACCAGATGGATTCAGATGCGTACAGATGGCTCTTCTCCTTTCTTCATATGAAGAGATCTCTCTAGAAGCTGAGGGGGTTTCTCTTCCACACTTGCTAAGATGGGGTAGCGCAGACTGCTCAAGTTCCACATCTTATGTGTGAACCTCAAATATTTCCCATGACGTTTACCTCCATAAATCAATCACTCATACAGTTTTGTGTTGTCTTTCCAAATCCCTCTCCTAATCTTAATTATACTTGAGCCACCTCTCCTCTCTCTCCACTTCTGCCACAAGTTCTGCCATCCTTCTACCATTCCATCTTCCACACCTCACACCTATCAGGAATTTAGCCAGCCATGGGAAAGGATTCCAAACTCAAAGTAATGACTAGTATCTTAATAGCTAGTGGAATAACATGCAAGAATGATCCTCTAGGCTCCCTTAAGAACTAAAACTCACCAATCTTCGGGAGAGAATACATAGAAATAGCATATTCCAAGGTATAACAGTTAGCACTCTACTCCACTAGTGATTAACAACATGGGTCCATATCATATTGGCATCATGCAGCTGCTAACATTCCTCCTAGGTATAAACATGATGTCTATAGTACCAAATCATCCTTAATGCATATGTTGATAGCCATTCATACAAATCTATTTAGAAACAACATAATAATGTCTCATAGAGTTCGTGATACATGTTCTCCTCCACCCATTTTCGTGCATCAAACTCAAATCTAGTATTGAACCTCTAAGAAAACTCATCCTCTATGTTTTTGATCCATGCTTAGACACTATCCAATGTCAAGTGCTCTATCATCACACATTTCTATCACAATAGCTTCAAAAGAGGTCCTGGAAATGGAACCAAGATGTAGTCATTATTTTACTCTCAATACTTATTTCTAACCCCAAACGTGCCACCCTATCATCTAGCATATGTTGGGAACTCACCTGAGATGCACATAGGCACCAAGCCTCTCCTTTATGTGAGCTTTGTGTGATTCCCATTAAAACAACCCACTTGAGACCTAAGAAACAACCTAGGGTTAGTTAAGAAAAATTATGGGATAATTTTTTTATTATAAGTGCCTACAACCAAGTTACAAGACAATAGTTGACACCATCAGGTTCTGGAACAAGTCTAAAATTACTAGAACATACTTTTCATTTACAACAATTCTCAGAGGTCATATGGTCCAAATTTTAGGGTTAGAAGTTTTAGTTAAGTACAAAGGGTACTTTAACACCATAACTACTCTCTAACAGGTTCAGAGTTTCAACTTGATTTTTCTCACAATTAGCATTTAATTTTTTTCCCTAAATCATTCCTATTAGATAGGAATTTTTCTCACCTTTCCAAGGATACAAATAATTCCTCCTAACTCCTTGTAAAACTCCAGATATGGGCCGGCGGACTTTAGGGATCAAATTTTCCCCCAAGGGGACATGTGTCGAGTGGGAGAGGAAGCCCATTTTCTAGGTCGGTGGGTCCCGGGGAGGTGTTTGAAATTTTTCCCTACACGAGTGAAAAGTAAAAACTTCTTCTGTGCCTCCACAGGTCATCCAGTGACATGTGGCAGCCTCTGAGTCGTCGTCGGGAGAAAAGAGGGATGGTCGGAGTGGCGGCGGCGATAAGGAAAATTCACTAGAGGGAGGAAAAGATCATTTAGCACCCATGGGCCTGTTGGGCCGCCAGGGACACGTGCACTCAGCTAAAAATGATGGAAAGGAAAGAGGGAGGGGTAGGGTGGTGGAGAGGTTTGGGAGATTTTGTTGAGGGGAAAAAGGGGTAAATGGCGTGCGCGGGTCCGTGCACTCGTGGAAGGGTCACACCAAGACGAGGAAAGGAGTGTGGGGCAGTGGGAAAGAACTCAAAATTTTTCCCAAACAAAAATTTGTATAGATAGAGTTGCAAGGGTTTCCTTAGCCAAATTTTACCCCCATGCTGCCATGTGGCAACCTCTAGTTGGTTGCAGGTCGGTGGGGAAAAGGTGAAACTTTCCCAAAAAAATTTAAAAGGCCCCAAAGACAAAATAATACCACACCTCTGCCGCTGCCTCATGAGGACACATGGCAACCTCTGATTGGCTACAGGCCAGTGGAGGAAACTTTAAAATTTTTCCCAAACAAAATTTTCAAAATTTTCCTAAGGATTTTTAACGGGAAATTTTTGGGCCGCAAGCCTGCCATGGAAAATTTTCGCAAATTTTCCCACCAAGGCAGGAAAACTTCAGAGGACCATAAATTTAGCTAGAAAGCTTAGTTTTGGGAAAACAAGGACTTTCTAGAAATCTCTTGATGCCCTCTTTTCACAGAAATCATAAATTTTACAATTTGATAAAGTTTAAGGGGTAAAGTTTATGAAAATGATCTACAGGCTTTTAAATAACAAACTGGTAATTTTGACTTATAAATCTTTGTTCAATTTGATCTCCTCCTTTAGTCAACATCCCAAATAGACATGGAGAATTATTTTGGGAAGGATTTAGAATGGTTTAGAAAGGTAAATTCACTTGTTTGATTTTCAATTTACATTTTTCCAACAATTAACAGAAAATGACTGTGGAAGGGATTGGGCTCGATTTTGCAATGTTTAAATTGTTTTCTTAAGTTTTATTTGTCAATTTGAGTTCATTGATGTCATAGCATGCTAAATTATATCATTTCCAAGTTAATTATTATGTGCAATCCTAAACTGTACATTTTGATTAAATTTATTTTCCAATTTTAAATTTACAACAAAGATCTAATTTTTTTTGAAAATCTGTATATCAATTTCATCCTTCAAGTGTAATATTTCATTTTTAATCTAATCTAATACATTCAATGGTTTTACACAACCCATTCTAAATTAAAAAGCAATATTGAATTCCATTTTTACACATTTCCAAAGATACAAAATACAACATTATTTCCACGTACATTTCTTCATTTTCCTTTTTCTAAACAAAGATTTTAATCACAATATGATATTCCAATTTGAATCAACAATTTAAATGAGAGAATATCTTACAATCCTTTATTGACTTCACAAAGAAACACTTCTTTACACTCTTCCATTCATTAAATGCAAATAATAGAATTCTACTTCTTTCAAATAAACAAAAAAGAATATAAATGTCTTTCACATTTCAAAAATACACTTTCATAATCAATTACATACATATTTCCTTCACAAAATACATTACAAGTTCATCCACTTCAAGAGGGAAAGGTTACAACTAATTTTTTTTTACAAGGACTGTCAAAACTGCATTTTCCTTTGCTCTAGAACAACAACATGTAAGTTTTATTTTTCTCCAAGCTGATCACAAAAAAAGTGGGGGAAAGGAAACACTCTCCACCTAACCAAGACATCCAATGAAAGGAGAAGCCTTCCTTCATCATTGGCCCCCGAGCCCCAACAATAATACAATAAGAGGTGTGATTAAACCCATGGAAAAAATTGGCTTCCACTAAACACACAACATTCTTTCAACATGCATAATTCAATATAAGACACAGTCTAAAATAAAATAGCATTTTACAACTACATTTGAAAACCATTCCAATAGAACTTAGACTTGATCATGCAAGCCAATGGAGCAAGGACTATGGGGAAATCTTCTTATGCCTCCCACATGGAAATTGGGCATCCACCAGTAGAAAACCACCAATATAAGTTCACCTCACATATCCTTATGCCCGCCACAATCCCTCCTTATGGCCCCCACAGATTTCTTTATTGCCCCCACAACATAATAAATGCAAGATACTTCTTTTCCATGGTGGATCCAAAAACCAAACTCCCTCTAAAAAATTTTGATGCCAATGACACTCCCTTATGCCCCCCACATGGATTCCCCATATCCTTCTCCTACACCATCCAGCCAAACAAAGCATAACAACATTCACCATTAAAACAACACAACAAGAAAATAACAACATGAAAGAAAGGTTAAACTCCTACCACTCCATGGTAGCTTTTGTTTCCAAATAGTAACCTTCAATTATCAAAATACCTTCCCCAAAAATCAATGTCCAAGCATGCAAAGTTACTCGAAACTCCTTCCAAAATTAAGATCTCCCAACACAAGAAAATGCACCCCCAAGGAAGTTGTAAAATGAATCAACAACCCAAAACAAGAAAAGAGATTGAATTTTAAAGAAGATGGAAGAGAAGAGGATGATGTAGATCCATGTAGGATGTCACATTACACATCCTCAAATTCAAACAAAAAAGATAAAATTTCATTCTCCCAAGCACAAATATAGAGGTGGGTGAAAATATGACAGGTTACTGTTAGTGCAAAATCACAGCACCCCTGGATATTGATCAATTTTCTAGGTTGATCATATTAATATCCAATGTGATAGCATAACATTGAATCCTTTCTCCAAGAGTGGAACTTGAAGAGTGAGAAAGGAATCTCCAGAGAAAGGTTGGTTCCTATTCCTCTGTTCAGGTGCACATGAAATATGTAGAGGGT
Source organism: Taxus chinensis (assembly GCA_019776745.2). Classification (NCBI taxonomy): domain Eukaryota; kingdom Viridiplantae; phylum Streptophyta; class Pinopsida; order Cupressales; family Taxaceae; genus Taxus; species Taxus chinensis. Next base: position 366,668,753 of record CM034153.1, on the reverse strand, counting down.
TTTCTCAGAATCTAATCTAATCTGCCAAGGAGACAAGGTAAGAAGATGCATAAAATAAATCTAAGCTAATAGAGGTGATGCACCGAGGAATGAAGAACATATGCTTTGCCAAATTAAACACAGACCATGTAGATATAACACAACACCATGCACAGATAGCAAAAATGCAATGAAAGATCAAGAATTACAGTAATAAATATGTAAGAGGGTTTAGAAGGAACCACACACACATATATATTGCTCAAGGATCGATTCAATACATTGCAATGGCCAAAAGGCAAAAAAAAACTGTGTTACAGTCTATATGGGAGGTTTGAAAACTCCACAAATCTTCTTATGAACAGGAGAGAAGGGAGGGTGCAAAGCAGAAAAATGTCCAACTATAGAAAGAAACCCCTCCTTACAATTTAAAGGAAGAATGGGAGAGAAAAAAGAGAGGAATTCGAAATCTACCCCAACCACCTTTAGGTTGCATTTAATTCGTCCATCATGGCAGAAGCAGCGGATTCTGGCAAAGCGGCGGTTTGCCTAACAGAAGCGGCGAGCTGTCTGCTGCATTAAAGTGGTTGTTGAAGTATTACCTCTACTTGTTATTTCATGCCAGAGGCGTTTTCTCAATTTTCTCCCTCCGGACTATACCAAAATGCAAGATTGACCCTGGAAACATGTAGAGAATTTCAACAGCTTTCCATTGATATCAAGAACGTGTAAATCCGAGCTCTGGATCGAAAGATATGTCGATCTGAAGATTGAGGACACGGAACAGTCGAAAACAGATTTTGAAATATTTTCCCGCGCACTGCCACTTGGACGCCACGTGGCATGCTCTGATTCGCTGAATAATTCTCTCTCCTCTACTTTTCGGCGGGCTGTCTCTTGAATTTTGACTTTTCCTCATGGGTTCTTAAATGGGACACGTGGCACGATCCTATTTGTTCGGCTCGGTGCTCGAAAATTCGCCCTTTGACTTTTCTGACCTTTACTCCTATGAGGACATGTGGCAATTTCTCAATGGTTCTCGGGCCTGCTGGGTCTTCCGCGTACTTCGCGTCCATTCGTCCCGGATGTCCCAGTGCTGCTTGGGACAAAAACCTCCGATCCACCCGAAATGGGCTTCCTTGTCCCTCATTTGGCCAAAGACACGTGGCACCTTTTGATTGGCTTTCAGCTCCTTCGGCTTCTTCGTGTATTTCGGGTCTTTTTGTCCTGGACGTCCTATTTTGATTTTGGACCCTTTGGGACAATTTCGGCTAGTTCGGCCGGTTCAGGTATTTCTGGCCCGCTTGTCCCAATTGCTTTTGGGCTGACTTGTCTCTTTTCGGCCGGTTCGGGTATTTCTGGCCCGCTTGTCCCAATTGCTTTTGGGCTCCTTGTGCTGATTTCGCGCGAACCGGCCGATTCGGGCCCTTCTGTCCCAAACGTCCCGACTGCTCCCTCTAGAAGGACTTAGCCAATTTTTTCACTTTTTCCTGGATCAATCCTATTTGCCTTTCTGCAACCTTTCGCACTTTCTCAAAGCTTGCTCCTTCCTTCTTCGGCCTGGGGAGTTTAGAAAGATTCCTGAAGGGACCCTAGAAACCTGATTTTGCTCTGAATCAGTCTTTTTTCTTGGAATTTGGACATCCTGATGCATGTTATCAAATTTATCCTGGGGGGTGAATTTTGGATAACAGTTACTTGCACACCCCAAAAACCCACACCCCAAAGGACTGTAAATTAAATAAAATGTAAGAGAGTGCAATCAAAATTTGCAACATGATTAATAGAATGCATAAAAAAAAGTTTAAATCACCCCTCTAACCATAATTATGGTTGGTAAATTAAATTTAGAGGTATGGTACAAGTTTTACTTGTCCCACAAGCCTCCAAAAACATCCCCCAAGGAAAAATTCAAATTTCTAAGGCGGTGGAGTGTTTCATACTGAAAAATATTACACAACTCTTACACAATTAATACAAAGAGCTAACAACTTCCATTATTATTTTCCCATATCCCGATTTAATTTATTTAGATATTGACAATATAATTTCTCACATTAATCTATCACAATTTTAATTAAATAAAAGGGAGGGACACATTACTAATAAAATACATACAACAATAAATTAAAGAAACCACATTAATAATTACACAAAACCCATGGTCACATATAAAGGTGATCCCTCCATGGGAATCCCTAGTAACAAACAAACACAACACAATAAAACAAGTTGCCATGGTGACCTTGTCGAATTCACCTAGAATTCTATTTTGGTTGGTCCCAATCCCCTGATGTTTTGTTGTGATATTTTAACTTGCAAAACACAAATACCTCCTTTGGCCTCGTGGCCACATATGAACATCCAAAATGAATATAAATATAATCACAAAATCATCTAAATATGTGAATCACAACAACATCAAGGTAATTTAACATTATCACATACAATTTATATCATCGTCATATAGTATCCATTTTCTAGATCTACTCATAATATCCAAAATCATATGTCCGAACCACATCCATAAAACATCCATGTCAATAGTATATCATCATCCACATATGAGTGTCACTAATAATCATCATGCATTATAACCAAATCAAGATCAACAATAATCCATGATCAAATGTCTAACAAAATACTAAATCAAAACATAATAATGTCCATAATGTGATCAACAGTATCAGAATCAGTATCAAAAGGTGTCAAAGGAAAATGGGCACTTCATCCCCCTCCCCTTAGACTCGACTTCCTCCTGGAAGTCACTGGAAAAAATGTGGAAAATAAACTCGTAACGAAGTAGCATCCTCACATGTAGCTGCAGTCTCATCATATCTTTCCCACTACACCCGAACCTAATCAACCTCTCTACCTTGAAGGCCTAGGATCTTGTGATCTAGGATGCGAATGGGCTCCACCATCACCTTCCCTTGATTCTGCACTTGCAATGATGTCTAATATAACACATGAGAAGGATCTGTAATTTATCTCTTGAGAGCTGAAACATGAAAAACATCATGTATACGAGACAAGCTGGGTGGTAATGCTAGACAGTAGGCCAAAGGGCCATTACGCTCCAAGATCTCAAAAGGACCCACAAATCTAGGAGCTAACATATAACTTTTTCCATAATGGATAGGGATCTTATGTGGCCTAACATGAAAGAACACCTTCATGCTGACATCGAAACTACAATCGATCCTATGTTGATTTGCATACTTCTTCTTCTTGTCTTGTGCCTCCTGCAATATCTACTTGATCAACATTACCTACTGCTCCATGTCCTACAAAAGAGCTGGTCCAAGAGATACGTTATCCTCTAACCTATTCTAACTAAGAGGTGTCATGCACTCTCTACCATACATATCCTAAAAAAGAGCCATGCCTATAGAATTGGGAAAACTATTATTGTAGGTAAACTCCACTAATTACAGGTACTCCTCCCATTTAGATTGTTGATCCATCGCATACATCTTGAGCATGTCCTCTAAAATCTAATTCACCCACTCTATTTTTCCATCTGTCTTAGGGTGATACATTGTGCTGAAGTTGATTCTCATCCCGAGGACATACTGCATGGTAGTCCATAAATGTGAAGTGTACAAAGGATCACGGTCACAAATGATCTTCCATGGAATCTCATGCAATCTGAAAATCTCATCAAAATATACTCATGTCACTACTCTAGTTGTGTAAGTGGTCTTCACCGGAGAAAAGTGAGCCACTTTTTGTCAATTTATAAACTATGACCATAATGGCATCGTGGTGATATCTCAACATTGGTATCCCAACAATGAAATCCATGGAAACGGTATCCCATTTCCATTCCGGTATAGCATGAGGATAAATAAGGCCTATTGGATGTTGATGCTCGGCCTTAACTCTCTAGCACTCTAAACACCGTGACATGAATTGAGCCATGTCTCTATGAATTCCTCTCCAATGATATAGTTGTCACAAGGTGGCGTGCATCTTATTCACCTCAAGATGGGCTGAATAGGGTGCATGATGTTCCTCCACCAAGATATCATGTCTCAACCCTCCATATCTGGGAACATATATCTTGCCTCTATGCCTAAGAAGACCCTCTGCCTCTAAGTAAAACCCATCAAAATTCCCCTCAAGGGGTCTCTGAGATTCAATCTCTGCTCATACTACAATGTAGAAGCTGTCAAGAGGAATTTACTGAAGAATCCTACTCCATAAATTTGTGCTCACTGAGGTGGCCATAACCACATGTCTCTGTCTGCTAAGAGCATCTACTACCACATTCTCCTTCCCCTTCACATGCTCGATCTCCATATCATACTCAAAAATAAACTCCATCCAACACTGCTAATGAGCATTGAGATTGGGTTGCGTGAAGAGGTGATGAAGACCCAAATGATCTATCTTGAGTGTGAATCTCCGCCCAAGAAGAAAGTGTCTCCATCTAACCAAATTATGCACAATTTCTGCAAGCTCAAGATCATGAGTTGGATAATTAAGCTCATGATCCTTGAGTTTGCAAGACTCAAAAGCCATTACTCTACCCTCCTACACCAAGACACCTCCAAGCCCTTCTAACAAAGCATCCATGTAAACAAAGAACTCACCCTGTGCATCCAGCACTGCAAGAATAAGTGTTGTGGTGGGGCACTCCTTTAGCGTCCTGAAGGCCTTCTTGAATTTTTATGACTAAACAAACTTCTTCCCTTTCCTCTGAAGGGAAGTGATAGGGTGCACAATTTGAGAGAAGTCTTGAACAAATATTTTGTAGTAACCTATTAATCCCATTAAGCTACGCACCTCGGTCACTGTAGTGGGTGCTGGCCAATCCATAATGGCTCTAATATTTGAAGGATCGACTATGATACCTTCCCTAGAAATGATATGTCCCAATTAATGTACCTCTATCTGAAATAATGCACACTTCTCCAAGTTCTCATAAAGCATTTTCTCCCAAAGACACTGAAGAACCTTGTATAGTTTTCCCTCATGCTCCTCACACATACATGAGTATATCAAGATGTCATCTAGGAAAATGAGCATGAATCAATCTAAGAAGGTCCTGAATACCCCATTCATCAAACTCGTGAACACTGTGGGGGATTTATTCAAACTAAAAGGCACCACTGTGAACTCATAGTGCCCATATCTCATGCAGAAGGCGGTCTTATAAATTTCCACCTCTGAAATCCTTAGATGATGGTAGCTTGACATAAGATCAATCTTAGAGAAGAATGTGGCTCCCTTCATCTGATCAAGCAAATCATCAATATGAGGAAGATGATAACGATTCTTGATTGTTACCTTGTTTAGCCAGTGGTAATCAATACACAACCACAAGGATCCATCCTTCTTCTTCAAAAATATCACTGGTGCACCCCAAGATGATACACTAGGATGGATAAGGCCTTTCTCCAAAAGGCCCTCAAGCTACAACTTGAGCTCATAGAGCTCTAGGGTGGTCATTTGATACGGTTCCCATGAGATAGGTTCTGCTCCAGGAACTAGATCTATATGAAAATCAATCTCAAGTGGGGGTGGTAACTCCAGTAGCTCCCCTGGAAAGACATATGCATACTCTCTCAAGATGGGATGATCAGCTAGCAATGGTCCACTAGGCCCATCCTCTGATCCGTTGCTCACTATAACCACGTACATCTAACGATCCCATCGCACACACTGCTTAAGTTTCATAGTGGAGATGGTGTAAATAGAAATAGGTCTCCTGACCCCTGAAATCACCGACTCAACTCCCAAATCATCTACATAAGATATAGTCTTGTGATAACAATCCATCTTGGCCCTGTGTGTAGATAACCAATCCATACCCAAAATGACTCCATATGAGCCCAAAGGAAGGATACGGAGATCTGAGGTAGTGGTGAAAGGTCCCAAATCCAATACACACTCCTTAACTAAGGAGTCAATAGAGATCTTGGCTCTAGAAGCCATCTTGACATCCTAACCAAGACCCTGTCTAATTGCCACCAGCCTGCATCGCTCTACTTAAGATGGTGCAATGAAAGAATCAGAAGAACTATAATCAAACAATACAGAGGTAGGAATACCACCAATGCTACTTGTGGTCTCAATGACTATGCTCTGATGCTCTACCTGGTGGTTCTCAACCACTACATAAATCCTGTGGCTACATCCCATGTCACTAATCGTAGGCTCTAAGATCTATGTCTTACCCTTGTTGTTAGGGTTCTATGGGAAATATCTCCAAAAGTTTCCAATAACTTCACAACCAAAAAATCCTCCTAATCCTCCCCAACGGGTAGCACCTCTAGTAGGTTCCCTGGAAGTCTATGGCATAGATCTTGATGGTTCGGTTGTGGTCTGCTATGTTCTTTTCTAGCGAGCTCCAGTTGATTGAGCTCTAGGTTCACCCTGTGTCCTAATGGGACCCCTAGGAGGAGGCCCCATACTCCAACCTCTCTATGCATCAACTCTATGTGGAGGTATACGAGGTGGGTGGGACTGTTGCTGATGCAGCCTAAAGGAAGACTATACTGAACCCTATCCACCACAAGGAATGGGTGCTGACCCCCTCGATCTACCATCATGCATCTATTGTATGCTGCTCCAAACTTGGTCTCTAGCCTATTGGGTCTTTCCCCGAGTCTTATTTGTAATATAGGCCTTCTCAATGGCCTTAGCTAATTTCTGTGGGTAATGGATCTACACTGCACCTCCAATATCTAAATTTAGGCCCCTTATGAACTTGTGAATCTGCACCTACTCATCTTGCATATACTCAACATATTGGAGTAGATCCTGAAATCTACTCTTGTACTTCGCTTCTAAAAGAGATGCCTGTCGTAGATCATGTAACTCATTTATCCTCTGCTGTATGAACCTCCGTGATAAATACTTGCTCCTGAATCTCTCCTCAAATAGCTCACAGGTCACTATCTTAGAATCTACATGGAGCTTCTACTCCTCTGTCCTCCACCATACCCCTGCTCCATCCCTAAGTAGATGGATCACAACATGAGATTTCATTTTTCTAGAATAAGGACAAATTTTGAAGCAACTACTCAAGCTCACTAGTCAGGCCTCTACCTGAAATCCACCCATGTCACCTGAGTAGTGTGAGAATTGAAGCTTCAGGATCTCCCTGATGTGATCTGTAGCTATGGTCTAATGGCCTCTAGGTCTCTCTACACACTCATCCCTAAGTCTAGGGCTCTGAGACCTCTCTCTATGCTCTGGAGCTCTCTCACCTTGTCCCCTCAGTGCTGACTCTACTCTGGATGACTCCACATGGGATTTCTCTCCTCTATGCTCCTCACTACGTCAAGGAGATACCTAAACCTCAATGGAAGGGGCTCTGTCATGACTAGCTACATGTCCTCCTCCTAATCCTCCACGTAGAGTGGCATTGACATCCTAAAGAGTCTACAAGATCTGGGGTAGGATAGCTGCTTCACCTTGATCTGGTGGTGGTGGTGGTAAGTCTGAGTCTATGTGATTATTCCCCTTGCCCCATCTACGCCTCTTGCACTGACCAAAGTGAGAGTTAGTTCATTTTTCTAAGTTGTATTCAATTTCCATGTTTACTAAAACTATGTAATATCTTAACTAAGTTGTTTTCTAGATTTAAAAGAAAATGTGCTAGGTTTAAGTTTCATGTCCCAAGTTTTCTAGTGTGCCCAATGTCCCAAGATTTTGAACCACTTCTCTGATACCAAGTGTGATGCTCATTAAAATAACCCACTTGAGACCCAAGAAACAACCTAGGGTTAGTTAGGAAAAATTATGGACTAATTTTTTTGATTAGAAGTGCCTAAAACCAGGTTGTAAGACAACAGTTGACACTATTAGGTTCTGGAACAAGTATAAAACTACTAGAACATACTTTTAGTTTACAACAATTCTCAGAGGTCACATGGTCCAAATTTTAGGGTTAGAAGTTTTAGTTAGGTTAAGAGGGTAGTTTAACACCATAACTACTCTCTAACAGGTTTAGAGTTTTAACTTGATTTTTCTCAAACTTAGCACTTACAAAATTTCCATAAATCATTCCTATTAGATAAGAAATTTTCTCACCTTTCCAATGATATAAAGAAGTCCTCCTAACTCCTTGTAAAACTCTAGATATGGGCTGACAGACTTTAGGGATCAAATTTCCCCCCAAGGGGACACGTTTCGAGTGGGAGAGGAAGCCCATTTTCCGGGTCGGAAAGTCACAGGGTGGTGTTTGAAATTTTTCCTCATGTGAGTGTAAAGTCAAAACTTCTTCCGTGCCTCTGCAGGTCCTCCAGGGACATGTGGCGGACTCTGAGTCATCGCCAGGAGAAAAGAGGGACCGGCGGGGCAGCGACGACAATAAGGAAAATTTGCCGGAGGGAGGAAAAGATAATTCAATGAGGGAAAGGAAAGAGGGAGGGTCGGGGTGGTGGAAATTTTTGGGATATTTCACCGAGGGGAAAAGAGAAGTAAATGACATGTGCAGGTCCGCACGCCAATGGAAGGTTCACACCAGGATGAGGGTGCGGGGCTGTGGGAAAGAACTCAAAATTTATCCCAATTTTTTTTTTTCTAGATAGAGTTGTGAGGGTTTCCCCACCCCGCTTTCACCCCCCATGCTGCCATGTGGCAACCTCTGGTTGGCTATGGGTCGGCAGGGAAAAGGGTGAAACTTTCCCAAAAAAATTTAAAAGGCCCTAAAGAAAAAGTAATGTCATGCCTCTGCCGCTGCCCCGTAAGGACAGGTGGTAGCCTCTAATTGGCTACGAGCCAGTAGAGGAAACTTTAAAAAAATTCTCAAAAAAAAATTTCAAAAATTTTCTAAGGATTTTTAATGGAAAATTTTTGGGCCACGAGCCCACCAGGGAAAATTTTCCCAAATTTTCCCACCAAGGCAAGAAAACTTCAGAGGACCATAAATTTAGCTAGAAAGCTTAGTTTTGGGAAAACAAGGACTTTCTAGAAATCTCTTGATGCCCTCTTTTCACAGAAATCATAAATTTTACAATTTGATAAAGTTTAAGGGGTAAAGTTTATGAAAACGATCTACAGGATTTTAAATAACAAACTGGTAATTTTGACTTATAAATCTTTGTTCAATTTGATCTCCTCCTTCACTCAACATTCCAAAGAGACATGGAGGATTATTCTGGGAAGGATTTAGAATGGTTTAGGAAGGTAAATTCACTTATTTGATTTTCAAACTACATTTTTCCAACAATTAACAGAAAATGACTATGGAAGGGATTGGGCACGATTTTGCAATGTTTGAATTGTTTTCTTAAGTTTTATATGTCAATTTGAGTTCATTGATGTCATAAAATGCTAAATTATATCATTTCCAAGTTAATTATTATGTGCAGGCCTAAACTGTACATTTTGATTAAATTTATTTGCCAGTTTTAAATTTACAATAGAGATCTTTTTTAAAAAAAAATCTGTATATCAATTTCATCGTTCAAGTGTGGTATTTCATTTTTAATCTAATCTAATACATTCATTTTTTTACACAACCCATTCTAAATAAAAAAGCAATATTGAATTCCATTTTTACGCATTTCCAAAGATACAAAATACAACATTATTTCCACGTATATTTCTTCATTTTCCTTTTTCTAAACAAAGATTTTAATCACAATATGATATTCCAATTTGAATCAACAATGTACATGAGAGAAGATCTTGCAATCCTTTATTGACTTCACAAAGAAACACTTATTTACACTCTTCCATTCCTTGAATGCAAATATCATAATTCTATTTCTGTCCAATAAATAGAACCTAATATAAATGTCTTTCACATTTTGAATATACACTTTCATAATCAATTACATATATCTTTCCTTCAAAAAATACATTACAATTTCATCCACTTCAAGTGGGAAAGGTTACAAATAAATTTGTTTTACAAGGACTATCAAATCTACATTTTCCTTTGCTCCAGAACAGCAACATGCAAGTTTTCTTTTTCTCCAAGCTGATCACAACAAAAGTGGGGGAAAGGAAATGCTTTCCACCCAACCAAGACATCCAATGAAAGGAGAAGTTTTCCTTCATCATTGGCCCTCAAGCCCTAACCATAATACAATAAGAGGTGTGATTCAACCCATGGCAAAAAATGGTTTCCACTAAACACACAACATTCTTTCAACATGCATAATTCAATATAAAACACAGTCTAAACAAAAATAGTTATTTACGACTACATTTGAAAACCATTCCATCAGAACTCAGGCTTGATCATGCAATCCAAAGGAGCAAGGACTATGGGGGAAGAAACTTATGCCTCCCAAATGGGAATTAGGCATCCACTAGTAGCAAACCACCAATATTAGTTCACCTCACATATCCTTATTTCCCCCACAATCCCTCCTTATTCCCCCCAAATATTTCCTTATGCCCCCCACAAAGTAAGAAATGTAAGCTACTTATTTTCCATGGTGGATCCCAAACCCAAACTCCCTCCATAAAATATTTATGCCTATGGCATTCCCTTATGCCCCCCCACATGGATTCCCCATAGCCTTCTCCTACACCATTCTTATGGTAGTCTACCCATATAGCCAAACAAAGCATAACAACATTCACCATTCACACAAAAAAACAAGAAAATAATAGCATGAAAGAAAGCTTAAACTCCTACCTCTCCATGGTAGATTTTATTTCCAAAAAACAAGCTTCAATGCCCAAAATACCATCCCCAAACAAAAATCTCCAAGAATGTAAAGTTACTCCAAAATCCTTCCAAAAGTAAGAGCTCCCAACACAAGAAAATGCACCCCCAAGGAAGTTACAAAATGAATCAACAACCCAAAACAAGAAAAGAGTTTGAATTTTAAAGAAGAGGGAAGAGAAGAGAATGATGTGGATCCATGTAGGATTCCACATCACACATCCTCAAATTCAAACACAAAAGACAATATTTCATTCTCTCAAGCATATTAAATTGGTGGGTGAAAATATGATAGGTTACTTGCACACCCCAAAAACCCACACCCCAAAGGACTGCAAATTAAATAAAATGTAAGAGAGTGCAATCAAAACTTGCAACATGATTAATAGAATGCATAAAAAAAAATCTAAATCACCCCTCCAACCATAAGTATGGTTGGTAAATTAAATTTAGAGGTATGAGACAAGTTTTACTTATCCCATAAGCCTCCAAAAATAGCCCCAAGGACGAATTCAAATTTCCAAGGAGGTGGAGTGTTTCATACTCCAAAATATTACTTATATAACTCTTACACAATTAATACAAAGGGCCAAAAAATTCCATTATTATTTTCCCATATCCCAATTTAATTTATTTATATTTTGACCATATAATTTCTCACATTTATCTATCACAATTTTAATTAAATAAAAGGGAGGGACACATTACTAATAAAATACATACAACAGTAAATAAAAGAAACCACATTAATAACTACACAAAACCCATGTTCACATATAAAGGTGATCCCTCCCATGGGAATCCCTAGCAACAAACAAACACAACACAATAAAACAAGTTGCCATGGTGACCTTGTCGAATTCACCTAGAATTCCATTATGGTTGGTCTCCAATCCCCTGATGTTTTTTTTGTGATATTTTAACTTGCAAAACACAAATACCTCCTTCGGCTTTATGGCCACATCTGAACATCCAAAATGAATATAAATATAATCACAAAATCATATAAATATGTTAATCACAACAACATCAAGGCAATTTAACATTATCACATACAATTTATATCATCGTTATATAATATCCATTTTCTAGATCTACTCATAATATCTAAAATCATATGTCCGAACCACATCCATAAAACATCCATGTCAATAGTATATCATCATCCACATATGAGTGTTGCTAATAATCATCATGCATTATAACCAAATCAAGATCAACAATAATCCATGATCAAATGTCTAACAAAATACTAAATCAAAACATAATAATGTCCATAATGTGATCAACAGTATCAAAATCAATATCAAAAGGTGTCAAAAGAAAGTGGGCACTACACTTTGCAAGAGAATTCTTCCATTAGTGGAGAATTATTTATAGAAATAGAAGTACATTCATCCACTTTGATCTACAAATTAATACATCACAAAAGCTAAATAACATTATAATAAGTACAGGAAACCAGATTTGAGTCATGATAATCCATATAACATGAGGGTTTACACACGTAAGCAAGTTGTATAGAATATATCCATGTATATTGATTTAACAAAGTTTTGGTAGCCATATTACATTTAATAGGGTCCTCTCAAACCATATACATCAAATGATAGAGACTCAACTCCTGTAAACCTATATGATCAGACATCCTAACTATGCTTCTTCCCATTCTATCCCTTGTTACAAATCCCAATACCCATACATATGCTTAATGGTATCCCTTCTAACCCTCTAACACTAAGTACTCTAAACCCTAGAATTTCCTAGCATTTTTGAATCACTTCTTTACCCTCCTTCTCTTTCTCTTCTTTCTCTATGCAATCTCTCTGCATTCCTCCTATGCCTCTCTATGTCTACATGTGTTTGCTCTTGTCTTAAGCACCTTTTTAAATAGGATCATTGACCACCACCATGACTTCTCTTCTGATCAGATTACGTGACAAGTTTCGATGTGGTTTTCCATTGGTGAATGTTTATCCTATTTGTAAACCTTCCACTAATTGTAATGATGTCTCTCAGAATATTCCCTACGTGGAATATCTTTTTCTTGACCTCCAAGGTTCTAAACTGGCACCTTATCCACTCATCACACCTAGTTGGGTCCTCACATTTTTCCTCAAGTGACTCCATGATGCCGGATATGGATAAGTCCCTTAAACCCTTGTTTTTCATCCCGTGTGTGTCCTGGTTTCACTAAAACCCTTCTTAAACCCCTTTTTTTGGTGCATTTTCCCCTGAGTGCCCTTCTATCTATTGATCTGGCACATGCGCACCTCTTAGTACTTAGTCAATATTTTAGGGTCTGACACCTACTACATCTTTACCCAAAAAAGTGCAATCCAAACCTAAAACTGTACTATCTACCAAACAAGTGGTCAAACTTACTCAACCTCGGATTCCATCTCCAGTGATACCCCTCACACCAAATTCACCCATACTTCCATCTAGACCCACACTTACTTCACATTGTGATCCATTGACAGGGTATTACGCCAACATATTAGCTAACCTTTTGGAAACCTCTTTCATCACATTTCCGCCACTTAAACATTACAACCTAATAAAACCTATACTAGAAGGGTTTGATGATACCAAAATTTGTGTTTATCATCATCTGCCAAGGCATGATGTGGAAAACTATAAGGCTCTTAAGACTATTCTTCTCTAACTATGTCCTCTCAAAGAAAACTTTTACAATGATGATCTTTTAGATGAGGACCCTATTCCACCTGCACCTATCACCACACATCCTCGTCACATACCCATTCAATGACCTTCATCTCCCCCTCCACAACCCTTTTATCCTCCTCCAACATTTGAGATCAATATGGTATGCATAAGAGAGCTAGCCAAACCTCCATCAAAATGCCAATGTGCTAAATTATTTTCACAAAACCAGTATATGCCCTCACCATTTTTTTTACCATCTTGTCGCTACACCTATCATGAAACACTTTCTCCTTTACCGTAGATAAATATGGTTAAAATTGCCACTTAATCCCAAAAGGACAAAGGAAAGGAGAAAATAACCAGCTCATCCTCTACTCTTTTACCCAATATTCCATGTACTCCTGCACCCAAAATAACCATTTATGGACCCGTATACCCTATTTATGATGGGGTTTCCCATCATACAATTCTTAAAAAATTGCACCAGTCTCCACTCAAAATGTCTTTCTACGACCTCGTCTAAACCTCTAAGTCTCATCGTCAGGCCCTTATTAAGGTCATGCAATCTATTGAGGTTTTACCTAATGACCCTACTGTTGCATCCATTATCACTCCTCACCATGTTTCCACTCTCACCACTTCATCCCCTTCCTCTACTCCCGCTACCACTCGTCAAATATCAACTCTCAGTTTCTCTGACAATGAGATTGTACCTCTACAATTGAATGATCCTAACCCCGCCTTATTTATTTTTTTCTACATTGATAATATACATGTTCGAAGTGTTATGATCGATGGAGGTGCCAGTATTAACATCATTTCCTCCCATGCATACAACCAAATGTGTATCCCTGCTAATTGTATGTAGAATAACCCAATTATGCCGTGTTCATTTAATGATGCCATGACTTCCACCCTCGGCACCATCATTCTCCACATTCATGTAGGACCCTGTACCATTCCTGAATTATTCTATGTACTAGAGGGGGAATTCCAGTACAACATGCTACTTGGCCAACCTTGGATCCATGCCATGGGTTGTGTTCCTTCAACCTTACACCATTGTTTAAAATTTGAAATGAAGGGAACAACTATACCATTCCAGCTGACCCTTCACCTTACAAGACCTGTAAAATGTTGTATCGACCCAATGATGTCCTTTTACCAGTTAATGCATCTACCACTGCTATCACTTCTTCTTTAGCCACTGCCTCATCCACCACTTTTGCCACTACATCTTTCAAAACTAACTCCTCTATTCCCGCTATTTCCATAACTTCTACAGCTAACCCATAAACCAACCCATCTACTTCTCAAACATCTAGTGCTTATTCTTACAAACTATCCAATGATTCATTCATTCCTGCTACTCACATACCCACTACTAATCCCTTAGAAATTTTTCTTTAATGCCTCACTCTGGGGGAGTACCACCATTATAACATTGACACATTCCTTACTCCTCAAGAGTATGGTAACCTTCACCAAAATCCCCACTATGATCACCACATAGGTGATGTTTTCCCCTATGGTCCTCCCCACCTTCTCACCAACTTAAAAGATGGGGGACTTGATGATTCTACCTACTCACATGAGCCACCTTCCCAAAATTGACCATTTTCCTCTAACCTTCAATCTCTTACCAACTGTTGATTCTCCCAAACCTTCCTCCATCATTGTGCTTGGAAGGGCTTTTAATTTGGTTTCTATTAACAAGGCTTCCATAATGTCATTCCTTACACCACTTGTAAGCATAAAGACTGTAGTGGTATTGGATTCTATGAACCATCTTCCAAGAAGGATTGAGTTGAACTCATTGAGGATGATCAACATTCCCCACCCCATTCACCTACCTCACCACCTTCACCTATAGAGTCTATGGATCCATAATCCATTCCTCCTAACTTTTTTTTTTCATGAACACCATTTCCCTTGGACCTCTGACTTATCAGTGTGATGGCAAGGCTCCCTCTTCTCTTCCCTTCCTATATCTTGACATGATCGATGATGATACACATTCTATTAACGTCGTTCAATGTCAAGATGATGAGTCTATTCTCACTTGCCTTAGTGTGGAAGATTATTATATTCACTGGTCGTTACATTCTGAGACGTAAATCATGTTAAATGAATCGACCATCAAAATCAGCATTCACACTCAGGATGACCCACACATTCTAAAAAAAGGCTAATCTCTAGATGCTATTAAATAAAAAGATTTTACTTCTTTCCTCTAAGATCACAGAAAAGATTTTTCTTGGTCTGAAACTGATATGATTGGTATTGACCAAAACATTTTGGTCCACAATATCTTAACCATTCCTGATGCCAAACCCGTAAAATGGAAGCTATGAAAACTGCATCCTCATATTTCCCTTTTTGTCAAAGAATAAATCCAGCACCTCCTTTCAGTTTCCTTAACTCTACCCATTGATTATCCCCAATGGATCTCTAATGTCATTCATGTCACAAAATTAACAAAGGGACTCTACATTTATATGTATTTCCATGACCTTAACTTAGCTTTCCCCAAAGACCACTTGTCTCTACCTAGTATTGACCAACTAGTTGATATCACCATTGGCCATAAGGTGTTATCACTCATGGACAATTTTTTAGGTTATAACCAAATATTACTCGCCTAAGAAGATCAACACAAAACCACCTTGATGAATCCTTAGGGGAGATTCTACTATTGTGTCTGGCCCTTTGGCCTTAAAAATGCTAGTGTTACATATCAGCGGGCTATGAATTATATCTTTCATGAAATCATGCATAGCATATTGGAAGATTATGTTGATGATCTTCTTTCCAAATCTAAACATTAGGAAAAACACCTTATTGTCCTTAAGGTTGTATTTTATCATCTCATCAAATATTATGTTCTCCTTCAACCTAATAAGTTTGTCTTCGCTATTCTCTCTAGAAAGATCCTTGGTTTTATCATTTCTTGGTGTGGCATTGAAGTTAATCCCACTAAAATCAAGGTTATTCTCAAGATGGCTCCACTTAATAACCTTCATCAACTTCATAGTTTCCAAGGAAAGTTACAATCTATTCATCGCTTTTATTTCTTAGCTTTCCAACCACTGCCATCCATTTCATCATCTTCTCAAAAATGATGTCTCCTTCAAATGGGATGATGAATGCCACAAATCCTTCAATACCTTAAAAAAATACCTCCTCCAACCACCAGTGCTAATTCCACATAAGGATGACCAACCATTTTACCTTTACATTTCTTCTACTGATCATTCCCTAGGTGTAATGCTCGCTCATCATGATGAGCAACACAAGGAGGAAGTGGTTTATTATATAATTCATATGCTTTTAGACTATGAAACTAGATATACTCATGCCAAAAAACTCTGCCTAACCTTAGTTTTTATCGCCACTAAATTTTTCCATTACCTACTCAACCATAAAACCTTTGTTATCACCAATATTGAACTCTTACATTACATGTACAATAATCCCTACCAACATCAACATGATGCACGTTAGCTCATGCTTATTTAAGACCTATATCTCTAATTCATCCATCAAAATTTTGTCAAAGTATAAACCATTATTGACCAACTCACAGATGTACCTCTCTCAATAAACCAACCTTCTAACTTTCACTTCCCTAACAAATCCATTACAACCCTCTCCCTGGATGATACCATTTACCAAATGTCAGCATGGGGGTGGTTTCGAAGTTATCCTCATTCTTCTTGACGACGAGCCTATGCCATTATATTTCAAACTAGATTTTTATTATACTAACAATATCAACGAATATGAAGCATTCGTGTTAGGTCTTCAAACCAACATAGCCTTAGATGTTAAATCAATTAATATCTTTGGTGACTCTCAACTAGTTGTGAACCAAGTTAATGGTATATACCAATGTCAGAATGAAATAATTCAAATGTATAAACATCAAGTTGACATGATTTTGACTACCTTTAACCATTATGAACTTAAAACCACTCCACGTTCCACTAATAAATTTTTGGACACCATGGCATGTCTTTCTTTTCACCCTCCCACTCAAAAATCATTTTCATAGTACAAAGGTTACAGTCACCTTCTTATCTATTCTGAGACATTAACCTTGTAGGAAACATTGAAACTAACCCACGTGACCTTTGGCATATACATTTTGTTGGCTACCTTTCCCTTTCAATTCTTCCTCCATATCTTAATCGTAATGGAAAATGATATTTTCTCAAAAGTGTCTCGTGCTATGTCATCATGGGTGGTCTTCTCTATAAACGTGACTTTGACAATATCCTATTACGATGTCTTACAAGTTATGAAGTTCCATACACCATAAAGGAAGCTCATGACGTGATTTTTGGGCGTCATTTCAGTGGCTTAGCTTTCACTAAGTGCATCCTTTGCCTTGGCTATTACTGGTCAACCATGAACCATGGTTATTTTGACTATTATAAGTGTTGTGTGAAGTGTCAACAACATGCTAATCTTCATCACACCCCTAGTCGTGCCTTAGAAGTCATTCGAGACCTTTGACCTTTCTCTCAATGGGGTTTGGATCTTGTTGAAAAATATTAATCCTCATTCTTCCCAATGTCATTAATAGATTATCACTACTACCTAATATTATACCTAATGGGTGGAATTCATACCTATTATTTCTATAAAATCCAATAAAATATGTGAATTCATCAACCATCACATCATGTGTCTCTTTAGTGTGGATTTCCACCTCATCACTGATAATGGAAAACAATTCAAAAACAAAAACCTACGTAAACTTTGTGACATCTTCATAATTCAACTTAATTTTTCTTCACCTTATTATCCTCAAACAAATGGCCAATTTGAATTGACTAATAAAACTCTATAAAAAATTCTTATAAAATTTATTGATGACACTGGTAAGGATTGGCACACACATATTCCTTTCGCCTTATGGTCTTACCAAACTAGTATTCGTACCTCACCGCTGCCACACCTTTCTCTTTGGTCTACGGTATAGAGGTTGTTATACCTCTCAAAGTCCAAATTCCATCTCTTCATATCTAACTTGAAGATATTCTCAATAATGATGATTTTCTCCATGACCGTTTGGTACATATTGAGTTATTAAATGACTGTCATCTAAATTCTCTCGATCACCTTCAAATCTACCCAAAACGTATCAAACATACCTATGATAAACATGTCCAAGAACGAACCTTCAAGGTGGGTGACCTCATCCTGAAGGAAAATCAACATGTAACAAAAGTAGAGAAAAATAAAAGGGGAAAGTTTTATCCTAATTTTCTTGGACCCTATATAATTACTCATGCATATAAATCAAGTGTTTATCATTTATCTTCACTTAAAGGTAAACCGGAACATGAGCCCCTCAATGCCTTGCATCTTCAACCATTATATTGTTAAATCAAGTCTTATACCACCTTCTGTTTATTAAATGCTCATACTTTGAGAAACATTCAAATTCCACTTACCTATTTTAAGGATCAATGACTAAACAAGAGTCATGTGATTACCCATCAGCTTTCAACCTTATCTTCAACACGAGTACCACAGCTCTACTCATGGTATGATTCTCATGGATACTTTTCATTCTTTTCAAGATGGAATCCCATGGTCATTCCTCACTTAAAAAACCTCTTGCATAGTTACCATTTGTGTCCTATGGTTTTTCCTTCATTAAGGAAGCCTAGACTCCTCTATATTATTTTCGATGACCTAAAAGTCCAAGAAAACAATTTAAAATTAATATATGGGATTTTCAAATTTAACTCCTTGAGTCAAAATTCTTGTAAATAGATGACTCCCTCCAAAAGGGCATCTCTCTTTCCATATTTATACTATAAATAGACTACTCCCTTGAAGGACAGCTATAAAAATCTATCCCTATTGTACATAGTATATCACAAAAAGAAGACTATTTCTGTAAAAAAAAAAATCTGAAGCTTCCCACATCGATCAACTTCACAAATACCTTAAGGATATATTATATTCATCACACATAGACTTCCCATATCAATCAGTCTATAAAACAAAAGAAAAAAGAAAAAGAAAACTTTTTCGTCATGGACTTACCTATTCTATTCTTGGGTATCTTGTAGAAGAGGTATGTCTTCTCACACCAAGGTTACGCTAAAATAACCAATTTCACCTCATCATCTTTTCTTTATAATATTCTACCTACTCAAGGGACATGCTGCAAATGTGACATTTCATGATCATGTCACTTTCTTCACCCTTAGAATAGTCAATCATGCAACACATTTAGTGTCTTACATTCATAAGCCAATCTTTGGTATGATAGACTCATCGTGGTTCTTTCCAATTAGGTGATTTTTTTTTATCCTCTTATTTTTAACCTCTTTTCTTAGTTATTGATTCCTCTACATAGGACCAAACCTTTGACACCTACCTTCTGGGAATCCCTCTCCCACCAATATCACCCATGCCTATTTAACCTAAACTGAACCATGCCTTAATGAACTAAACTCACCCACACCTATTCAATCTAAACTCAACCATGCCTAAATTACCTTGACTCAATCATGCCTAAAACCTACTAACCCATTCATCTCCCTTATCATATTCTTCCCTAGCTTATGGGATAACTACATCAGCCTGAGGCCTCTTTTCATCGTGGCTATGTAGGAAGAACTCTAAGGGCATGGGGTCCTTTGAGGTTAGCTCGACCACTTTTACCCTAACCAATTTTCCCCTTTCATGTTCACATTCTACCCTAGTTATTTTCCATTTACACAAAAACTTGGAAATTAATATATCATAAAGACATACATACCTACCATTTTATCACCACAACCATATTCTACTTAAACCATTTCATATTTCCATGATATTAATTACTTGGAAATTTAACCACAACATACATACAATACATTATTTCCATAAGATCAGTAACTTGGAGATTATCTAGACTCAACCATACCTATAGCTGACTCCACCATGCCTATACCTGACTCCACCATGCTTATACCTGACCAAACCATACCTATACCTGACTCCACCATGCCTATACTGACTCCATCATGCCTAAAAGACCTCAACTCAATCATGCCTAACTCACCTAGTTCCCATGGAAATTAAAAAGAGTACATCATCCATCCAATAATAATCATCCATGAAGAGGAATGATTATGTATCAATACATATGTACACAGGAATATAAGTGTCTAAAAAAATCTCATATACAATCTCACAAATTTTTTGGCATGTAGGCTGGTATATATATCAAAATCATAATCATAATACAATCTCATAAATATCTCATCCCCACTTGTGGCTCTCCCCTCCACTCTCACCTGTCTCCTCCTCTCTCCCTATCAATTGCCCTAACAACATCTATCCACCCTCTATTGGTATCTTCCTGACCTCTATCTCCTCCCACTGGCCCTCCACCAAGCCTAGTCTCTGAGAGCTGGTAACCTCCCCTTGACCCTATCTCTGGGGCCAACGACCCCCTATGCTACCTGAGCTATGAGTCTTGGACCCAGTCCTCTCACTAGCTGCTTGATGGGCCTTGCGCTCAGCATATGAGGGATAATTAATACCTGCAGTGGCTAGATCATCCTGGTAATAGTGGTCTTGGTTCAAAGAATCCCTGAACCTCACCATAGATATAGTCTGGGGCAGTGCCATCAGCCTAACTACCACCTATGAACTCTACCCTACCAATAGAGGACCTTGTCCTGGTGTCGGTTCCTATACTACGGGACCCTGTCTGAGTTCCTATGTTGGTACCTCTACAGCTACCTAGTTTTGTAAAGCCCCAACATGTGCCTACGTGGCTGCTAACAATCCCTTTAAACCATTAAATTGTTCCTGTAGTTCTGATACATTTGCACCATCCCCTACAAGAGCCTGTGCCTATATCTATGCTTGTGCCTGGGAAGTAGTAAGCTGACCCTGTAATGTAGCCACCTACCCTATCAAAGTAACTACCTTTTCCTATGCCATTTTCAACTAAACTCCCACGGTGGTCACCCATCCCTATAGGCCCCTCTGAACCATCATTATGGCTAAGTTTGGTTGACTTGGTCGTGGTGGTGTTTCTTATAACTACGATGCCCACCACTGTCTATATGCCACAGTGGTCTCTGCATCATCTAATCTCATATCCACATATATCTCCTCATGTCTTGTGGGGTCTGTAGGCTAGGGTAGAAACAAATGTCTCTCCACATCATCTCTGTGGTACTATGGGAAGGGTGGTAGAAAATCTTGTTGTAATTTAAACTGGCATCAGAATCTGTCAATCAGTATCATCTCATGCTTGCCAGAATGTTTTCCTTGTATCCACCACAATAGTTGTAACTCATGTAGCTCCTGAGCCATCCCTATAAAAGTTGGAAAATTGACATAGGGCAACCAGACTATTTCCATTACATATAAGCCCTCCATCTTCTTCTTGTATTATACTATAGCAAGAGTTGCCTCCTCTACTCAAGGATGACCACCTATGCCCACCCACCTCCTATAACCTGCCATTTGTCTCCCATGATTCCAATTTGGTACCGGTAGTCCTCGTGGATGCACTACCACAATATTCTTTAATGCCCAATAGCAAAGTATGAATGTATAATAGATTTTGTAGTGTTACATCCTATGGTAGGCCCACAACTCCTTATATAGTTATACTAAATATGTAGGTGCCCATGCAAAGAAGAACCGATCCCTCTAGGAAACTAACCACCATATGGATCAGGAGGTGCATAACACCCCACCACCACCACCATCAGCACTGATAACCACGTCTCCTGTGGGTGTGCATCATACAAAGCCCCATAAACAAGACTGGAAGTGTGCTCTATCAGATCACTCACCATCTCCCCAAATACCTCAATCATCACCTTAAAGGCTCCATCTACTGATACCAAATATACTGGCTCACCAACAATAGGCATCCAAAAAATCCTGTATACATCCTCCACCATGATGGTCATCTCACTGGTGGGTAGATAAAAGGTGTTGGTTGTTGTATCCCATCTATTGATTAACATAACCATAAGACTGTGATCCCATCAGATCCGCCTATAGCACCTAATGCCCACCAATCTGATATCTCACATATTTTTCCACTTATCCTCAGTAATGATGGGACACATCTACCCTAATAACTGTTGGACATGGTCTTGCAACGTCAACTGATGTCATGTATGAATCCATATCACTCAATAATGTCAAGGACTAAAGTACTTTTCCCATTTCTTTACAACCTAATACCCCACGTATCTATTTCCTAACTACTTCCCTAGCTTATCATGTATTCTAATTTAGCTTACCAATTTTCCATACCCATTCCATCATTGTGCCCTAATATTCATCTATTACCTGCCTATGTTTACCTATATTTACCCTCACCCACCTACTTCTCTCCCCCATCCCTCTCTGTCTCCCTCATTCACTACCTATGTACCCTCTAATTTCATTTTCTACCCTATTTTGACCTTCTTAACTTAACCTATTAAGACTAGGTCACTTTTCATAGTGACCGAAGTTAGTCACATTGACCGATAACGGGCACCCTAAACCAACTTCGATCGACTATTTTCCCACAAATGCTGGCATGTCAGACCAACGTCAGTCGTGACCTGACTGACATCATTCTCTTATTTGGCTCCAAAGTCAAACCCCCATGCCCCCAATTTTCTAAATATTTAAAAACAAGCCTAAAACCTACCCATAAACCACCCAACCCCACCCATTTCCATTTTACAACCTAATTAATCTACATTGCACCCGCCCCATACCCAAATTTTTCCATTTTTAACTACATTTTACATTTTTCATTCCCCCCCATTTTATTTCATTTTTTCCTACAAATTTAATCAAACACAAGCAAAAAGGATTGAATCCTACCTCTAAAAATCAACGTTGCCTCACTAGGATCTCTGGTCTCTAAGCCGGTGGTCCTCCTACACCTCCTCCTACTATCTCCATGTCTAAATCAAACCCCTGGCTCTCCAATAATCAAATTTTTCCAAAAGATATCATGGGCTCACCTCGAAACCTCTCCAACCACTCACCTCTCTCCAAATCAGCCTAGAATCTAGCACAATCACGGTCACTCTCGTCAATGGTAAAAAAATGCCTCTCTGCTAGTCATTTTCACAAATGAAAAAGCACAAATGAATTGGTAATTCATGGATTTTACCTTTTTTATCCTAAATCTGACCTGACCAATGTTTTTTTCCTGAAACTGACATTGGTCATGTGCCCTAGTGCACCATGCTCAGTTTCTCTTGACCAACATTAGTTGGCCATGACCACGGTCATTTAACCTTTTTTACCTCATCACACCATATATCACCAACTCTACCTACCCAAAACCTTTTTCTACATAACCTAAATTTTACCCTCACCTTACACCTCACCTTCATGACCTTATTACGTATCACCCAACCTCAGAATCAGTTGGGGCATAGTTTTTCCCCTACCATGGAATTACCTATGATCTTACCCAAATCACCCAATGTAACCTCACTCATTATGACACTCAAATTTGTGTACTTGTTATACCTTTCAATGTTTCTATTAGTTTTGTTTATCCTCCTGACCTTACCTTGCCTAATGCCATGTTGTTTATCCTAACCTACCCTTTGGTGCCCTAGAACAAACCTATTTCCCATTCCAACACCTTACTTAGTTGTGTTTCAGGACCATATCTTATAATTTGGATGCCTAACCACTTCAACCTTGTTGGGATAAACCTATAGACCTTTGACAATGTAGAGATTTGCAAGCTCTTCAACCTAGTACCTTATCACATTCTATATGTGTGCATGCTTTAGACTGTCACTACCTATTACCCACCCAAAAACACCCTTACCTATAACCCACCTATCCTCATTTTCATCACTTACCCATTTATCAAACCACTCACCAACTTCCTGGTTTGAGGGGGATCACATCTACCCACATTTGGGGCAAGCTAACCCTCACTCATAACTCGAGCACCAACTTCCTATTTTTATCAGCTTTGCTTAGAAATACAATCTAAATAATAAAAAGGGGAAAATGTATACACCAAATTAGGGTCACACTCCCCTTGGTCCCCTTCACTTAATAAATGTAACATATTTAACTAATCATGACCCCTTTACCCCATATTAATATTCATACTGACATTATTAATTAATTTAATTAAGTTAATTTCATCCTCACACCTCCACCTCATCATGGACCCATTCCAGGGGCATTTAACTGATAGTGACCAAGTCATTACTCTCAACACCAAGTCATCACTCCCAGTGTTGAGTTACTACTTCACCTAACTAACTAAGACTTCTTCCTAAACCTAACTAGACTTCTTCTAAGATCTTCTTATCTTCTCTCACGTGAACTCTAGTTCCTTCAATGGACCCAACAAGGAAAGCACATCAAATCTGGAAAGATCTACCTATTTTTGGTAAATAGGACTATTTCACCCTAACCAACGCCAGTTTATCCTTGGTCGACGTCAGTTACCTAAACTACCATATATTCCTTTAAATGTAACTTTACAACCTTTTACCCAGGTTGGTCATTTTGAGTTTTAAGAGAGCTATTACAATCAAGTAAAACTATCAGAGTTATTACTTCATCCAAATGATGTCTACACACCACCAGAGAGTAGCACATCCCAAGGATTCCCTTCCAAATCATTGGATAATTCATAGGGAACACACAATTCATACTACCACGACACTGAACCAACTATCACCTCACCAATCAATCACCAACCTTCATCCAACCATGATATCTTCATAACAAGAAGTAAGTAACGTGATCTTAATCATTTGTGCTTCCTCTATTGTAGATCTCTTTTCTTCCTTCAGTATTTTTAGTTTCTATTGTTATTCGGATATCTCCATGTTATCACTAATCACTAACCCAACCAATTCAATCCCTTTCACCCTTTGTGATCTCTCCCTCAGTATTCCTGAGTCTTCTCAGTTATACTATGAACCCAACCACACCCTCCTCACTCTCTGTGTAATCAAAGAGAGGCCCAAAACCCTTTTTTATCAAGTTATTTCCAATGTCCCCTATTGGTGTTAGTTTACCCTACTACCGTTGGTGTAGTACCCATATTGGCATCGGTCATCTGATTGATATCAGTCTCTATGTCATTTCATATTCTCATACCAAAAATCTTCCCAATCACCTAAAACTAACTCAAACCTCAACCAATCATCCCCAGACCCTTATCAGACCTTTGACATACGTGTCTGATCCGAGAAAACCATAGTTCTAATTAGATTCAGTGTTATTTTGATATCTAACATAAAATCTAGTGTATTGTGTGTATTAGAAACCTAAATCATTACATTGCAATAGGACTTATTTATTTGAATTGCTTATTCACATTGATTTTTTTGTTAAATAGTGGATTTACAGCCTCTCTAAGAAGCACCACACTTCTTGGATGTAGCATATGCTAGGTAGTCCACTATCATATGTTATTTAATACTCTTTTGTGGTATTTCTTTGCATCTATAGGTATTCCTTCCTAGACAAAAAGGAGTTATCTAGGATCAGCTTGGATAATGTGAAAAACACGTGCATTCTACCTTCCACCTTCACCTCATAGGTATTCCTCCTTAATAATTTTACCTTCTATCTATTTCATCCTAGAAAGCATAAAACTTATTAGTGAAATAGATGTTTTCTCCACCCCTCCTCTATGTGTTTCTGCATTCGACGCTTCTCCTAATGTTATTCCCATGAGCACATATCTACAGAAATAACTTGTTCCCTATTCTATTCTATCTGTTGGTCCTCAATTTTACACCCCCTGGTGGCCTGACAACATTTTCTGGGAATGGGAATTCCTTGATAGTAGTACATTGTGTGGTATATGTCATTTGTAGCTAGGGAGGGTTCTAAAAATTTCCTTGGGATCAAGCCTTGAGGTTATTGAGGGTAACATGTAGAGGGGATGGCCTCATCCTCCTTTTTTTATTGCCTTTAAACCAGGGTGAGAGAACCTGTAGCGTAACCTGAATGGAGAAGGGGAGATCAATTATTTGTTCCTCTTGATTTTTCAAATGATGGATCAATATGATATAAACATGGACATAAAAACAACATTGGTTTTTTACTATTTTTCACAAAATATGTTCCATATGCTTAGTGCACCAGACACAAGTTACTATAGACAACAAAGTTTAATTACTCTTGATTTTTCTTGATAGAATAAATAAGGTTAGAAGGCACCTTCAATGATAGTTAAAGACAGATAAATGAAGTAACAGATGGAAATTGGGAAATTGGTATGATGGGGTAAGAATCATTATAGTGGGTTTAATTTTATAAAGTAGGAGGTTTAAATGATGACAAATTTCTTGTAACAGAGCTTATAAAAAGACAACATACTATTACATAAAGTAAATAAATATTGATTAAGTAGTGACTGTTTCTCCCATTATTGATTTTCATTCATTGATACCTAACAAATGTGAAGATTCAACACAATCTATAGGATACTTGAAATAGAATCTCGTGTAAGCATTCTACTAAAGTTTTTACTACTTCCACTCTCATATGCCTAAGATACACTCAAAGGATAAAATCAATCACTCAAAAAAATGGTTAGAGTAAGGATTTTAGAATCATGTCCAATATTGCAGAGTAAATACTTACAACATAATATAGATTTAATGACCAAAAATCAACCACTAAGGACCGATCCAGTGTATTATATAGAGAAGCAATAAATACAAAATTATGGCAGAAAAACTATAACTTGTTAATCAAAATCCAACATCCATTACCCAGAAATATAGGAATTAGACTCATAAGAAGGCATGTTTCATTCAAATCTTCAATATTTTAAAAGGGAAACAATAAATCAAATGCTCTCAGTTTTTTTCAATGGATGTACAGTTTAACCACCATGACACAAAATCTAGAGGACCCAAAATTCATATGTATTTCACAAAGGAAAATATGCAATGTTACATTCCCATCTTTCAATTTTTTGTAATAGAAAAAATATCTCCCCTCCTCCTTCCTATGAGGATGAATCCTCATATTTATAAAAAATAAATTGGCTACAAACTTCCCTTGAATTTCCCCCCAAAAATTCAATGAACCATCCCAGAAGGTGTGACAAATGAACTCCATTTTTGGAAAATATCTTGTAACTACAAAGAGTTTTTTAATTCCTTAAATTGATTTTATTTTTGGTTTCCAACATGGACATGTGTAAGATATTTTTATTTTCTTCCTTAATATCTTTTTTTCCTATCTACGTTGTCACCATCATCCATGCACCAAATCACAAACTATTTGTTCCATTACATCATTAGTTTAATTGATTTGACACCTACCTTTTGGAGGAAATGTTTTGGTAAATGGATAATCATTGATATTCTCTTGAATTTTATGCCTCCCTTACACGAATCACTTAACCAAGCCAAAAAAAATCTTTTGATAGATATCAATTTGCTTTCCTTTGTTGGATCCTTGAGAGTATCTAGATTTATTTTCGCATTCAATCCTAATACTGTATTTCACATAGTCCCTCTTAAGATCCATTTTTTCTATAAATTATTACTTATTTCTTATGAGCTTTCATCTTCCTTCAAGTATTATGAGTGAATTTACTTGCGAAGAGCTTGTGTTATTCCTTCTTAAGCAATGAGAGATGCATAATTGGGAAATAGTCTGAAAGATATTTCTTTGGAAATCTTGCATGTAATTTCAACCTTTCTAGCACAAATGAAGCTTTTTTAAGGATTTTATTCATGATTGAAGACAAGATAGAGCCCGCAAGACCATTAACATCCCACATGGTTTGGATATCATTGATGCCAAATTTGGTCAAGATTACTCCCTTCTTCTCTATGTTTCAGATTATGTTTAATCACTTATTTCACGCGGATGATCACATATCTCCTGAGAAATTGAAGAAAATTTTTATCCACTGCATGCCTACTATTAACAAGAAAACCATTGTCATATCCTGTATATTTTTCACTAAATAATGGGCAAAAAAAGAGATTCCATTTGATGTCTATGTAGTGCCTGATGATGATCCTGTGGAGGACATATCCTCTATTTCCCATAGAATATCTGCAATAGAAAAAATACTTACCAATATCAAGAAATTCCCAGTGAAATATTCTTCTGAGAGGGCCCTTGAAGTTATACTACCTCTATTGAAGAGACATGGAAGGATTTTAGCTCACCCAACAAGTGTATCCAAGCCAATTTCTGATCAAATCGGTATACCTGAGTCAACCCTTTTGGTATCAAATGATGTATTTAGGCCATCTTCATCCTAAAAAATCCTTACTTAGTGCGGTACCAAGGCTTATCTTAAAGGTGGGTCCAATATCCTAGAATGGGTATCCTCTTATAGGAAAAACTAGATTTAATCAAGATTCTAGAAGCACAAAGAGATAATATGATGGAACTCATGAATAAGGGTATGTCCCATGATTTAGTATGGGACATTAAATATTTTTATGGTGCTCATCACCGTAAAGAGTTTGGATTTAGGATGAAGAAGCTGTAAGATCAAATTCCTGCCTTGGCAAAGGATTTTGTAATCATAAATTGATAATTGTATCTAATTATAAAAACATCACTTTTGTATATGCATACCAGAAGTTATGTGAATTTCAAGGCCTAGGGCCTCTATAGAATCCCCATTTTGTTCCTAGTATATACATGTGCTTCTTTTTCATCTTCTTTTTTTGCTCAATTACTATTTTTTGCTAATGAATTTACCTTTGGACAGCGTAGAAATTATTTCTTAATCAATCTTGTATGACTTGGATATCATAGCAATTATTTATTAATCAATCTTGCATGACTTTGTACTGAAAATGACATGTACTTGTAAAAATTCTCTTTTTATGTGTTTTGTGCCTTTCACTTGCATTCCTCTTTTACTTACGAGATTCTTAGTTATATTATATGTTCTGCAACCTAATGTCCTGCGGCCTTTTCTAAAATCCACTAAGTGCTAACCTTCTGACATACCTGTTAAATATTGGACTTGTGTGCCATGACTTTTCTATGTAACCATATTCCCCATTTCTTGTAAACAGTCATCCCGTGACATCTTTTCTTGTTTCAACTTGCAAGACTTACTCATTTTAATGATTACCAATCCTTTTAGAATTCCATGTTAGATTTAGCAGGGGAAATGTAATCCATAGATCAAAGATCCACCATTAATGCTACCAAATATTATAGATTATGGCATGAATTTCAATCTATATAAAATAACTAAAATAGATAGCAAATAACAGAGCTTAAACAAGTAAATAATGAGAAAAATCTGAATGAAAACAATAGAAAAGAACAAAGACACATTACACCAAATTTAAGTGGAGAAACCTGAAGGAAAAACTCCACTGTAAAAGCACTGTCCTTTTATGAAGAATCTAATACAAGAGTTTAACCCAACACTTCCACTTAGATCCATAGATTTTTCAAAACAACTGCAAAATATGTTAGAACTATAATAATAAGTGCATCATAATGTTTAGTTTATAGTTAAATAATATAGAATAGTTTATATTCTTATTATTTAAATATAAACTTTAGATTATGTTTGTTAGTTATTATATTAAATTGGGTTGTGCCCCATCACTCAATATGGACATAACCCTTCAGGTTATTTAAATATGGCTTTAGGTCATAGTCAAGATCACGTTAATCTTTATTGATTACAAGTAAATACATGAATTAGAAGGAGAGAGGAGTTACTGGACTGGGATGTAAACATTTATCATTATAGTGGATTATTCTTTATGGTTTTTAACCCATTTACGTGTTTTCCATGTTAAAATATGTGTCATTGTGTTCCTTCCTTTATTTTTTTTATTATAATGTTGGTTATAATCTTTAATTAATATTCAATGTTATTACAATTTTATATCTCAGCCCTGACATGGTACCAGAGTGAGATAATTAAATTCAATTTAACATATTAAATGAAAGGTTACAACCATTGGGAAGTTAGGTAGTTTGGTTGAAATATTATATAACCCCCTCCCTTCCTTTTTCAAATGTTAGCAGTAGAGATGGAAGTTATTAGGATTCTCTACAGCGAAGTGAAAACTCATTCAAATTACTTGACTTGAAAAATCAAGGTAAGAACTGTTAAATATTTTTGAAATATTTTGTATATTTGATATGGTATGTAGGATCTCAAGAAATCCAAGTAAAATTTTCCAAGTGAAAATCAAGTGCACAGGAGACAAGACTTGAGAAAATAGACACTTTAAATTTTCCCATTGGTCGAGTAAAAAAACCCTCATCTCCTCGTAATATTGTTTTTACAATTTGAAATGTGAAACCCTACTTTACTTTTGAAAAAAAAATTGAAATACTTTTGTGTCTATAATCTATACAAAATATTTTTATAATATTCATACTTTAAAAAATAAAAATAAAAATAGAGTTTGTTATATACAACTATATATATAAATATATAAACATTTATATATGGGTTATAAACTCATATATATATATATATATATATATAACCTATAACTAAACCTATCAAACTATTTTAAACTAGAAAGCGGCCCCATCCTTTTTTCTATGTGAGATATAATTTAAAAAAAAAAACTAACTAGTTTTTAAAATCAAATGGCATTTGCTTACTTTTTCACGTGGAATTTTGGTGAGTATGACATGTTTTATACAACAATAAAAATTTAAAAATATATATCCTAGGGGGAGACCCCTTTCTACCTTCCTTACTTTAGTTTAAGGTTTTTAAAATGTGTGTATATATATGTGTGTGTGTACATATGTATATGTATATGTATATGTATATGTATATGTGTGTGTGTATATATATATATATATATATATATATATATATATATATATATATATATATATATATATATATATATATATATATATATGGTTAGTGTTTTTTATGTGGAGAGAGGGTGGTCCCCTAACCAATTTCTCACATTCACGTGGCAGGTCCTGGTGCTCCCATCTTTTCCTTGTTGTTTAACTAGGTCTAAACATCGTTTAACTGTTACAAACTTGGCAGTTGGTAAATAATCTTGAATAATAATGTTTTTTTAACCTTTATTTTGGTATGTTTGCAAGTTCTCTTTAATTAATTTTTTAATTCTAGAGTGTGGAGAACGTTGTCTCACAATTAGGTAATGCGAATATTAAAATAAATTCATATTTTGATATACAATTATGTAATTTTAAATGTTTTTTGAATATTTATAAAATGGAAAATATTTATTTATTTACATATTTAATTTTGAAAGGAGGTGCCTTATGAAGTATTAATTATTATAGTATGTATATGATATAATCTATGATTATATGTGATTTGTCTAAAATATTTGTCAATTAGTAGATAATGAACTACCAAATAAGTGTAACAGATAACATTTCATATCAATATATCTACTAATTAATATATCCATAATATATTTTATTTTTCTACCTCGTATGGGGGAAGTGAAGAATATTTAGGCTTTATAAGACAAAGAGGTGATAGGTGTTGTTGTGGCTATGACCATGTGTTAGAGCCTTTTTTTGCATCGGGTAGCTCTTCGCTTGGCTGGGTTGTTAATATGATTCAGTAGCTCCAAGTTTTTAATATGAACTATTGTTTTTTTATCTTTTCAAAAAATATAAATTAATCATAAAAGTTATTTTTTTGAAAATTTGTAAAAAGGACCTCCCTTTTTGGCATTAATTGATCATTTTTTTATTGTGGGGATTAAACGATGACAGGGGTATTTCTATTAAAAAACTATTCCTTGTTATTTAATTAATTATATTTACAAAAAATGGGGTCGAATTAGTTTTCAATTGATAAATCAAAATGAAGATGATGAGAAAAATCACAGTGATAATATAATAGCTTCATAAACTACTTCTAACTAAAAAGTATATTTTCTGTTGAAAAAGGAGTTTTTTTTTTCTTTCATAATTAACTCATATGGGTTAGTTAAAATGAACTAGAAGTAGTTACAATTGAAAATAATACATAACATGGATTATATGTGTTTTAAAATTTTACCTCAATTTTTGATATTTTATTCAAAAAATAGAATTGTTCATTTTTTAGCATGAAAAAATGATCATATATGACATGTATAGGCTTAAATGTTTTTGTGCTTACATGATCATTATTTGAAGCAAAATACATAGGAAGTATTCATAGTTAGTAGATCATGTTTTTAATGAATTTTGAGATTATTCTTGTATAACTTGATTATATGTTCAGATATGTTATCTATCAAGTCTTATATCTTTTGTAAAGGATTATAATAAGATAATGAAGATATATATGTATTTTTTATAAAACATTTGTTAGTATGTGAAAATTAAATATTATTATATAAATATAAAATGACACTTGGGGATGCCCATGTGTTTGTATTGGAGACGTCCAATACTGATTGCATGTAATACATATTTTACAATGATAGTATGTTGAAATTTTGTAACATATTTTTTAACATGGTTAGTTGTTAAACATATTGTTAGTTGTTATACAACTAGTATTTAACTTTTTAAAATGGAATCAATAATGATTTATATGCTTATTATGTCTTTATGGATATTATGAATCTATCCATGCTGATGTTGTGATGGATAAAATATATATTGGGTATTTGTTCAAGTTGTTCGGTGCAAGAACCATTACTTGGAATAGCTAAAAGAAACCAACAGTCTCCATTTTTTCTATTGAGGTAGAGAATTACAATGGAAGCAACAAATATGTTAGGTGGTTGAAGTGGTTTTTGGAAGAAATATGCATGGAAGTTGAAGGAAGTATTCCTATTCTATGTGGTGGTCAAAGTTTTATTACTTTTGATAAAGAATCTAGTTTAACATTAGAGAATGAAGCATGTTGAAGTTCATATATGTATTATTTGAGAGAAGTTTCTCTGTGGTGATAGAGATATTTGTTTTAAAAAAATAATATTGTTCTAAAAATAAGACACACAAATAATATGTGCGCAAGAACAAGGTACATTTGAAGGCATGGAATGATATTAAAGGAAACGGGCGCCAGAACAATTTGTTTTGGACTTAGCCATTTTTTATGGATAAAAGATATTTTTGGATATAGCGTGTGAAACACACATCGAGATTAATACTTGTATGACACATAAATAGTATTTTGGGAATGAGCGAATGATAAGCGTTATGAATGTTTTTAGTTAATAATAGAATTTCTTCTTAGAGTTAACTGTAGGACCTCTACTATTAGCGCACTTGCATGTGTGCATGCTATTATAAAGGTACATGGCTATTGTCATCATGCGACCTATTTTTAGAAGTGCTTAAGAGGTGAAAGGAAATTCCCCACCTCTATAAGTATGTATTGAACCATGTAGTTTAGGGGGAGACTAGAGACAAAGTTATTGTAGAGTTATGTTGTTGGATCTGATACGCACATGACTTATGGATATACTTTATAATGTACGGAGATTCTGTGTTTTACAATGTTTAATGTAATGGATGATATTGGCTAGATAATGGTGTTAAACATAATTGAAATTGGTTCTTGTATGGTTAATCTTATTATAGTTATTGTTTAATTCATGATTCTCTAAGATCTAGATCTAGATTGTACACTATGGAATGTTTATGTTTATTTATGGATCTGAATATGTCTTTAAACATCATCACAATAACGTCTTGTAACAAGCAACTCTAAAGAGGGACTTGGTACCTTTAGCATGCTTTAGGTAAGTGCTCAGCTCAGGATGAGTGATGTACCAACATGCCTGGGTTATTCACAGTAAATTCTAGGTTACATCATTGGTTCTCATTGTCGGGAAACTCTTTTTTTAGTTGTTTTTAGGATGTTTCATGATGAAGACATACTGGCTGACCCTATCACAGTGTTAAGGAGTGGATAGTAGATCTAGAATAAGAATACACTTGGAGATTCAATGTTGGATCCTAAGTTTGACGCACGTGCATGTGGGTGGAGAAGAACTTTTATGATTGTTTATATGAAAGTTTATTTGCTATCTTTCCAATAGAGTCTGTATGATTGGATGGTTGTTTATGTGTCCTAAAAGGAATTGGAGGTATTCACACACTTGTCTAGATAAAAGAATAATTTCATGCCCTCTATGATGTTGATATGATTTGGACCTGCACACTGTGGAAACTTTGTTCCATGGGGTGTTCTGAATAGCTATATTTTGGAGTACTCAATTTCCACTGAATTCTTTCTTGGAGGTAGCTAAGTTCCAGGTTTTACACTATCCTAGGGGAACCTATCTATGCAAGGCATTCCACTAGCGATCAAAATCCTAAAGGTAACCCTAAATTTAGAAGAAAACCTGATGGCTAGCTAAACCCCACCATGGCGCAGGGATAGGGGATAGGTTTGTTGAAGGATTGCAGACCTAGTGGCACAAAGGAAAAGAGAAGAAAGGCAACTTAAGTATAATGAATTGCATGCGAGAGGGAGTTAGGGAAGTAATGTGAAGATTGTAGAGACTAATGACATGTTTAGGAGAGAGATGGCTTGTGAAGTTTTTAGAGCTCACGTAGAGGGTGTGGAGCCATGAAGCATTTAGTAACTCCCCCATCTAGGAAAGCATGACAGGGAACCCTCATCTAGCCTCATTATGAGCAGTGTGTTAGTAGAGAAAACATGAGTCCACGGGCGTCACATCTGAATCTACCTGACAACCTATCCCTTGTGTTTGGTTTTCCAATTTCTAGTATAACCAGTAGTTAACAAGCTAGTTTGGGTAATAGAATAACAAGAGTGAAGTCAAATAGAAAGTACATCTATGACCAGGGAGACATCTATCCTCATTTATTTAGAGGTACCTTTTTAGGTGCATCGTTCAACACAGAACTCAGGCACATGCAGAATTTTAGACTCACTTCTGGGAGTAGTACCACCTCGCAGACTGTAGGAGTTCAGTTTAGTACCACTGCTAGGACACAGAGGTAGTACATTCATCTAGTTCACTTCCAGCTACAGGTGGAAGATAAAGGGGCATAGGTGGATCTAGTTCTGGTGGATCTGGTGGTTCTCGAGGAAGAGGTAACACATGAGGTTCTGGATTGGGTACACAGGGTACACACCAACCCCATAATATTTACATGGATATTTTACTTCATATTCTAGAGTATAGGGGCATAGAAGATGTTGCTAAGCATGTGAACATGTGTGAGATATTGCTGCATGAAAAAGGAATCATGACTTCAGAGCGCAAGGCAAGTCAGTTTGTAACTACATTATAGGGATGTGCACACAATTGGTATAAGAAGTTAGACCTTAACCACACTTACATATATTATGTAGCATATTGAGAAAATAAAGTGTGACACTTAGCAAAAGGTGCACAGAAGGTTTTCACATGAGAAAAGGGTGCAATCAAAGGTCTTGAAGGATAGGGAAGAACACGCGCATAGAAAACAAGGGCAGATTTAGGACTTAGCCATTTTCACATGTACGGGCTATTTTTAGAGATAGTGTGCAAAGCACAAAAACCGGATAAAGACTTGTATGACACACATCAGCTATATTTGGAAGAGCGACTACTAAATGCATTACATGGGTGCATGCTAAGAATAGAATTGGTACTGATAGTTAACTAGAAGAGGTCTATTGTTAGCGCACTTGCATGTGTGGCTATGATTGTAAAGGTGCATGGCTATTTTCATCATGCAACCTATTTTTTGAGTTATGAAAGTGGTGAAGGGAATTTTCCCACCCTTATAAATATGTAATGATCTGTATAGAATAGAGGGAGTGTGTGAGGACTGAATTATTGTGAAATTATGTTGCCAAATTTGATGCATGCATAAGCTTATGGTATTACTTATTGTAATGAGATTTTGTGTATTTATTATGTTTAATATAATGGAGTGTATTAGTTAAATCAAAGTATTAATCCTAAGTATAATTTGTTCTTGCATGGTTGATTTCATTATGGATATTATTTAAACCTATTGTTCTTTAGATCTAGATCTAGACATGCTCTGTAGAATGATATATTAATTATGGATTTGAATGCATTAAGTCTTCATCATGCTAACATCCTGCAATAGAAACCCTAAAGAGGGACCTCATACCTTTGTGTGCTTTAGGTGAGCACTCAGTCTAGGCTGAGTGATGTGCGAGTGCACCTGGGATTTTATTGGTAAATTCTAGGTTGCATCATTGGTTCTATTACCGAGACCTCTTTTTCAATTATTTTCAGGATGGTTCATGATGAAGACATACTGGTTGACCCTAGCAAGTGTTGAGGAGTGGATACATGATCTAGAAGAAGAATACACACAGATGTTCAAAACTAGATCTGATTTTAACACACACGCATGGGTGGAACAAAATATGTATGAAAACTTCTTCATTATTTTTCCAGTAGAACTGTACGATTGGTTGATTGCTTATGCGTCTAAAAGGAATTAGAGGTATCACACACTTGTTTAGATGTAGGAATAATTCCAAGCCCTCTATCATAATGATATAATTTAGACATGCACTGTGGATACCTGGTTTTATGGTGTTCTGAATAGCTATATTTTGGAGTACTCAATTTCCACTTATTCTTTCCCATAGGTAGCAAAATTCCAATTTTTACGATATCCTAGGGGAACTTACTTGCAAGGAATTCCACTGGTGATCAAAATCTTGATGGTAACCCTAAACTTGGATAGAAAACTAATGGCTAACTAAACCCCACCACACGTGGAGGTAGGATCAGGTTTGGTGAAAGATAGCAGACCTAGCAACATAAAGGAAGAGAGAGGAAAGGTGGCTTAAGTATAATGAGGTGTAAGAGAGGGAGATATAAAAGCAATAGGATGTTGTAGAGTGAATGGCATTGTGGAGAGATATGGATCGCAAAGGATTTGAAGTTCACGTGGAAGATGTGGAACCACAGAATCAGGAACTCCCCCATTTGGGAAAGCATAACAGGGAACCCCATTTGGCCTCACGAAGAAGCACACCAGAAGATATGACCTGGGTCATGGGAGTGCATTTGAATCTACCTCACAACCTTTCCCTTATGCTTAGTCTTCCAGTATCTAGTATGAAAAATAGTCAGTAAGCTAGTTTAAGTAGTGGGAGATCAGGAGTAAGTCATATAACAAGCACATTGATGGCAGTGCAAATTTCTTCATTGCTTTTTAGAGGTACCTTTTTAGGTGAATTATCCACATAGAATTCAAGTGCGTAGAATTTTGGACTCACTTGTGGGAGTGGTAACACTTCATAGACTATAGGGGTATAGTTCAGTACTACTATTGGGACACCGGGAAGTACATCTGCTATTCTGACTCTAGCTATAGGTGGAGGATCAAGAGGTATAGGTGGTTCTAGTTCCAGTGTATCTGGTGGTTCTAGAGGCAGAGGAAACATAGGGGGTTATGGATTAGGTGGGAAAGGTCTACACCAACCCCAAAATATTTACATGGAAATATTTCTTCATCTTCCAGAGTATAGGGGCATAGAAGATGCTACTTAACAAGTGCATATGTTTGAAATCTTGTGTCGCAAAAAAGGAATCACAACCTCTGAGTGTACAGAAAGTCAATTTGCCACTACGTTATAATGGTATGCACATAGCTGGTAGAGAAAGTTTGACCCTGATCAGACTTGTGTAGACTATGTAGCTTTAAAATATGCTTTCCTAAAATAGTTTCACATCCTTGAGTTTGAGTAGACAAGTATAAGTGCGCTAAAGGATATTAAGAAAGGCACTATTGAAAGTGTCAGAGAGTATGATGCCCATTTCAAAACAATGTTATCTAAGAATTCTTATGATATTAATGCAAGCTAGCATGTGCAATGGTTCGTTGGAGGTCTGATTACACCTTTTATAAGGGCACTATCACATAAGACATGCATTGATCTGCTCAAAGCACTTGAAGAAAATTTACGCATTGAGGCAATCAGAAGTATAGACATTAGGGTAAGCCCGTTTTTGGAAGCACAGATCACAGCAATGGAAAAGTAGTTGGAGAAGCTATTGGAAACTTCATCACATGAGATGTGCATGAGGATTTGGTGTATAAATTGTAAGTTTGAAGGTCACAACAAGGATAGTTGTCCCCATAGATTAGTACGCTCATTACTACTAGACTGTGAGATATGTCATTTAAACCATGATGCTAGTCGTTGCCCATTATTAAAACACACAATAAGGAATAAAATCTCTTGTTACTGTAAAATTTTTAGGTCCATGACTCATGACATGAAATAATGTCAGCTGATTGGTAAGATCCATGATGCTATAGATATTGGTGTGTGAAAGACAAGAGTCTCAAATAAATCTAAAGGAAAGAACGAACATTAGGATTGAGATCACAATCAAGCATGCTATGATCAGAATGAAGATTGTTTTGAAGGAGGTCGTGGCAAAGGTCAAGGATACCATGGTGGATTCAGAGGATGAGGCTGTGGTGGTGGATGAGGTGATTTTCCTCACTGAACATGTTATACATGCAGATATCCTGACCACTACAGGAACGAATGTACTCAGAATATTACATGTTCTTTCTGTGGAAATAATCACAGTTATGAGGAATGCATGGACCTATATGAGCATGTTAGTAAGTAGCATAAAAAATAAGGTTAGAATATAGTGCGTTGTGGAAAATTAGTGGATTCCCAAGTTAAAACCAGAATCTAAGGCATTTCCAGTAAATATCGCTACCCGTGCTGAAGAATCACATGCCAAAGAAACATTGCAGCAGAATCCTACCATCACTAAGGAGGAGGTTCTACGTGCATAGTACCCAAATCATGTCCATCAAAAGGAGGTTTATTAGAAAACCATGGAGGTACTCAAAAATCTTAAGGGTGAAATACAATATTTAAAGGAGCAATAACGGAAGATGGAGAAAAAAAAAGTAACAGAAATGGTCTAATATGATATGGATGACTTGAAATAAGTGTGTAAGATGTTACACCAGGATTATATCATTCCATTGTTAGGGAATTGGTTAAAGGGAAACACTCTACGCACAAGTATTGAGATTGGATGGTAGGTCCTGCATGCAAATCTTTCCCCTCATAGCTTATATTATGATAAGGAAATCACTCTAAATGTTGTTGTGGATGGATGGATTTTGAGTAATATATTGATTGATATAGGCACGAAAGTCAATGTTCTTACTTTAAATGCATGGGTACAAATGGGGAGACTTCCATTGCAGCCATCTTTGAATGTACTATTCATGGCTAACCAGAGTAAGGCCACTCCCATCAGAGTTTTGAAAGATGCATCCATTACCATGCAAGGAGCCAATTTCACTA